>CM045496.1:69257319-69849569 GCA_024704745.1 Rosa lucieae | reverse complement strand
TGTAGTCTTACCTCATTTGTTCAAAACGTAGCATTATCCTAAATGCTCGTAGGCTCATCTGTGGTAGACTTCAAACCACAACTGCGAACATGCGTAATTATGGATCCAATCCATATACATTCACGAACCACTTCGTGAAGAGCAATGATCTCTGCATTGTTCGAAGATATAGCGACTAGGTCTAATATGTAGACCTCCAAGATGTCACGGTCTTTTCCCATGGTGAACACTTAACCGGATTAGGAATGACCATTGTGTGGGTCAGACGATACCCAACATCAGCAAAACCTCCAAAACACATGTCGTTTTGGAATGGGGATAGAGAACGCAGGCCACGTTGGCGGCGTTCTGTGTGTGATAGTCCGAATCCATCATCTCTTCGTAGGGATAGAACAAGCCCATATCAATCGTACATCTCAAATATCAAAAGATATCTTTTAACACAACCATGGCGTCGCGTTGGCGCAGAGCTATATCTAGCTAACAAGTTCACAACATATGAGATGTCCGGTCTTGGGCATTTAGATTAGTACAATAATGCGCCTATTGACTAAGTAAGGCACTTCCTCCCTCCGAGCACATCTTCGTCATCATCAGCCTTTGACGAAGAGGATCCTTTTTCAGGATCAAGACTACGGACGATCATGGGGGGTGCTTGAAGGCTTGACCTTGTCAAAATGCCTAAGCATCTATCGACACGATGCTTAAGTTCCAAACCGAGACATAATCGTGTTCTCCCAAAATCCTTCATCTCAAACTCAGATTTCAAGTGTTCAGCGGTTTCCCTTAACTCTTTAAGGGCTTCTAATGAAGATCATGTCCAACATGAACCGCGATAGAATCCGAAACTTGTTATAGAAACGCGCGGGCATATCCCTTCCCAATCAAGTAGTCACTTTAGTGAGCGTTTCAATCTCTTTGTAAACGCGCTCCATGGTCTAGAGCCACTTGACTGGGTAAATGAAGTTCACCCATGAATCTTCATGTATATTCCGTATCTAGATCCCTATAGAGATACGTAGTGACCATATTTGTAAGCTGCATGTTCATTATTCGGAACTACCAAACTGACAGGGTAGTGGAGTGCAATGACATCCATTACGAGAGAATATGTCTCATCGTAGTCGATTCTAGGGCGTTTTGTGAGAAGCCTTGCGCCATAAGGCGAGATTACCATCTCTTTTCTCATCACGCTTTCTAACGAAGACCCATTAGTCAACAGGTTTTATGTTAGGAGGTGTTGGCATCTCTAGCTCGAAAACCTTCCTCTTCGTTAGAGAATCCATCTTAACCTGGATCGCATCTTTCCATTTAGGCCAAAAACTCTCTACGTGGCATTCATTCATTCATCACGGAGCGTGGTTCGATATCATCGGACTCAGCAAACTCATGCAACAAAATGCGTAACTACAACATCATCAATTATGATGGAGTTTTCTATCCCACGTCTCATGTACACTAGTGTAAGTTTCATAGAGCTCTATATTCTCAGGAATAGGTTTTGACGTTGAGGCGTCCCCCAACGATAACCATTACCCGGAAGATACTCATGAGACGGATTTTGAGTCTTGATGTTAAAGGATTGGAATTGCCAAAGTAGCCTTCGAACCCACGGGCCTCCCACGCATTCTACTGCGGGCCATGGCCTGTAATGCCAGAGTGCCACTCTCTTTGGCATTGGCGCCATGCCTACCCCGTGTAGGGTAGCGCTTACGTCCTCTCGTAGGGACGTCCTTCCTTGCAGGCATGTTTGCAGCATATTTGTGTGATCTCGTCACTTTAATAGGGATCAAGATGAGACATAGTGGGACAGACCACGACAATTCCTGTCGTTCCTGTTGAACATTCGTGTTCTTATCTCCCCCTAACGACGGAAGATTGTCTCATCAAAGTGACATCCGCAAATGTTCGGTAAGGAGATGGCCTAGCAAGGGCATTAAGTGGCGGACGATTGTTGGAAGTGCAAATCCAACGTAGTTGCCCATTCGTCTGTAAGGACCATCATATAGCGCTGTGGCGGCGCAATTGGCACATAAATGGCTCACTCAAATGTGCTTAAGTAAAAATACGTGTACCCAGTCACTAGCTGTAACGCATAGGTACATTGAGTGGCGTAGGAGGTCGTAGACGAATTAGCATGGCTGCATGCGATATCGCATCACCCCAAGCGATGTAAGAAGATTAGTGCGCATTACCAATGTTCGGACTACCATCGTAGTCGTTTCCACGAGACCAATTGGGTGTGTACATGGGAATGTGATGTCCAACATCAAACCCATTGCAATATCCATCGAAAGTCTTTCGATGTAAACTCTCTAGCATAGTCAAATCCAATTGACTGAATATGATGATTCGGGGAGTGAGCCCATTGTCACATGATATGTGCTAGGAGTGTAGCATAAGTAGCATTTATAGGTGGACAATGGCACAACACGTGACCGCGTGTTTGCGTGTCAACCAACATCATGAAATATTTAAGCGTCCGCAAGTTGGTTGAATCAATCCACAAAATCCCTACGGATTCTTTGTAAGAACAGAATGAGTATTGTCATATCCTTTGCATAGGACGGTCTCAGTCCTAATTTCCATAAGGAATGGGCTTTGTAAAACGAGCGAGAGGCCTTAGAAGCAACCAATGAGGATTTTGGTTAGGCCTAAGCGTCTGTAGCGCTATTAGAAGCAAAATATGTGACTACATCTCCCATCATGGCGTGGGAGCCATGGAAATTAGCATGTATGGCGTCATGGCCACAAGGAGGAACAACCATGGCGTTATGCCCATGGTTGGCGCCTTTTATGGCGGCATCTTGCTTCATTTTGCTCAAAAGAAATGATGTCCATGTGAAGTCTTTGTAGACGGATCATCATATCATAACTAGGATGATCTATCCTGTCGTGACAAAGCCAATATGTGTCTAAATCCAAGAGATCTTCTCTCATAAGTTTATTGGATTTAATAGCTCGAATAGTGACATAAAGTCCACTAGAGAGACACATAAACGTCTCTAAGATGCGTCTTTGTTCGCAATCATTAGAGGTAATGCAAAGGAACTCATTTCCGTTCTCTACATGCATTTTCGCATGGAATTCGTTGGCTATTCATAGGGTACTATTTGCCCTAAGAGCGTAGAGAGTTTCTGTGACAACTGTAATCAAGGTGCCATTTGGCAAGTGGAACTTGGGCTATTCCATGTCCTTGAATTAATACTGATGGTCGAGCCATCGTAGTCACAAAGTCATATGCTCAGAATCAAAATTGAGTCATAATGAAAAGAACTCGAAATTTTATTCATAAGCCAACGAAATACATCATTGTTTCTATGATCAAATAAAATCTAATCCAATAAAAAGGAATATGGCAATCGCCTACATCTCTTGGAAAATAAAAAGACTTAATCAAAATCGCCAGTTTCTGGGTCTTGATCCTTGTAGTCTTCCACCCTTAGATCTAGATCACCATCTTGATCTTCTTGTGCCATGTAATTTGCTTCCCTTGCTTCACGATACGTCTTGTATGCGTTTGCAACATTCTGGGGTGCGGTACATGTTTTGGCCCAATGTTCAGTTGATCCACATCGAAAACAAACATCATTATGGTCAGGCTCCCTTGATCGAGGCGCCATTGGGGCGCGATTTGAACGACCTATCCTCTTGGTGGCGTTACCACCATGGTCGGAGGCTCCGCCTCTCTCTCTCTCTTCACAAGTTGACCTCCACGGTTCCGTGCATGCCTCTCTTGGCGATTTCCTTCCTCTTTAGGGCGAACATATGGACCAGAACGTCCAGAATTGTCCCTATCCTTAGGGTTTCGCTCCTTGCGTCCTCCATTGGGGGCGCGACTATAGTTATACTCTGGAATAGGCTTAGTTCCCACGGGTCTAGCATTATAGTTCTTCACAAGGATATTATCGTGCTTTTCAGCTACGTTCATGGCGCCAATGAGCTCATGAAACCTTGTGATACGTCCTGCATTTACATCAATCCGATAATTCTTTGAAATCATCAGTGCAGAGACGAGGAAGGTAGAGAGAGTCTTCTCGATCAACATCGTATCAGTTATGGCTTGGCCACAATACTCCATCAGAGACTTGATACGAAGAGCTTCCGAGTTATAATCAAGCACAGACTTGAAATCACAAAAGCGGAGGCTATGCCATCGCACTTCTAAATCAGGAAGCAGGGAGTCACGAAAGTTGCCAAATCGCTGCTCAAGTTCTACCCATAGCTTTCTTGGGTCTTCCTCATTAAGGTATTCATTTTGGAGCGTGTCATTCATGTGCCTTGTCATGAGAATTATGGCTTTAGCTTGTTTTGCTTCAAAAGCAGTAGCTTGCTCAATTGAGAGTACGTTCTGACCAGGCTCTTGGATGGTTTCCAGAATTCCATCAGCCTTAAGATGTTGGCGCACATCTCGGACCCACCTATGGTATCCTGCGCCAGTTGTCTCGAGTGGGACAAAGCTCAACTTGTTCAGGTAACTCATCCTTAAAAGATGGTCGGGAAAATCGTCGCCGGAAAGTTACTGTAGCGGCGGAGTTACTGTAGCTGCTGGAGTTACTGTAGCTGCCCGGAAAAGTGGACGGAAAATGGCCGGAAAAGTGTCTCGAAAAGTCGGCCGAAGTTGGCCGGAAAAGTGGCCGGAAGTCGGCCGGAAAAGTCGCCGGCGGTGGTTGACTGAAGTTGACCTGCCTGCTGACGTGGCACGTTGGTTTGGCGGCTTGGCAGCTTGGGTTGGCGGCTCGGCAGTTTGGGTTGGGGCCTGCTGCACGTGGGCTCAACCTTTGGGTTTGGGCCTGCAGCAGGTGGGCTGCACAGGATCTGCCCCCCTTTTTTTTTTTTTTTCTTCTTCTGCCGGTTCAGGTTAGGATGATTCCGGTGGCCGGTTCGGTGGAATTTTGGCCGGTTCTGGTGATGAAATTTTCGGTTCCGGGTTTCTGGGGTGGAGACGCTGCAGGTGGTCGAGTATGGCTGCAGGAGGTGGTGAGGAAGGCTTTGAACCGGGCAGGGGAACTTTGGGTTCTTCCGGTGGCCGGTTCGGTGGTTTTCCTGCCGGTTCTGGACTCCTGGAGTTGAGATTTTGAAGGTGGGCGGCGGAGGTTTCTGGGATTTGAAGGCTACGAATATAGGGTTTCAGGGTTAGGGCTCGTGGTGATAACGTGTTGTAGAGAAACTGAATTTGAGAGGAATTTGCTGTGTATTCTCATTGATAATAGGGGCCTCTTTATATAGAGGATTACAATGCATAGAATCTCAATCATACAAGGAAAGTAATTCTACATTGATTAGGATTCTAGATCCTTCTAATTAAATCCTATTACCACTAGGTCAAGTAACCTAGAGTTTGGGCTAAACACAAATTAGGTTTTCCTTCAACACTTCCATATTTTCCTGAGATTTCTATTTATTTGATTTTTATATGTATATATACTACATGCAGACTAGGGCTGTTAATTCCGACACGACCTGATAACACGACTCGAAACCCGCACGAGATAAAGCGGGTTGAACCTGCACGATTAAAAAGCGAGTCGGCCGTGGGTCAACCCGTCATGACCCATTTAATAAATGGGTCCGCCACGGGTCAACCCGCCAACACGAAGTGACCCCTATAATCCGATTATGCTATACTTATTTTTGAAATTTTGGACGTTGGGAGTATTTGATCATACGATTAGATAATTTGAAATAGTTTGCTTTATAATTATTGGATTTACTTATTTATGAATATATAAAATTATTTATATTTTTCGTCTTGTGGAGTTTTTAGTGCATTTAATCAATTTATGCATTTTTTTTAGTTAAATGGGTTGCATTATTAACCCTTAAATGGATCATTTTGTCTAACACAACATGACCTATTTGTTAAATGGATTAAGCGGGTTGGAAACGGGTAACCCGTTTAATAAATAGGTTGGGTTTGAGTTTAAATTTTTGACACGATTATTAAATGAGTTGGGTTTGGGTTTGTATCTTGCGACACGATAAATACATTAACCCGACACGAACCCAACCCGACATGACCCTTTGACAGCCCTACATGCAGTGCCATGCAACATCTTCCCGGCCGATATTTTGTATTAGGTTGTTTTCACTTGATTCCACAAGTCTGTCCCAAATTTTGATATAAATTTAACTAATATTTGATATTTAATTTTTCTTCTTTAGATTTTCGATGTATCATCTTTACTCGGTGTTTTGATAATTTTTCTCAAAGTTTTATAAAAAGGCTCAAAGGGTACTGAAAATACTTTAAATAAAGATAAGTAAAAACACTATTTTTATTTTATTTTATAAGAAGCCGGAAGTTTGATGTCATAAGTTTCACCAAAATATGAAATACTTATAATACCCTAATCATAATACAATCATTTTAAAAGGTTTAGCATGATAAAATTTAGGGCTGGGCACCCAAAACCGAAGTCCCGGTCTCGTCCCGAAATCTGCCAGTACGAGCCGGTATCAAAATCTGGAATTTACTATTTGGGCCCGTCCCGTCCCGTTCCGAGAAAACGGGCCCGGTACCAATACCAACCCAATCCATACCGGTTGGTCCCGTCCCATCCCGTTTAAATTAAATAAATTAAATCTTGAACCTTTTATATTACTGGTACCACACGTCCACACCTAATCACCACACCTTTTAAACCTAAAATGGCTAACTTGATCCCAATTCAATGAAATCTGTTCTAAGTCTCTCTTCTCCGCTCTCTACTCTCCAGTCTCTCTTATGTTCTTCATCGTCCTTGTAGCTCTTTCTGACATGGGAAGGTTCGAGGACCTCACAGAAGCTCGCTCAGATTCTTCGTTGTCCTTGTAGCTCTTTCTGACATAGGAAGGTTCGAGGACCTCCAGAAGCTCTAGATGGGGAAGCGTAACTCATTTTTCTTCTCTCTAACTTTTTGTGGTTAATTAGGGTTTTATTGATTATGCCGATTTTGCTTTTGTTTTTGTTTTGATTGCTTGATTTTAATTGTAATTTGGATGCTTGATATCTCAAATTTGTAATCAATTTGAGAACTGGAGATGAAATTGGGTGCAGTTTATATCCTAACCATGAATTTTGATGCAAAAGATTTTCGAATTGGGAAGATAACATGTTGGGCCTCTTCATTAACTGCATGCAATATCGAAATTTTGTAAAATCTCATGAATCCTACTCAAATTCTACAATACCCAAATTCAGCAAGAGGTGCGATTTCTTCATCGTCCTTGTATCTCTTTCCGATTTTGCTTTTGTTCTTGTTTTGGATGCTTGATATCTCAAATTTGTAATCAATTTCACTAGTTTTGAATTTATTGCTAATTCAATTGATTGTTGGAGCTCAATTTCGCTTTGTTGATGTAGAATTGTGGAGATTGAGTTTAGTTTGATTTGGCAGGTAATAATCAACGTAAGAATGCAGCATTGATTTGGCAGCTCATCTTCTTTCTAGCTGTCTTGAATCTGATTTGCTTTCACTCCCGGTGCTCAAGTGTATTCAAGTATAGGGAAAAAAAGAAGAAGTCGGGTATCCAGAATTGGGCCCGGGCCCGACCAGATCCCGATCGGTGGTACCAACTTTGAAAAAATGAAGTCCCGTCCCGGTCCATCCCGAATAATATTTTCGGTATCGGGTTAGATATCAGTCAGTAACCGGCCCGTCTCAGTCCGTGCCCAGCCCTAATAAAATTAAAAAACAGAAAAACAAATATATTGAAGTGGCTAACGGTGAAGGTTTCATTTTCTTTATCTCTTTACCCAGGGGCGGACTTATAGTCAGGCCTGGGAGGGTCCAGACCCCCCTTGGTTTCCTAAACAGTTTAACTAAGCTTCATTGTTTACCTTAAGGCCTCGTTTGGTTCGCGGAAATGAAAGTAGTTCATTTGTCTTTCCCATGGGAAGTGAAATGAACTTTCCGAAGAACTTTCCATTCCGATGTTTGGTAATGTAAGCAAAGTTATCCGGAAAGTTGTTAAAAAGTATGTAATTAATGGAATAAAATAATATGTTGTGAGTAATAAATGCAAGGAAAGAAGGGGGGAAAGTGATTCCTTTGGAGTATGGAAGGAACCATTTCCCCCCCCCCCCCCTATTTTCCTTTACTTCAGGAAAGTATTTCCTTTCCTTTTGCATCCCAAACACAGGAAAGGAACAACTTTCCTTTCCTGATGCTTACTTTCTGCGAACCAAACGAGGCCTAATTATAGCTTATTTCTTGCTCAAATTCATTAATGGACCCCCCATAGATTAACAAAAATGCATTTGTTTCCAAATCTAATAAAGAATATCTATCAGTTATTTCCTTTTGTGTTACATTATGTCAATTATATCAAATTTGAAATGTTTATTTCCTTTATTTTTCCTATTTGTATTCCTAAATAAGCATAATGGAATTGATTTTTCGTTTTCATGTACCACATTTTGTATTCTCTCTTAAAAGAAAAAAACAAGTTTATTGTCGAACAATTTTTTTTTAATTTGACCCCCCCAATCCTAGAATCCTGGTTCCGCCCCTGTCTTTACCAATAACACGTAGATAACACAGAGACCAAATTAACTAGTACACAATGAGGTCTTCGGTGCTGATCAGGGCGGAGCTGGAGCGGAGCTTCTTGTAGCATTATTAGGGTGACTATGAACTTCGGAAACCTGGGCTTTTGGGGCCTCTTATCTTGGGAGGAGATCTCTATGGAGGTTGCCTTGCCATTTTGTAGATCACTTGATGATGTGGTTTATTGAAGGCGGGGGGGGGGTGGTTTTCCTATTGGATCGGCATGCAATCACTTCCTAAACCACTCTAGATATGCTCTTCAAATCGAACTCGACAGCAGGAAAAAGCTGTTTCATTTGATTTTGTTGACATGGTGCTTTTAACTTATTGAATTTCAGTAGATAAGCATTACTAGGTATTGAATTTCAGTAGATAAGCATTACTAGGTAAAAAGTACAATGATCATAAAATCATGCTCACTGTTTTGGAACACAATATGTAAAATTGGATGGCATTTCTTTAAAACAATGTATTTTCATTTTGAATGCTTTATTTTAAGTATTTCCATTTTGAATGCTTTATATAATCAATTCTGCGCTTTGCAGGAAGTTCATAATAAAATATACTGATACAAAGCTCCTACAACTGGTGGATTATAAAAATCTGCCCAACTCCTTGCTGTTTTACTGTTTAAGTGAGGTAATTTTCTCTCTTTCTCTCCAACTACGTATGAACTATCAAAATCAGATCAAGTTTTGCTATTATGTACAAATCATGAATAGATAAATCAAAAGCAAAAGCTATAAAAAAAAATTGAATCAGTTTTCGTAGCTTATGATAACTTAGCAGGTCTGACCATATCTTATGATAAGTCAGCAGGTCTTTAGCTACTTCAGATTTGTTTGATACTCTTTTGTTAATTTATCTTGGTTTTGTCAATTCATAGATTGTAAACCAATATGATAGATGGTATTGGAAATAATAAATTTAGTACTGCTTATGAGCTCTTTTTGTTCTCTCTTTAACAAACTATCTAAAAACAGAAACCAAAGATTGTGTGTAAATAACAAAATACTACTAAACTGTTTATCTCTACTGGCTTACTTGCATCTTCCTGCATAACATTACAATAAACAGAGATTCATTTTTAAAATGTTCAAACAATTCTTTGTACTGTTAAAGAAGTGCCAATCAGTGTTTTGTATCTGCTTGCATTTTCAACAAACAGAGAACTTCACTTAAGAATACTGGTCTGGTTTCTGAGCTCTCGATTACCGCCTTTTGCCTACTTGGTAAGTATCACCATTAACCTCACTAATTCTCATTAGCTGAATGACCTATTGACAAGTAGTCCAAACTTTAATTATTTCATTTCAATGGTCTGATTTTCAATATAAATTTGGAATTTTGATTTGTCACGTTTGCTTTTGGTCTTGGTTTCCAACCTTGAAATAAATTACACACTGTAGAAATTTTATAATTTCATTTAGCACAAGCTCATGTCCATGGTTAATTTGAAGGTAACTGTTCTTGCTAGCATCTGATAGATTAAATATGAAAACTGAAAAATTATTAATGCACCTAACCAGGGGCGGCCCTGAGGGTGTGCAAGGTGTGCCACCGCACAAGGCCTCCGACTTCGAGTTTCAAATACGTATATGTAGGTATTAGTCAATATATTGAATTTAGTTTCCAAAATGACTACAAAAGCAAGTCTTATGCAGCTGGTAGGATGGCAAATGCGCGCGCGCCTTCATTCCCTTTGGTACAGTTTCGAGTCGTGGGCTTTGTTTTTTAATCTTCCTTTCTTCTTTTTTCTACTTTTTTTCTTTCTTTCTTTTTTTACTTTCCTATTTTATTATACCCATTCATTTTCTTTAAGTTATTATGCAACGAATATAAGAACTCGGTTAAATTTTCGCACTAGGTCTCTGAATTCTCAGGACCGGCCCTGCACCTAACATTGTATATCTCTACAATTTGGAATATAAGTTAGATATTCTCTGCTAAAAATATAATTCCTTTTGTTGGATTATTGTATGGAATTGATCAAAGGCCTTTTACTGTTATTACCCGAGTTGATTGAATGAGTTGTGAGAAAAAGATTGGTAGAATAAGATTAGTGTTTCTGTTTTATTTCGATGAAGACGTCAGGTTATATATTCTCTGCTAAAAAGATAATTCCTTTTGTTTTTCTTTATTTTGGGTTATGGTTACAGGTTCTAAGAATTTTTTTTCTGCAGATATAGTTGGTTAAAGTGGCTACTGTGGGATTGGTATTGTGGGAAGTGGGTACACAGGGTCTTCTTTGTTTATTAGAAGAACTGGCACAATACTTAGGAGTTCTTTGTTTATTAGATTGGTCCTTTAATTTGAGTAGTTGGATGTTTGATAGACTTTGCATCTTTTATTTTAACTGAAGTCAAGTTTAAATAAGCTTAGTAAATAAATAAACAAATACTTTGAATGGGAAAAAAATGAGGGATTGTTCTGTATACAGCTTGAAATTAGTTATCAAATTTTCTTACCCAAATTTGATCTTTTTGTGTGATAATATTGCATTCTTTGAAATGTTTTTTAAATTGAATTAACCTTTGTTATGAAAATCAGCGATCATGTTTGATTGTTTTATTGTTTTGAGAAATTGTTAACGGTTTCAATAAGGTAAAATTTATAATAAGCCTTAATTTCATTGATTTTCTGAGTCATCTTCAAAATGAAAGAATTAACTCATTTTTCGTCTAAATATTGTTTACTGTATTCAGTGTCATCGCTGATTAGGTACTTACAGTGCATGTAAGAGTTCATATTTTGGTTGCAAAAAGTTTATTGTTTTCAAGAACAAATCATAAGTCAAATTATATAAAAATAAGTTTGAAAGTGGATAATCTGTTTACCGACACTTTTTAATGTAAGTACACAGTATCTCATACTGTCATACACAGCATAATTCATATTCCAGTTGATTGTTTTTTTTTCTTTTCTATTTTTGGTGAGTGGTTCATTATATATGTTTTCTTATGTTTTAGGTTCCAGGATCAGTGACACTTGAAAGAAGTTAGAGAGAAGTTCGTTATAGGCTTTCTTAAATTGTATTCATTTGTCTGCAATATTTTATTTGTTAATTTGGAATCTTTGTTGCTACAAGTTTTCTGTAGGCAGTTATTCATTTAACCATTGATGGTAATTATCAACTGTTTTATTGAATGTGTTGAATTACCAGGTAATTGGAACAATTAGTTGATATATGTAAGATTTCAAAATCCTAAAAACACAGGGGAAATGATCTCCTTGGATAGATTTTCAAGCATTCAAATCTTTCAAAGCAGCAAATCAAATCCTTGACTGGATATTGAGGTTGCTCTTCTCTGGTCCTGAAACTTCATCAGTATTCATAGTTTTAGTCATATACTTCTTGCCTGACTGTGTTAATGCAATTGAACAAATAACATATAACGATTTTTCCGCCAAAGAGCGGACACATTTTCTAGTATATCCCTAACTGTTCACTCGGAAGCGGAAATGACAGTTTTGCCCTCTGTTTTTCTTTGACTTACGGCTCTGCCATGTCCCCTCATTATATAAGCAAAAATCTCAAAATTCTTAGTTTCTTCGGGAAGCCTCTATCAACATCCATATTCACTGTTTCGCAGCCATCAAAATCAACAATCTCCCAGTAACTTCAGCCTCTATCAACATCAGTCGCTCCATTCCAATTTCAGTTCAACAAGCCACTAACTTTACAGGTGCGCTTTTACAATCATGGCATTCAAATCCCCAATTTACATCAGCGGAATGGATGTTTGTGTTTTCAATGGCCATATTAAAATGGCAGAGTGGAATCACGAGAAAGAAGGAGAAGAAGGATCTGGGTCTGGGTTTGTTTTGGATTGTGCATGTAAGTTTTTTTCTTTTGTCTGATTCTGGGTTTTTGTTTTGGATTGCTCAATTTTTTGGATGCGTATTCTTTCTGGGTATTGTTGTTGTGCAGAAAAATATTCATTGAGGAATTGCAAGTTTAATCACCATATTAGACATTATTTATGTATTTACCAAATCTGTTGTTGGCCGTTTTTCGCTTTTTTGTAATTTATCTTTGATAGATTCCAATAAACCCTAACAATTTTATGAATGTAGGACACCATACATCTTGAGTTCATAAATACTACCGTTATGTCAAGTGGGAAGAGTATGAGGCGTTGCAATCATAACTCATGCAGGGAGTAAATGCAATGCCAACCCCTGAAGCCCGAAGGTATGTTCATTTTGAATTTTTTTTTTTAATTAATTGCATTATTTACTGGAGCTCACTGTAACTACTGAGCACTGATATGAGTGTTCTTTGCTATATGGTCAAATAATGAGTCACAAACACCCTTAAGGAAACCAAGTGTTGTTGTCGAAGTAAAAACAATTTTCAGTAGAATAGGATTTTCAGTCAATTGTGAATTGTGATTGGGTATATGTTTTGAATTTTCGGACACCCTATGAAGTTTTCTAATTGAGAGGAAAGTCTGTAGAGATTTAGTTTCGGTCTCCAAAATCATTGAATCAATGTTTGGGGATTCAGGAAGGTTGATCCAAACTGGTGGGAGTTTGCAAACGAGTGGTTCCTAAGGAGCAGACACATTTATTGAAAAATTTTGTGAGGAGAAAATGCAAGAATAACTTTCCCTCTCAGAGTTCATGTTCTGGATTTCTGGTATGTGTTTTGATTTGGGAAAGAACATTTGTTGGTTTTTTGCGTAATACATTTTCGTATTGAAGAAAATTGTTACTGATGCGGATTTTGTATGTTTGATTCAGTTTCAGGGTTGGACCTAATTTTCAAGTTTGCAGCTTTATAATCCCAAAAGCCAGAAGAGATTTAGGGCTTGACATAGTCCAAAGGCCATGGGAGAAGATCATGTGTACACAAAAGATCGGAGGGTTGAATCCATTGCAGATGAGTTTCTCAAATTTTGATTTGTTTTTAGTTTTTCCCCTTTCTCTTCTTTTTACTAAAACATGTCTTTATTTGTTTGTGTACAGCTCCTTGCATTCTCTGGCTCACACCCACTTAACAGTAATCGGCTCAGGTGATTTATATGATCTCTTATATATGCCAATGTAATTCATACGTGATCTGTATGATATAGTATTGTTTAATGGTTACATCAGTTTAAATGGTTAGTAGTAGTTGGAGTAACCGTATCGGAATTGCTTAGTGAGGGTGCACTTGCAATTGTTAGTTTCTTGTTCTTTCCCGTTGTTTGAATTGTACTTAACTGTCTCAATTATTTCTGCACGATCGAATTGCTTTTCCACAGTGATTTCTATTCAATGTTAATGATCTCATTGATCTGTATGTCTTATCAACTTCACGTTGTTCAATACGTAATTTCTGTAGCTCTGTTTATTTGAATCAGTCATGTAGAATTTCTAAACTGTAATACATTGCCCTAAAAAGGGAAGATCCCTTTTCCTTTCCACTTTTAATAGTGAGGTTTCTTCCCTTTTCCTTTCCCTTACAAGCTGGAATATGGGCTTTTGAACATCAAGTCTGAACGTATGGATACGTTCTTTTCCTGTTATCTTTAATCAACGTCTTAATTTCAGTGAACAAAAACTAGAGGATCAGAGGTTTTGACTCCACAGAGGTGCACTCTCTACAGTGACTATTTGTTTATGCAGATTCTGTATGCAAGCAGGTCTGCCATTACCCTGATCCTGTAACAAGGTAAACAAAATCTATTCACCTATTGAAAGATGGAAAAGACCATTTGGTTAAAGCTTTCATTTCAAAACCACATTATTTTGAATCTCTATTGTAGTTTGGTTCACTATTTACCTGAGTGAGAGTGCATAGGTCAGTATTCTATCAGGAATTAGATAACAAAAAGCTTTATTGATTAGCTATTTCTTATTCCACTTATGCTATTCTGCTATATTTGTGAGCAAATTTTTAGGGTCGCAGGTTTGAATGAATTCTATAGTTACTATACTAGAGAAGAATACATCTTGAAGAATGGTTTAGGTTGCTTTTCTTGCACTTTTAGACTTTTTTATCATGCCAATTGAAGCTCTTTACTACATTTTAGAAAAAAAAATGAAGATCCTCTTGACCCTTTGTATTGCGTGTAACAGTCTTTCGACATAAGTTCAATATAAACTTCATTTACTCCTCTTTTTAAATCCGTTTGTTCTTTTCTTTTCAGGTTTAATTGCACCAGACTTGATGAATCAAGCAAAAGATTATTTGAACAGAACTATGTTTGTTATATTGTTGGCTAGAGTGAGTGTTTCAAAAAAAAAAAAAAAAGTATCTTCTAATGTTCCAATTATGTTTATTCGACCCAAAAGTTGTGGTTGCACAGTTGTGTGCAGTGAGATTATTTTGACAACAAATATTGGCCCAGAAATGTTAATGTTAAATTAGAAGTGCTACATCAAGCAAACAAACCTGCGGCATTGCGCGGGCACTGCAGGCTATACCACTAGTAATTACTACATATAAGTAAAATTTCGATGATTCAAAGTTATAGAAATTTTGAACTTTTGGTGGAAATGACTAAAGTGATATTTTTGAAAGTTAAGTGATCAAAATATTGAACGAGTTATAGTTCAGTTACTTTGAAAGTTAAGTGATCAAAATGTTGAACGAGTTATAGTTCAGTTACTAAAGTGATATCTTTGCCTTGTTAATGCTTCTAACAATCTCAAATAGAGCCTTCATTTCATTATATTACTAATACTCGTTTGATCAGTAAATCAAGTGTCTATTTCATTTGTATTACCATTACTTATTGTTTGATATGTGGAAACAAGTGCTATAAGACCTAGCCGTCTTTGTAGCTAGGGTTTCTCGGTGCCTCCTCGCATCGATAAAATTTCCAAAACTTCATATTCTCCATCTGATCTCATTCCCCATTCGATGGATGGCATCATGGATGATTTTGTGGCAACTTTGAGTCAGGCGGACTCGGCTTTGGTGGCTCTCGGGGATGTAGGGGCTGCGGCGTTTCAAGATAACCATTGGTATATGGTTGGATGACTGTTGGCACCGAAGGCAGGACTTCCAGGGTTCAAAGGTACCATCTCTAATATCTGCCATATCCGATCAGGCCTTGCCATTCAAGATGCTGGTGAGCGCTTTGTGTTTCAAGTTGAGAATGAGGCTGCGCGCAATTGGATTTTGCATGGGGGTCCTTGGTTCTATCGCAACACGATGCTTGTTGTGGGAGAATATGACGGGTTGTGCCCACCGGAGACTGTGGCTTTGAATCTGATGGAGGCCTAGGTAGTGGTGCGGGGTCTTCCTCTTGCCTTGCGGAACAAGACGACGCTCAACATGGTGGGGGCGACGTTAGGGCAAGTGGTTAGAATGGATCTGACTGCTCTGAAAAGAAAGGAAGAAGAGTAGAGGATCAAGGTAGTGTTTGATGTTCGTCGTAGAATTCGCTCCTGGAAAGTTGTTGAATTTTCTCCGGTGATGAGGCCGGAATTAACTTTCATATATGAGAAGGTCAAGGGTTACTACCGCGAATGTGGTCTGTTTATTCATGATGCGATGGGATGTGACAAAACTTTGTTTAAAGAGAAGGAGGAGTTTTGGCAAGTTCATCGATGGAGGCTATGGCGGGTCTATCTTTGAATTCGGGCAAGGATGTGGTTGCTTCTGTGATGGTAACGGAGGCGGGCAAGGGAATTACTGATCTTGTCTGTGTGGAGGCTGTCTCGGGTTTGGTGGGTCAGGGTGCTGGGACTTCACGACTTGGGATGGAAGGTAGTGCTGTGGTGTCCAATGGCTTCTTAAGCTCTAAGATGGGCCGACAGATGGTCATGGAGCCGGTCCTGAAGCATTCGTTTCCTCATGATCCTTTGATTTTCACTCAGCAGGAAGTAGGGTCGAAGGCATTGGCTTTGAGTCCAATAATGGATGTGATCGGGAAGGAGAATGCTCGTGTGGAGTTCTCTTCCTTGCAGGTGATGCCAAGTGGGAGGAAACGAAAGGCTATGTCAATGTTGAGTAGGTTTGGGAAGAAGTTCTTAGCTCTTCCTGATTCAACGTTGGAGGTTGGAGAGAATGCTTCCCTGATTGTGCAACACAAAAATGGAAAATTGCTGGTCTCACCTAGAAAGAAGAAGATTGGGCGTCCAAAGGGTAGCAAAAATAAGGTTAAAGTTACAGATGAACAGGAAGAGAAGAAGATCCACAAGTATAAGAGGCGGGGAAAGGCTTTGAGTTTTGACTCAATTCTGGAGATATCAGCTGATGCAGATGTGAATGTGCATGGAACAATGCAAGTAGGAGAGGATGAGTTGGTTCCATTTATGGAGCCTCTGGCTGCAGAGGGAGAGGTGGAAGGTGAGGATTCACCTTCTATCAGTAGTTTAATTTTATTTTATTTTTTGGTTGCAAAAATCAGTGCCTTAGTTGTTACATTTTTATGCCTGCTTCAAGGTTTCTGGTTTTTGTTAGAATAATGGTGCATGAATTTCCTAAAATGTGGGTGTACTCGGGACTATCTGAGATACTATTTTAGAATAGGGTTTTGGTGGTTCTAAGGAACGATTGCTTTCTGTCGAGGTGTTTCGTTTTTGTACTGTTTGTTGAATCTAATTAAAGGGCTGACCTGTTTGCGTTAAAAAAAAGAAGTGCTTATACAATAAACTACGTTGCAGGACAACAATAAGAAGGCTTACAATCCCCGAGACGAATCTTTTAAATGCTTACAATCCCTTACATATAGAAGGCTAATTTTTGTGATGTACACTGTGCATATAGAAAGAGAAAAATGAGTTGCTGTCAGTTGCACATTTTATTGCAGTAAATTTAGGCGGTAATGATTCTGGTGAAACTGTGTTCTTCTAGTGCTAGTCTCTATCAAACTTACCTTCACATTGAAGTTTAAACACATTAGTTGCTTCCATTTCTCCAAAAGATCAGTTCATCAGTCTAGTTCCTGTTCACGAGTTGCTCCGTACTGATATGAATGACTCTAAACAAGTTTCTATGTCTCTTCAAATTCACCAATACAAGAGACAGATGCTCTGCATAAACGTCATGAGTAAGAATTGAACTAGATACATCATGATGAGTTGAAACAAAGAAAGCATGTGTATTTGAATTTTAAACCAGTATGTTAAGTATGCTAAGTTGTTCTTTTGTACTCTTGGCCAGATTCTTGAGGAACTAGCAAAAGCCAAAATAGAGACAAGGGGACATATTTGAACTCCTCCAACAGAAGAGAACATGAATAATCAAGCAACCTCTATTGGAAGAACAACTATGACTAATCTAACAGCCTTAACAGAGACAGATCAAGAGCTCATATATAACAAATAGCAAATATGGACACTGAGGAATGAGGATTATTATCATTACAAGAACATCTAGAAGTTCTTAATTACATGCAGTTTCCCAATCAATAGAAATTGTCTGTGCATATGACAATCTACATTACATTTAAGAGCCAATTGAGAAATCTCTTTCTTTTTTGGAGAAGAACTGAGGAAACTCTTCTGGATTGAATTGACGGTGGAACAATCTGTTTGAAATAAAATAGAAGAACATCAGTGAGCAATAAATTACACTACAGTATACTAATCTAATCAGAAATAATCAATCATAGGAAATTAATGCAAAAAAATCAGCATTGTATAAATCAAGTCAATATATAAATGAACAGATATAATATATAAATATATATAAATATTTGTAACAGTCTTTTTTCTCACTTTTTGAATACACGCTTTTACCTGTAATTTGTGTTATTAGACTTTCACAAAACAAATCAAATTCACTTGGTCTATCTCCAGCCAAGGGGCTATGGGCTACTTCTAATCCCTCAAACCAGTATTTTAAATCCCAATAGAAGAGTCATGCTATACCAAAAAACAAATTTAATGGGCTACATTTATCCCTTGGTTTAGCCCGCCAATTGATGGAGTGGAGCCCATCAACTTATGGGACACACAAAATAGATGAGATTTTTCTAAAAATTTGGAGGGCTAAGATTAGCGGCCATTGAAATCCAACGCTTAGGAATGCAAGATGATGTCAACTTGCTGACTTCATAAAGTTAATATCAGCTGGCCGCTGATTTTTTATTTCTCAAAAATTCATTTCCTCTGTATCGGCTAATCCACTGACAAACAATAAATTGATAACAAACCATTCCCATAAATACCCATATCAATGGGCAACAAAGATAAATACTGTACGAAGTTTGAAATTGAACAGAAATGAAAACAAACACGATCAAATATGTCTCTGGAAAAGAAGTATGGAGAAAAGAAGACAAAAGAAAAAGAGAATGAAGTTCGACAGGAAAAGAAAAGAAAAGAGAGAACAGAACACAAGAAACAGCACATTAATCAACCTTATGACGTAGGATCATACCGTTCAAATATGATTGCAAAATGTCCTTCATTATTGGCTTGGACGTGGTTCTTGCTTTGGAAGTCAGAAGCAGCAAGGTTTGCAAGTCCGGGACAACTGTACACGTACAAGTGTTCCAATGAAGGGCACACAACCGTCTTTTGTCTGTAGATCCCTGTGAGATGTGGAAGACTATTTAAATATAATTCCTTCAATTTTGGAAAAACAAGGTTGTTGATCTCTGTTTCCTGTCTTGATTCAATAACCGTTTCCAGGTCAGAGCACTCCACCCAAAGGAGTTCCAATTGGAAAAGAGATTGAGCTGCATTGTCCTCGAACAGATATTTCAGTTTGCGGCAGCCCCGAATTGCCAGACTGTTAAGATTACGGAAGGCTCCACTAGGAGGATGACCAATGCATATGCTTTTGAGGTTCACAAGATGACATAATGTTATCTCTCTCAGTTTTGGTAAGACAATTTGTTCTGGCTCCAGCCATCCAAATTCAAACACATAAAGCATTGCGGTTTCTCTCGCATCCTCCGTGTTCTCGCAATGTAGTATTTCCAGTTTTGGTAGCATCTGCAACATATGTGATTCTAAAAGTATCCCCAACAATTCCAGGCAATTTCTCACATTTAACAACTTAAGATTGCACAGAGACCCAGCTGGTAATTCATCGAAAAATAATCCCCGCAGGCCATGGACCCCTTCCAGATACAAATCTATCAAGCTCTCAAACACAGGTGTATTTAGAACCCTTGTTAATGGGTTCGTCAACGCTCCATACAGACGGCACTCAATTACAGCGAGACACTTCAGTACATGTAATCTCCCAAGGTCGTATTCCTCTAGAATGTCCAAATGTCCAAATGGGTTCTCTAAGCCACCGTCCCCTATGTACTCCAGTATCTCTGCTTTCTCTGTCACGGCATTGATAAACCAATCTGGTAAACTCTTCATGCTTGTGTTCAGAGTCACATACCGAAAGAGATGTTGGCGTGGATCCGACTTGACTGTTAGTTTCCTCTCGAAAAAGCGTCCGTAATAGGACTGTCTCATAAATTCTTTTCTGCTGATACATATATCAAAGTTGACCCAATTGGGATTGAATCCAACTTTTCGGGGCAAGCGTTCTACATCAGATATGTGAACTTTCACACTGTTTAAGCGTGATAAGCCTGTTAACTCATCAAAGCTAGCATTATTGCCATAAACAAAAGAAAATAAACCCTCAACTATTCTACTGCCCCAGTCACAAAAGTCACATTTCATGTACAATTCTTCTAATCCATTCAAGTTTGATATCACTTTAGATGGAACTGTTTCAAAACATGCATCCGTAACATCCAACATCTTAAGCTTGGTTAAGCGTCCTATTTCTTTCGGCAATGCATTTTGACGAGTTCCTCCCGTATTAATAATGTCAAGGTTCTTCATACTAAGAATCTGAAGGTTCTTCAGTTTTCGGAGCATGGATATATCAACTATTCTCTTGCATTCATCTAAATACAAAGCTTGGAGGTTGGTTAGAAGACTTGATGATGAGGGTAGAAACGAAATACCAGTCCGGCTGAGATCTAAGACCCTCAATTCATTGGGACTTTGAAAGAAAGGGTTTGGAATCTCATTTATACTATTGCTCTGTAGTAATAAAATCTGGAGTTTTGGACATACCAACGTTTTGGGAAGCTCGTGAATTTCATTCCTCATTAGCGAGATTGCAGAGTAGCCTTCATGTGCAATATTAATCGATGGCCAATCCCTTAATTCACAACCAGCTTTAACCAAAAACCGTGGGCCATCTTCCGATGATGAAATTGATATGGCCACATCTCGAATGACATCATGCATCTTCACGAATCCAGGGTATGCACTGTCCAAAAGCAAGCTAGAAGCTTTCAGGTACTTAACCACCGAATGGGCTTTGGCTCTGGCTTCTTCTATTGTGTGGGCATCTTGAAGTATTCCTTTCCCAATTGCATACACCATCAAGTCTTCGATCTCGATATCAAAATCTTCAGGGAATAGACAGCAAAGCAAGAAGAATGACTTGGCAATGTTGTCATCATCAGGTCTCAAGTAATCATAGCTTAACTTGATACATCCGAACACATCTCCATCATCTTCATAGTTGGCAGGTTGAGCAGTCTTTAGTCGTCGAGCTGCTTCTGTCCAATCATCCAAGTCTTTATCTCCAAGTGCACTTGCAACTGCTACCAATGCAACCGGAAGACCAGCACATTCTTTAGCTACCGTCCTCGCTACATCATAAAAGTTGGGTGATTCTTGAAAAGACTTTCTTGCTTTCTTCACAAACAGGTCCCAAGCATCATCTTCTGACAGAACTTGGAGAGGAATGCTTGCTTGGCTCCCCATGGAATGACAGACATTCTTTCTCCTTGTGGTGAGTATGATTTTTGAATTGCATCTTTGAAGTCCTGTATGGTTCGGTATTCCGATTCTAGACAAATCTTCTCTCTTCCAAATGTCGTCCAAGATTATGAGGATCTTATATCCTCTCAATATCTTATCCGCTATTCTAGCTGCTCTTCCACTATCCGTCTCCTCCTGCAATTTTAAGCCCAGCAGATCGGCCAGTGTGCCTTGAATATTTCTCAAGTTGGGTGTCTGGGATACAACGGCCATAATCACGTGATGAAAAAGCCCAATTTTCCGGGCTTGTGCAGCGACATGTTTCACCATGCTTGTCTTGCCAACGCCTCCAATTCCAAAGACTCCAATGGTCGTGACCTCATAATCTTGAAGAGCCCTCATTATGTTGTCCATGGCTTGTCTTGTTGCTTCAAATTCTACAAAATCTCCGGTGCACATTTCCCACTCTATATCAATAGGTCGCACTTTACTGCACACAGTTTCCACAATGTTGTCAACAAGTTCTTGATCAGACCTACAGGGAAGAAGTGTCAAATAATCATCAGAACGATACATATAAATCCAGAAGATAAGTATAACTCATGTTAAATTTAAAGTAGTCCAATCATTCTTACCCATATTTTTTTGATTCCAACCCAGAGAGATTGGCAACTTTTGTTAAAGCAGCTCTCCACCGATTCACAGCCTCTACCCCGAACCTTTCTTCGTGGCTAGTTAATGCTTCTCCAAAACTCGTTGTCTGATGTCTCACATCAGAGGGATGCACGCCGTAAAAAATTGGGAGAACTATCATGTTCTTGTCTTCCATGCATTCTATAATCATCGCCAATTCATGCAAACACCATGATGAAGAAGCATAGTTTGGTGACAGGACAACGATCGCTGACCAGGATTCTTTGATTGCTGTTAGCAGACTAGGAGAAATAGGCTTCCCTGTTTCGAGCTCTGTATCATCCATGAACGTTTTAATGTCTCTTTTTTGCAATTCATGATAGATAGAGGAGACAGTAGTCCTGCGAGTGTCTGCACCCCTGAAACTCAGAAAAACATCATACTTCCTCCGAGGAGCAGATGATTCAGTTGATGATGAAGGACGAGATCCAGAGGCTCTTTCGGTGCTCAAGGCCATCAAAATAATAAAACCAACAAGCAAGGAACTGAAGGAAGAACCAAATAACAAGAACTGAAGACGGAAGGAAGTGGTAGGAACAGATGACGGAAAAGAGACGGATCTGAGGTTGTAGGTAGAAGAGATAGCAGCAAGTGGACCAATATTGATAGGTAAAATAGAGTCGGAGACTTTTCAGAAAAATAGACTCAGATAAGATTGTTTTTATTAATAATCGCAGTCGTTACGCGTTGAGAGGGACACGGACGCGATTAATAGTTTAATACTAGACACTTCTGTGCATTTTCTCCAATTGCATATAAAGAAAGCTTCACATCGTTGTCTTTGACTTCCTCAGCCAACTAATGATTCCAATCTCCGCTAAATCACAATTTCGCATTGTCAGAGCAAGTTCACCCGTAGTTAAGAAAAGGTAAAGTCGAGAAGTCAAAAATTCGACCGGTCAAGTTACTATTCACTGTCACGGGACATAGGTTTACACCCGTTATTTTTCTTGCCTGGTCAACACTGTTCACCCAAATTTTACTGTTCACAATCAAATTCACTGTTCATTTTTACAGTTCCTCACATTAATTGGTCCGTGCTCTTCACGGCCTCTCACCAGTGCGTCTCTCTCTTGCTGGCCCATGTGACGTCAGCCACGATCAGTGGCAGGCAGAGGTGGCAGCAGGCCAAGCCTGGGCAAAGAAAAAGGCAGCTGCTTGACATTTTTCTTGCCCTTGGTCAAACAAAGGCAAAAGCTGCCCAGGCAAAACAGAGCCGGTGGAGGGGAAAAATAGAGCTTGCCCAGTCAAAATCATGGAATGCTGAGGTGGTGCCAGGGCAAAAGAGCACCGGTGCACTTGCTCTCATATTGCAGAAGGTTGTACATGGGACAAGCTTTTGGTTTGTCACGGAGGAGGGAGTCGAATTGTAGCACTGCAATATCAAGTTATCGTTTCCAGGCTCCTGGAGGACTGAAGATCTCTATTCTGTAATTAATGGCAACACCTTCATAAACTGGTCGCTTCATATTACAGTCTAGTATCTACAGGGTTTCATCTATGTATTTATGATTCGAACAAAAACAACAACTTTCAAAAATGAGAGGATATGACACTAGGAAAAAGAAGTCTCTATGAATAATTTGAAGTGACTCCTGCCTGCAGTTACAATTGCCATATGAGCTGAGTAATATTGTAGTTGGACATTTGGGAAAATATCACCAATGGTCACTGAGTTATGAATTATTTGACACTTAACTCACTGTATTTTCAACAATATCACTTAACTCACTCAGTTTTACATCCGTCTTTCACTTAACTCACTGCCGTTAATTATACAGTTAGAAGCTGTTAAAATTGAGGGTATATTGGTCAAAACACTTAAAAATCATTTTTAACTTTAAAAAACTACATTTATTAGACTTTTTTTCAATTTTTTTAAATTTCTGAAATTTCTAATAAAAAAATAATTTTTTAAACTTAAATATTATTTGAAAAAAAAATTGTCTTTTAAAAAAAAAAGTTAGAAATGCATTTTTTTAGTGATTAGCAGACTTTTTTCAATTTTTTAAATTTCTGAGATTTCTAATAAAAAATGAATTTTTTTTTAACTTAAATATAATTTGAAAAAAAAAATTGTCTTTTTTTAAAAGTTAGAAATGCATTTTTTTAGTGTTTAGAAAAATATACCCTTAATTTTAAAAGCTTTTAACGGCAGAATTAACGACAGTGAGTTAAGTGAAAGACGGATGTAAAACTGAGTGAGTTAAGTGATATTGTTGAAATACAGTGAGTTAAGTGTCGAATAAGTCATAACTCAGTGACCATTGGTGATGTTTTCCCATTATACTAGAAAATAAACTGCATTGAAGAGGAATGAAAGTTTACTATTATGATTTCAGCTCTTACAGTACATGTACACAAAAGTACAACCTTGGAATTGTAATACAAGGCACAAATCAAACTAAGAAGTCAAGCAATGCCAATATAAGCATATAGAGGAACCAAATGGCAACATAATACCATCACCAAATATTCGTCCCTAATTCTAAGTCCTTTGTTATATAAAAGAAAAGTTAAACACCCACTCTGCTAGTAAAACTTCAATTTGTAAATCAAAGCAAGAGATTGCATCAGCTAAATTACACAAACTCAGGGACAAACCTTATAAGAGGGCTGCAGCCCATGCAAATTTTTCATATTGCAATGAATGAATACCGACTCTGACTCTTGCTTATTCAAGTTTAACCTTATAAGAAATCCAAACTTATTTTTCTCTTTCCATACTTCATTTCAGAACACCTACCACGCAATTGGAACCAAACCATTACAGTGCGTAGCTAGATGAAAGAGTGTATCAGAACCAATCCTATTAATGACAAAGTTCCATGGTATCTAAATTAGGCCAACTCGAGTAATAGCACACAAAACTCCTCAGTCACTCGGCCATTTCTGGATTAAATTGCTATAATTTTCTATTTTAGTTTTGTTTAAATTCAGCAATTTTTCCATTGTTGGACCAAACAAGACATACAACAAAAGATTACATTGACGCTAACCTCTGGAGGAAGCGCATTGGTCCTAATACAGACATTCAAGCCACAATCTATTAGTTCAAGTGTTACTATTGAAAGTTAATTCACATTAAAACATCTAAATTATCCTAAATCAATCGAGCAATATGACTCCTCTGTCAAAAAGCCTTCCTCTGTTTTTTCACCTCCTCTGTTTTTAAATCATAGCTCTGTCATAAACTTCTTGCCCTAATCACTTTGCTCTAGATACCTTCTTGCACACTGCCCAAGCACACTAGACTCGTTTACGTTCTGAAATCTATTAATTACTTACACAGTTATTTTCATCTTGGTCTGGGAAATTTATGTGATGTACTTCACGTAAATTTTGTTAATTGAAGATAGTGACATACTGTTTTTATTTTTATTTTGTATTCCTTAATCAAATTCATCCAAAAAATGCATTTGAAGCTCACGAAACCAAAAGAAATTGATGATTAATGGTACTTGGAAATCCGAGAGTACGCCCTGGGATTTGTAAAGCTCATATTAAAAAGTGAAAGCTCATATTAAAAAGTGAAGCGATGCCAATATGAGAATATGACCTAGGCAAATACCAACCAAAAAATATTATATTGAAAGCTAAGAGAAGACCACAAAGCATAGGCATTGTACGAGCGACTGTTATTGAAATTAAATTTAACCCCAATCAGTAAATCACCGAATCAAACTATTAACCACTCATCGAAGAGCAGCAATCAAGTAGAGTAAAACTTTCGACTTTACCACAAGAATGAGCGAAGTGGGTAATCTCCATATTCGAAGCGCCCAGTTCTTCGTTTCTTCCGGTGCCTACAGCGCGCGATCTTTCCGAGTGTGTGACAAAGACTGGGCCTTTTCTTTGGTCGATTGGACCCCACCAATGACCCGACCCATGTAGTTGGGCCTAGTCTGAAGGAGACACCAATGACCATCTTAGTATTCAATTTCCTCGGCCAATATTTGACTAATAAAAAGTTGGGGGAACCGGGAACCTCTGGTAGCAGGCATAGACCATAAGTATTGACTGACTAAAAGCATTGGCTAATTTGAATGGCATTGTATGCAGTCGTTGCATATGAAACAAGCTTTTGCATGATCTGTCACAACGGGAAGTCCAATTTTTGTTCTAGAAATCGGACGCGGGAATTTGAATTTTAGCACTGGAACATCAAGTGATTTAATTTCTACAATTCGTCTCTTTACTTAATGACAGTTGCAGAAAGATTACTGCAGAATCATACATTGCATGGTAGGGGAGTGCTTTGTACGGTAGCGGAAGAATTCTGTTGACTTCTCGTTACTTTCTAAACATGACCATGGCACGATCATTCAATTTTGAAGTTGTGAAGTTTATGTTACTTTCTTATAAAGATATAATATGGTTATTGGAACGCCAACATCCTCATTCATAGGATACTCAAGAACATAATATTCTCTACGAAGAGAATTTCCCACTTGGTACTTTTTTTCTCCCTCACTCTCATGCACAACCCATAAGCTCTATCTATGCCTGAAATGATTTGCCATGCTCTCAATTTATATGCAACTATCATATATGTGAAACAAACGGGCTTAGAGCAAGTTCACCCGTTGGGTCACCAGGTCAGGGTCACCAGGTCACCAGGGCAGGACACTATTCACTGCCACTGGACCTCTGTTTCCACCCGTTGGGGTCAGGGTCACCAGTCAATTACTGTTCATCGAATATTTTATTAATTTTTTTAGTGTAAATAAGAAATGTATGATGTAAATAAATATTATTGATGAACATTTTGGAAATCCAACCAAAGAAAATTTTATGGGTAAAAAAATGATATATTCACTGACAACTCAATTCCGACGACTTTTTTATTTTTATTATTTTTATTTTTTTATAACTCCACCGACACTTTTATCACATATACACCACCGACAATTTATTTATAGGAAATTTTGGTTATATTTTTTTTGTTACCGTTGTAATCTAACGGTTACTAATTAATATATATATATATATATATATATTTTAACCTTATCTAACTCCTTAATCATTCACCATTAGATCCCATTCATAATTAAAACCAATGGTCCAGATTTGTGGACAGTGGGCTTCACATTTTCAAGGCTTCCAATGGCTACATACCACGTCACCCACCCACATGCCACAACTTGACTTTTCCCCACTCCCACGCGCAGTAACCTTGTCTCCACTACAAGACAAGCAACTTGCATGCACTCCACCCTCCAGGCGCGTCTCCCCTCAGCTCCTCTTTTTGGGCCAGCGTGGCAGCCCGGGTCACGGCCTCAGTCACCATGGTGCCCGAGATGGTGCCTTGGGCCTCCCACTGTGGTCTTGCCCCAGATCCGGTGGAAGGATGAACAGTGGAAAATCCTTGCCCCCAAGCCTCCTTTTGACGTGGTGCCCGGGCATAAGGTTGCCCGGTGAACTTGCTCTTAGGACCTGCAATGAAGGAACTTGGGCTGTGGAGGCAAAGCCAGCAAGGTGCGAGACCCAAAAATTCTCGCCTTTATCGTCAATTAATAGATTGCCTAAGAACCAGCTTTGACTCTTTGAGAGGCACGTGGGCTCGAAACATTAGGTGTGGGGCCTATCGTCGTGGTGCATATCTTGGGTCGAGAGACATGCGGCCCAAGTTGTAGCTACTTCTTAGATATGGTTTGAGACACTATAAATGCAAGTGGATCCGATAAGATATCAATAACTTTTTATCACTATTCAATAGGCTTATCACTTATGGGCGGTGCCCTAACATAGAGCTAGATTTTGGGCTATGGATTGGCTCTCTCCAAAGTTCCAAACTAATAGGTGGGTATTACAAAAGGTACGTTGGTCAATGAAAGTCATTAGCGAATTTTTTTTTACTAACTTACTAAGAGCAAGTCCACCGGTCTTGCTTTGCTCGGGCTCCATCTCAGAAAACTAATGTGGTGACCGGCCACAAGGAATTTTGGCCTTCCACCAGTGAAAACTTGCCCAGCCAATTGTTGGCTTTTCTTGACTGTGGCAAAAAAAAAGGCAACAGGGTGACTTTTTTCTTGACTGGGTTTGAGGGGCTACCAGCTCGGCCGAAGGAAGAACGTGGCTGACGTCATCACCGCAGTGGAGGACGAGACGAGACGCTGAAGGACTACAAATTCTAGGGTTGCTTCGATTTTGGCCTGGGGGTAGCGTCTGGGAGGGCTGACGCCAAGGAGCAGCCGGACGAGGTGAGGCGACCTCGGGGGGGGGGGGGGGGGGGGGGGCCGGGTCCTTGGCTGGAGGACGTCGGAGGACGGAGAAAAATCCGGGTTCGGTCGGACGAAACCCACCAGGTCTAGGGGCGCACGAGAGAGAGAACCGGAGGGGGGGGGGAATGAAAAAAAGAAAAATTTTTGTCCTTTGAAACAAAATATAATTTTTTTTTTGCTATGTATAGAAAATGGTCAGATTTCAAAAATTCATAATAAATTCATACAAACTCCGAATATTGCGTTCCATGTATGCACGAGATCGTATCGACGAGCTCTACAACTTTCATGAAGGAAGTTTCCCCAAATTCCTAACGTATAAAAAGTCAATTTTCACGACACCCTAAATAACGTTCGTTTCGAAAATAAAAATCTATTAGAAACCGAATTTCTCTTACAACGACTAAATAACGTTGTATTTTACTTATTCCTAGTTTCGAAAATGAACAGTAAAAGTGGATGAACAGTGAAAGATGAACAGTCTTAACCGGTCAAGAAAAAAACGGGTGTAAACCCATGTCCAGTGGCAGTGAACAGTATCTTGACTGGTCGAATTCTTGACTTCTCGACCTTGACATTTCTTGACTACGGGTGAACTTGCCCTAACATACCGCGTACCGCGAACCCGTACCTAAACAACCCGCTATCCAACATTGATTGCAACCACTTGACATGAAAAAATCATTTATGCATTACTGATTTAAATGACCAGAAACATTGAGAAATTAACTGGTCACAAGACTGAGATGCTCTGCGACAATTTTATAGTGAATAATTAGACGTATGTGTTAAACAGCGACAGGATTGGCCCGTGGCCTACCATTATACCGATACTGTCCCAACTTAACCACCTGTTAAGTGTTGGGTTTTAATCACAAAAGGCCTCGGTACAATTGGGTGAGATCCACCCACTTATAAGTTATATTTTATTTGTCACTTTTCCAATATGAGATCTTTCCTCTCAGGGCGTGTCCTTCACGTGCAACCTAACTCTAGGTCTGCACGTGAAATTAATTAATCCAATTTCCAAATGTGGAAATTGGGACACAAGTCTCATATCGGAGACTTGGTAACAATTCAATCGGAATTTTCTGATGGCAATATAAGGAACCCAAATTTGGACCCATGACAATTGGAGACGCAATTGGAGAGGGATGAGCGAGTCCATGTTAAAGTAATATGAGGTTCACATCCAAAACTAATTGGCAATGAATGGAGTGACCCAAACCCTTACAAACCTATAGGCAATGTCTCATTTTTGGAGAGGGATGAGCGGATCCATGTTAAAGTAATATGGGGTTCACATCCAAAACTAATTGACAATGGATGGAGTGACCGAAACCCTTATAAACCCATAGGCAATGTCTCATTTTTCTCATGTGGGATGTGTATATTCTCAACAAGCCCCCGCACGTGTGACGAATTTTCAAGCCATACACGTGGACAACCTTGGGTGATGTGGAGACTGTGTGACCGTGTAACCCGCTTTGATACCATGTTAAACAACAACAAGCGTGGCCCGTGGCCAACCATTGTACAGATACTGTCCTAACTTAACCACATATTAGGTGTTAGGTTTTAATCACAAAAGGCTTCGGTACAATTGGGTGAGATCCACCCACTTATAAGTTATATTTTATTTGTAACTTTTCCAATGTGAGATCTTTCCTCTCCAACAGTATGATGAATTCATGAATTGTAACAAGGCAAGGCAAAGATGTGGATTTAAAGCACTAATAGTAAAGGATTCTATGTTCTTTTTTTTCTCTTGCAATCTAGAAAGCGTTGAAAAGAGAAACGAGACCAGAGTTTTGAGGTACTAGCAAGCTAAAACAGACACGAAGGGACAAATTTAAACAACCTTCAACAAAAGAAATATAGCCAAATTGAACAATCACTAATGATATAGATCAAGAACTCATACAATTATGTCAATACAAAGACCGAAACATTACAAGGAATGAAAATTGTTATCAATAAAACCATACAAGCTCAAACAATCATTTCCATACAAAGAACGAACATTTAAAATTTCTTGCATGCAGTTTCCAATTTATCCAGAATGTTAATCTGAAGCTGTCTATGCATATATATACATTTAAAAGCCAATTGAAGAATCCTTGCCTTTCTCCATGATCAGTAGATGAATCTCTCTTCTTGAGGTAGGCGTGGTTGCCACAATCTAATAGCCAGTTTCAAATAAAACAGAAATAAATAAGTGAGCAATTTACCAAGTGTCTAAATAATGTTAACAGTACACTTCTCTAATTAGACGTAATCAAGTGACTTCGATTATATATGCGATAACTACACTTGAATTTTCCTTTTAAACTACTTTTATATCTGCAATTTGTATTGATAGACTGATGAAAACAAATTCACTAGGAGTCCACATGAACCTTTTTTCCTTTTGCATATATCCATTTAAGCAGAAAACAGCAAGACTGAGTGAACATACCAAATGCAACAAAGAAAATAAGAAGTTTAAATTAAAATAGAAAACAAAGATAAGAACAATATAAAATATGTCATTGGGGAGAAATCTGAAGAAAAGAAAAACTAAAGAAAAATAAAAATGAAGGTTATGACATACGCACCTTTCTAGTAGAAACCTAAAATGGCCTTTGTCAACTTGGACTTGGTTCTTGCTGTGGAAGTCAGAAGCCGAGGTTGAAAATTGGGGGCAGTTGAACACATAGAAGTGTTCCAATGAAGGGCACTCAATATGATCAATAGTAGCGATTCCTGTAGTACTACTGTAGAACCCCGTGAGCTGTGAAAGATTACTCAAATATATGTCCTTCAATTTTGGAATAACTACCTTGTTGATCTCTGTTTCCTCGCTGGGTTCAATAACTCTGTACAAGCCAGAGCACTTCTCTACCCAAAGGAGTTCCAATTGCAAAAGACATTGAGCTAGGTTCCATGTGAAGAGAACTTTTAACTCATGGCAGCCACGAATTGCCAAAGTTTTAAGATTCTGGAAGAAACCAGTTGGTGTAGGACCATTCCATATGCTGATTAGTTTCTCTAGATCAGACAATATTACTTCTCTCAATTTTGTCAAGACAATTTCTTCTGGTTCCAACCCGTCGAGTCCGAACACATACTTCAATTCTCTCATGCTTCCAGACCGTAGTCTCTCAAGGTTTTGTAGTCTGTACAACAAATCTGATGGTAAAAGTGCATTCACCAATTGTCGACAGTACATCACACTTAATAACTTGAGATTGCATAGAGACCCAGGTGGTAATTCACCAACACATAACTCCTTCAGGCTCAAGGATTCCAGATGCAAATCTTCCAAGTTCTCAAACACAAGTTTATTTGGAACCCTTGTTCTTGGGTTCATCAACACTTCTGCCGTATCGCAGCATATTACAGAAAGATACTTCAGTCCATGTAATTTCCCACAATCATATTCCACAAGAAGGTTGTTTACCATGCACCATTGGTACTCTAGTATCTCTGCTTTCTCCATCACCACATTGATAAACCAATCTGGTAAGGTATCCATGGTTGTGTCTAAAGTCACACACCGAAAGGGATGCCGACGTGGATCGGATTTGAAAAATTCTCGAAGGCGGCACTCTCTGCTAATAGTTATATTAAAGTTCACCCAATTCGGATTGAACCTAACATCTTTTGGCAAGCATTCTACATGAGAAATACAAACCTTCAAACTGTTTAAACGTGATAAGCCTGTTAACTCATCAAAGCCAGAATTCTTGCCAAGAGCAAAAGAAAATAAGCCTCCCTTACCCCAGTTCCAAAATGCACCGTCCATGTACAGTTCTTCTAATCCATGCAACTTTGATATCACTTGAGATGGAACAATTTTAAAGTATGCATTAGTGACATCCAACATCTTTAGAGTGGTTAATTCTCCTATTTCTTTCGGCAATTCCTTGATACAAATTTTTCTCATACTAAGAATCTCAAGTTTCTTCAGTTTTCTGAGTATGGAGACGTTAGTTATTCTCTTGCAATCATCTATATATAAAGCTTGGAGGTTGGTTAGGAGCCTGAATGATGTAGGAAGTAACGAAATACTAGTCTCTCTAAGATCTAAGACCCTCAGTTCATTAGGAGTTTGAAAAAATGTTTGTGGGATCTTTCTTATATGAACATTACTTTGTAATAGTAAAATCTGTAGTTTTGGACATACCAACATTTTGGGAAGCTCCTGAATTTCATTCTTCATTAGTGAGATTCCAGAGTAGCCTTCATGTGCACTAATTGTTGGCCAATCCTTTAATTCACAACCTGCTTTTACCACAAACTGAGGGCCATCTTCCGATAATGAAATTGATATGGCACCATCACGAATGACATTATGTATCCTTACACATCCGTAGCATTCACTCTCCAAAAGCAAACCAGAGGCTTGAAGGTACTTTGCCACCGAATGTGCTCTGGCTCTGGCTTCTTTGATTGTGTCGGCATCCTGAAATAATCCTTTCCCGATCGCATACATCAGCAAGTCTTCGATTGCAATATCACTATCTTCTGGGAACAGACAGCAAAGCAAGAAGAATGACTTGGCATCATCAGTTTCCAAGTAATCATAGCTTAACCTTATACATCTGAACACATCTCTCTTATCTTCAGGGTTGCCAGGATGAGCCGCTTTTAGTCGCCAAGCTGCTTCTTTCCAGTCGTCCAAGTCCTTATCTGCAAGTGCTCTTGCAACTGCTATCAACGCAACTGGAAGACCAGCACATTCTCTAGCTACCTTCCTTGCTACATCGTAGAAACTGTTTGATATGTCAGAAGACTTTCTTGCTATCTTCACAAACAATTTTAAAGAATCTTCTTCTGATAAGATGTTGAGAGGAATGTTTGTTTGGCTCTCCATGGAATGACAAACATTTAATCTCCTTGTAGTAAGTAGGACCTTCGAATTGCATTTTTGAAGCTCATAACAGCTTGGAATTCCTATGGCTGACAATTCTATTCTTTTCCAAAGGTCATCCAAGATTATGAGGATCCTGTTTCCTCTCATTATCCCCTCCTTCAATCTAATGGCTCTTTTAACTGCTCTTTCAGATCCAAATTCAAATTCTGATTTATTCTCTAAATTCAAGCCAAGCAAATCTGCCAATGTGCCTTGAATTTTTCTCAAGTCGGGGCTTTGAGATATGACAACCACAATCACTTGATCAAAAAGTTTATCTTTTTTGGCTTGTGAACCAACATGTTTCACTAGAGTTGTCTTTCCGACGCCTCCCCTTCCATACACCCCGATGACAGCAGCCTTATCATCTTTTAGTGCCATCATGACCTTCTCCATGGCTTGGCTTGTTGCTTGAAATGCTTCAAAGTCTCTGTTAGACATTTCAGACTCAATTCCGAGAGGTGCTTGAAGTACTTTATCCCACACAAATTTCACAATGTCTTCCACAAGTTCTCTTTCAGACCTAAAAGGAACAAAAAGAGTCAAATTAATAATCATCACGTAAAAATAAATCCAAAATTATATGTATAACCCTTGTTAACTAAGAAAGTGTCATCATACTTGTGATTCTTTGAGTCCCACCCAGAGATTTTGGACACTTTTTCTAAAGCACCTCTCCACTGCTTCACCTTCTCTCTGTCTTGCCCAGACTTTTCATGCTTTGTTAAAGCTACTTCAAAACTCCCCCTTTGATGTCGTACATCCGAGGGATCCACATGATAAAAAATTGGCAAAATCGTGTCCTTGCCTTCCATGCATTGAAAGATCTTTGTAAGTTCAGCTAAACACCATGTAGAAGAAGCATAGTTTGGCGACAGAACAACTATTGCAAACCTCGATTCTTCTATTGCAGTCAGGAGATTTTGAGAAATAGCTGTCCCTTTCTCAAGCTGTTGGTCATCCTTGAATGTTTTAATAGCTTTTGTGCTTTGCAATTCATGGTATAAGTGGGATAGGAAACTCTCACGAGTGTCCTCACCCCTAAAGCTCAAAAACACATCATGCTTCCACCCAGAAGTAACTGGTTTTGCTGAAGGAAGAGATGAAGAGGCTATTTGAGTGCTCAAGGCCATCAAACCAACAACAAGAAGCAAATCAGAATCTACAACAACCACACTGATAAAACCACAAGAACAGATTACCAAAAAAGGTAAAGTCTGCAAGAAGGGAACTAATGGAAGAGAATTTTTGGAATGTGAAACTAAACCATAGGAGCTGACTTTTGGAATGGCTTACCATCTAGATTCTAAACCAATTAGACTCCCAGTTAGCTCCTTCATTTTCTTAGTTCCAAATTACACGCATCTTGTCCAATCACATCTTTTATTTGCTCAACTAACTTATAGTTTATATCCAGTTGCTGAAAACAAAAATATATTAGCATATTTTCTTAACCAACTTCTAGTTTATAATTTTATATCCAGTTGCTGAAAACTAAAAATATAGTAGCAAATGTTATAATTAAGAGAATAGACCAGTTCTATGGTGTTATTTTTTCTATTTGGAATGGGCACTTCCATGCAGTTGCATTTGAGACAGGCATATGCTCTGCCATCTCAGCATCACTTATATTAAACTCCCATAATGAGTAGGGACTTTGACTTGCAGCACCCCAACATTACTTGGTTCCATTCCCATCAATAACTAATCATAGTTTAATTAGAAGCATTGGTTGAATATGCCTTACTGGTTTCATTTGCTATCTGAGACTTATTCTTTCCTATAAAGAATTTGTGTAATTTCAGGCTATTGGGTTTGCCCCCCTGAGTCTGTAAACTATAGTTCTAATAATTGTACTACAGATGACAGATCACTAATATATGGCAAGACCTTAATTCTTAAAGCTCACTGTCGTATTAAGATCTAATATTGACAGTTTCATTCATTTGTGACAGTTTCAGAAATATCTGATTTCTCAGCTTTGTTGAAGAAAATATAAGTTGTGGTGGGTGATCTGGGTCTGAGAATCTGTTGGTCCAAAACAGAAGGCCTCAGTATTTTTCATTGTCCTACACTGAAATGGTCCAAAACAGACAGCTTTCCGGTAAGGGGTTAGTTCATATCGGAAAGTGACTCACAGTTGATGACTATAGGATGCAACCCAAGTACCCAACTCAATATAGTGAAATACCAAACAACCACCAACTGGGAGTGTACCATGAAAAACCTAAATCTGATTACAGAGCAGCAGTTTAATCTCTTGTAAAAGAGATTCGAAGCAGGAAAATAGGTACCACTACAAGTATGCAGCACAGCTATGGGAGTGAATCTTGATGGAAAAGTTTTTAATAATTTAGTTCAACATACCAACACCTATTGTGTGAACAAATATCAATCTTCATAACCAAAAGCGTTTAATGTTCAACAATGAAGCAAATCTCCCACAAGGGTCTAGAATGGGAGTCATTATACCTAAAACATATTAGGATTTAGTGACTTCCCTGAAATATATCAAGCATAGCTTCATAAAAAAGTCTAAATGTTGTTGATCAGCAAAACATTAATTTGGATGGTGTACCCATTACTTTCTAGTAAGAACCATCAAAAGATTCAAAACTGATTACCTAATAGAAGCCAATTATAATCGAATAAAACAAAAACAAAAAGAAAAGAAAACTAATCATATGAAGTACATTTTTTCAGATGGAATTCTATTGTTATCAGTAACATAACAAGTCTGTTTTGCTCTGTTATCCCCAAATGAGAGTAATTTTGAAAAAACTACGGCTTATTGACTTAGACTTGGCCAATGACTCAATGAGCCAAGTCCCACAGAATGAATTACAGGCCAGAAGCTGTTCTGACCTTATGTTAATTGAACGCTCAACTCGAATGAAAACTAAATTTCCATACTTTGATACAAAATAAGAAGCTAACAAAAATTCAAACCTTTTCATCATAGTACACAAAGCACCTAAAGAAAAAGAACAGAACAATGGAGTTGTACAGCTACTCATCATTGATGAGACCGAATCATCAGGTGTAAGTGTAACCAGTACCTAATCTTCAAGTGAGAGGAGAACGGAGACGACAGGCTTGAGAGGAGTTGGGTTGGAAGTTGAAACAGAGCATTGAGTAGAGCTGCTTGGTCTTCGAATGCGTCTGCACAAATTTGAATGGCCTCCCATTTACCATGCCATTAGGTCATTAACCATGAAATCGTTTGAATTGCCTCGTCGTGCTCCCCTGAATTGGGCCTCTGGGTTATCGGATCCCGGAATGACCCGACCTACCTGGTTGGGCCTGGCCTGGAATGTTTACTAGTGTATTGTGTGGAAAATGAAAATGAAAATAAATTTGGGGTGGTCGGGTTTTCACATTTAAGAGATGCGGGGTAAAAGATGGAAAGATGAGTAGATTGCTTCGCTGTACTAAAATTAAGTGGTAATGATTCTAGTGAGCTGCGTTCATAATTCATCTGTACTAATAGATGGAGACCTCTTAAAGTGCATACAATATCTTTTCATAACATAATTATTAAATTATGTCAATAAAATATAAATAGATAAAAGTGTAAATTAAAAAAAATACCCAAACCACCACTATTTTATGTTAAAAAAAATAAAATAAAAAATCTGTTTAGTTGATTCATTTTCCCTTAACACAATGTCACCCGCAAGAAACGCGCAGTCACAATGAGTTTCTAATTTTTTTTTTTAGAGGCTTTGATCAAATGCTCAAATTTGGCCTAAGACGCATCCACTTGGCCCACCAAACAGATTAGGATTCCCACTTACATCATTTAAACACAAAAAGATACATTTAGGCTCTAATAATCTAGAAATTGCGCTAGTGCCACTCATTCTCTCTTCTCTCTCTCTCTCTCTCTCTCTCTCTCTCTCTCGACCAAGAATGCCAGAAATTATTTAGACCCAAATCATAAGGTAGTAACTCGTATTTAGCCATTTTTGTAACATATTTATGTGTCTCACAAGTTGTGATATGCGATGAACCAATTGCATTGCATATTGAAAAAACAACAACCATATAATTTTGTCGCTTTTGGGAATATGTAAAACACATTAAACAACAATTGGTTACGACAACTCCAAAGTCGTTGCATTTTCATTCAAACGAGAAATTTAGATTTTTTACGAGAACTTTGGGTTGTCATCGATATCATTTTCTCTTGTAGTTTTTTCCGTAATCTGTAATTTTTTTGTGTCTTTAAGCGAATAAGCGTTTGCAAATGTAACATTATGTGAGAGAGACTTATATTTACAAGCCACTAAGTGGCAAGTCTCTTTGAAATGTTACTATTTATCAATAAGAGTTAAGTTCATCATCAGTCCCTCAACTTTTGTGTCAAGGCCAATTTAATACCCAGAACACTACCATTATGATACCTGAAGTCATATTTTGATATTGACGACGTACTCCGTCTATTTCCCTAACGGCTCTGTCAAAAGTGATGACGTGGTATGGACGTGGGGCAAAAAAAAGAAGAAGAAAAAGACAAGCATGTCTTTTTACTCAAATAACAGACCTGGCCATTATAGACATTATACCCACAATAACCTCTGTAATTACCATAGCTAGAAGCATCAATGCCACTAACACCTGCTTGTAATTGAACCCTAGAATCCACATTTTAATCAACACCATTGTACATACATAGCACTTGTTGGCCGTAATCAGCACTCATACTTAACCATGTCACCTTGTCGGAATGACTTCAACGGTGTGACCCCTGGAAACACAGCAAGACAACCTTCACCGGCAAGCCAACTCCAGGCCAAAATATGCCTCGACGAGCCTACATGCCCCACCCAAAGTTGTCTCTGCAGAAAGGACCAAAACTCAGCAAACTGAAGTATATCAATCCCACATCGAAAACAAGAGTGAGGTAACTCACTATTTCACCTATAAAATGTCAACTTCTCTCTCTTCATTCATTACGCATTTAATAGCTATCTACCGCTACATTTGTCAATACAAGTACATCGTCTAACTTTAGCATCGGAGGAGCGAAAACCGCCAACCGCGGTCTCCCCTCTTGACGCCGTTGTATTTCTCTTGACAGATTAGCAGGATTTCGTGAACTCTATACATATCGGAAGATTGGACTCTAGTCCACGTTATCGAAAGCCGACATCATATGGTGGTATTCTGAACATTAACATTGGCACCGTCTGTGGGAACCTTTGAACTAAGATTCATCCAATTAACCTATGATGGCTAGCGGAAGCGGCGAGGGCGTTGAAGATCAAGCAGCTCAACCTGTCAACCCTCAGCCCAAACCTACCAATCCAACAACCGTCAACTGTGAATTGTTCACCACACCAATCAACGTGGACGGTCAAAATCTCAACACCCCCGAGGTGCTCCCAACACAATCTATCGTGGAAAATCAGACTGGCACGAGCCGTCAGGCACAAGGCCGGGATCTCTTGCACAACGCAAACAGAGAGCGAGAAAAGGAACGAAGGGAAAAAGAGGAAGCTCAAAATCAAGTGGCGACATTATTATCGAAATTTTACGAGCTGAAGAAAGCACTAGGAACAAATGCACGAACGACCCAAAGTGAACACTCCCAAAGCGCAAGGCTCAGTCCGAGCATAGGGACAAGAGCAGCACCGATACCAGTAATCCCAATGGGTGTTGCCCTAAACCCAGCTGAACTAGTGGGATTAGGACCAACACCACCGCCACAGTTAGCACAAGAGCAGGTAGCGGACTCACAGCAGCAATACGACAATTCATTCAGTGCCGGTCAGCAACGGGGAACCAGAAACATGCTGACACCCTAACAGCAGATAGTGGCACCAACCCAACACATGCCTAGACCGACTGTTGACGCTACCACCTTGATACTGGAAAAGATGCGGGAACTAAAGGAAAGATTGCGTAGAGCTGAGACTAGCACTCTACAGCCATCACAGAATCCACTCTTTGCGGCACGACCATGTCCATTTACCACCAGAATTTTGCAAACCGTCAGACCCACATATGCAAAGACGCCTAAGATATCCCAATTTGGTGGCTCAATAGATCCATTCATGCACATGGATACGTTCAAAAAGGTAACCAATAATAAGGGATTTGACGACGCAAGTCTTTGTTACTTATTCAGCGAAACATTGGATGGCGAGGCAATGAGTTGGTTTTTCGAATGCCCACTAGGTTCCATGGATTCATTCTCAGCTCTGTCAAATGCATTTATGTCACGATTCATCCTCATGACGGATGGGTACCACAACTCCAGCCAGCTATTCAGCATCAACCAAGGTATTGATGAGTTGTTAAAATCATTTGTCACAAGATGGAGGACCGCCACATCGAGATGTTGGGATCTTGACAAAACAATGGCGCTGGCATCCTTGAAACAGGGACTCCTCAAGGCAAGTTTTCTATACCATCTCAACTGTAATTGTCCAAATGCCACATATGATTACGTCATGAATGAAGCAGTCCTACATGCCCAAGCTGAGTACAGCACTTATGGCGCCACACCACCACCACCACCACAAACTCCACTAAAAACCCCCCAACCTGCCACATTCCAACAAGGAAGCACCACCACCACTCCAAACATCACCACACAGCCCAATGACAAAAAAAGGGAGTGGCAGCAGAGCAATTACCAAGACAAGCTGCAAAAGAATCAGCAGTATCACAACAAGGGCAACAGATCTTTTCACAATGATCTCCGCAACAATCGCCACAATAAGTCCACCACAAACGCTCAAAAAAGTTTGAGGTTTTCACAGTCTTGACGGCGTCATATGAAGAAATTTATGATCATTGCAAGAATCAAATCTCACCACCACCCCCAAGAAAATACCCTAGGGTAGGAAAACCTAGAAACACAGGCAAATGGTGCAATCACCATAAAGATAGCGGTCACAACACCAACGACTGCAACGCCCTCAAGACTGCAATTGAGTATTATACCACGACGGAAAGTTGGAGCAGTACAAAGTCCGACAAACGTCGCCGGTTGTCGCCAACATCGAACCAATGCGGCGGATTAACACCATTGATGGTGGTGTTTCATAGGCAGCTTATCGCACAGAGCAAGAAAGCGTTATGAGCGTGCTAACCACCCAAAAGAAGTATTCAACATCTGCTATGACTAATCCGCCAAAATGGCCAAAACTGGTTGGGAACCAATCACTTTCTCCGATGAGGAAGAGCGAGGTATTCACTCACCCCATGATGACCCATTTATGATAGATGCAGTCCTCGACAAGTGGTCCGTCAGAAGGGTATTGGTAGATAGCGGGTCCGCTGTCAACGTCATATTCAACGGCTGTTACAAGCAACTGCAGCGTAACAATAAACTTCTGCAAGATCACAAGCCACTTCTCAGTTTCTCCGGAGATGTGACCCAACCCCTGGGGTCAGATTATATGCGCTTATCGATTGGGACAGTCCCTTGTATGGTGACATACTGAATTTAAAATGGTGGATTGCTTCAGCTTATACAATGCCATTATAGATCGCCCAGCTCTCAACAAACTCAAGTGCATCATCGCAGGGTACATGCTACTCATGAAATTCCTAACATCTAACGGCACTGGTTCCGTTAGGGGAAGCCAATCAATTGCACGAGAGTGTTGCTCAACAACAGTGTCAAGGTCAAGAGGCCGCCATGAAATTTTAACGGTAGCCAATACACCACAGTTGACGGACAAAATTGATGACCTTAGAGATGACAAGGAAAAATACTACAAAAAGGAGCTCGTCAACCCAGAAACATCTCTCCGCATTGTAAGCATCTCCGACGAGCACCCAGAGAGAACTGTGCATATCGGAGCCCAATTCTCCCCTGAGATAGCGGCTGAACGCACCCATTTTCTAAAAGAGAACGCCGCAGTCTTTGCATGGTTGTACGCTGACATGACAAGAATCTCTCCCGACATAATTCAACATAAGCTCAGCATCAAGCCATCCTTTTACCCCGTCAAGCAGAAGCGACGGGCATTTGACGAAGAAAGATATCGGGCCATCAAGGAAGAAGTAACCAAGTTGCGGGACATAGACTTCATCCGCCAGGTTCATTATCCACAATGGATCTCAAACGTGGTCATGGTAAAGAAACTCAACGGGAAGTGGAGGATGTGTGTCGACTTCAAAGGTTTGAATAAGGCATGCCCCAAGGATAGCTTCCGTCTACCCTGCATCGACCAGTTGGTTGACACAACAGCAGGGCATGAGCTACTCAGCATGATGGATGCCTTTTCTGGCTACACCAGATAAAGATGCAGCCCGACGACCAGGAGTGCACAACATTTACCACCGACAAGGGTTTATATTGCTACAATGTCATGCCCTTTGGCCTCAAGAATGCCGGAGCCACGTACCAACGGTTAATGAATGCAATATTCGCAGAACACTTGGGCAACAGGGCAAGATCATTGAAGTATGTGTCGATGACATGCTCGTCAAAAGCGTAAAGGCTGGCGGTCACGTAACCAACCTCCGCATCATATTTGCCATATTGCTAGCATATGGAATGCGCCTGAATCCGGAAAAATGTTTCTTCGGCGTCACCTCCAACAAGTTCCTCGGATACATAGTTAGTGAGAGAGGAATAGAGGCTAACCCCGATAAGGTGCAGGCGGTCATAAACATGAAATCTCTGGAGAAAAAAGTTGAGGTACAAAGTCTACAGGGAAAGTTAACGGCTCTTTCCCGGTTCATCTCCAGGCTTACCAACAAATGCCTACCCTTCTTCAAGGCAATGAAGCGGTCCCATTGCAAAGTGGTAGATTGGACGCCTGATTATGAATCAGCATTTCAGGACCTCAAGGAATACTTGGCCTCCGTTCCACTACTCTCAACTCCAGTACCGGGCAAAATAATATACATCTATCTAGCAATATCCAAGTCTGCCATCAGCTACGCAATTGTCCGCAGGGAGGCATCAGAAGAATTGTCGGTATTCTACTCTAGCAGAGGCATGAATAGAGTGGAAACAAGGCACCCGCCACTTGAGCAACTTGCGCTAACACTCATAATGGCCGCTAGGAGGTTGCGTCAATATTTCCAAGCATATACAATCCATGTTCTCACAAATCAACCGCTAAAGCAAGCACTCCAAAGTCCGGAACACTCAAGACGCCTTAGCAAATGGGCAATAGAACTCAGCGAGTTCGACATTGATTACAAGCCAATAACCGCCATCAGAGGACAAGTTGTTACTGATTACATAGCAAAGCTAACGGAACCACAGTCGGAACATACCACCGATGCAATGTCGGAGGGCAGCATTCAGCACCCTGAAACCACTCAAGCAAAGACACCATCACAGTGGAATCTCTATGTAGATGGTTCCGCATGTGTCAAAGCTTGTGGCGCCGGTATCATCCTCAAAGGACCAGGGGGACTTAATGTAGAATACGCCATCAAGTTTGACTTCAAGGCCTCTAACAACATGGCAGAATATGAAGCACTTATCGCAGGATTATTATTAGCCATCGATTGTGGAGCAGAAAGTGTCGACATTTTCAATGACTCACAACTGGTAGTCAACTAAGTCAACGACACTTTTTCAGGTCAAAGACAAACAACTTGCGGCATACCTGGGGTACGCCAAGACCCTGCTCGGCAAGTTCAGTTTCCTCAACATCACGCAAATACCTAGCCAAAAGAATGAAAAAGCTAACTCCTTAGCATGCATGGCAACAGCTCAACCACATCAGAGTCCCACCGACACTAGGGTGGAGACCCTTGATAAGCCCAACATCACTAAAACTCTTGCTGATATTTACACCATCGAAGTAAGCCCAAATTGGATGGATGAGATACTCATTTACAAACGTGACGGCACACAGCCATCCGACAAAGTTGAAGCAAGATGACTGGTACGAAGGGCAACACATTACAACATTCAAAGTGGCAAGTTCTACCTCCAAGGGTTCACACATCCCAACTTAAAGTGCTTAACGCCAGAAGAGGGAAAACAAGTCCTAGCAAAAATACACGATGGAGAGTGCGGCAATCACTCAGGAGCTAGATCATTAGCCAACCGCACCATGCGCCAAGGCTATTTTTGGTCGACATTAGGAGATGACGCCAAAGAAACATCACAATCATGTCACAAGTGTCAGTAGCATGTAGACCTTCTGCATACACCAGCAGAACCGTTATCCATCATTATTGCACCATGGATTCACTCTATGTGGGGGCTGGACATTGTCGGAAAACTCCAAACCGCCAAAGGTTAGTTCAAATACATAATGGTGGCCATCGATTATGACAACAAATGGATAGAGGTTGAACCATTAACGGCTATCACAACCGCTAAGGTCCAGCATTTCTTATGGAAAAATATCTACTGTCGTTATGGAGTTCCGGACACAATAATCACCGATAACGGAACGCAATTCAACAACGAAGAACTCATCAGCTTCACCTACCAAACTAGGCACCAAGATGCGTTTCACTTCAGTGGCACACCCCCAGACCAATGGACAGGTTGAAGCCGCCAACAAAATCATCAAGAAGCTGCTCAAAAAGAAATTGGAAGACAAAAAAGGCTTATGGGCTAGGAAGCTCCTGGAGGTCCTTTGGGCCATCCGGACAACGCCAACATCTGCCAACGGTGAAACTCCATTCTGCATGATGTTTGGCACAGAAGCAGTCCTGCCCATTGAGGTAACCCAACCAACAGCTAGGATTGACGGGCATGACGCCACAACAAATGTTGTCGGCGTCAATCTCGACAAAGACTTACTAGAGGAAAAACGAGACAAGGCAGACCTACACAACTTGCAAAACAAGCAACGGGTGTCCCGTTTTTACAACAGCCGTGTGAAAGCCAGAAACCTACAACTTGGTGACTGGGTCATAAAAGAAGTCATACCACCGCCAAAAGCACTTCGCCCAACTTGGGAAGGACCTTATCAAATTGTAGAAGTAGTGAGCCCTGACACATTTTACTTGAAAAGTAAGGAAGGTGTCACATCCATTCACCTGTGGAACACTCAACATCTCCGCTACTACTATAAGTAGCGCCGCAACATGCCCACAAGCATCTTCACTTAGCTAATTTTTGTAAAGTTTAGCTAAGAAAAGCTACCCTATGGCTACAAATTTTTGTAAGAAGCTGGGTCCGCCCAGTCATCAATGAAACGAGGAATTATTCAAACCATTGTCCCACATATGAACAAAAAAAAAAAAACATAATAACAAGTCAAATATATCAAGTCTGGCCAAGCCAACACCTTTTGCTCCTCAATAGGAGGCAAAGGCGATATATGTGCATTTAACGGGCCAATCTTAATCCCTTTCATGTTTCATTGACGTACAAAAAAAAATATTTTCCTCCATAATCCCAAAGGACTTAGCGGGCAAACATTCATCACAACACAGGAAAATAAAATAAGCGTCCTATTTAAGAAGTTGGGACTCCCTAAACAAAATTATCTATTTTGATTACAAAAAAGCATGCCTAAACAGCCACAATGCAAAAAGAAGCAATGACAAAAACAATTCAATGTCAACCTATCCTAGTCTTGCCTAGCATGGGGGGAGGACCCCGAAGTACGATCATCACAATGTCGTTTTTTGACAGGCTGACGAGTACCCATTTTTTTCTTCTTAGATTTACTTGTCGGCGTCGGAGTCTCAGGATTGCCATTTGATCGACTATCACCCTCTCCAGAAGAACTACCCTTTTCACAGCTATCAGAAGACCCGCCACCTGACGACTCATCATCCCCAGATTCCTCGGCATCTTCCAACTCAGGACTTGGCGGGGCTCGATCAGCAACGATCTTGTCATAGTTCAGGTATCCTTTTCTTTTGAGCTCCTCAAAGTTGGCGACAGCACCTTGCCTACCTGCATCGGTAAGAAGTTTCGAGAAAGCCAAAGACTTCTTAAAAGCATCCACCTCTTCCCGGCTAATCTTTGCCTTCTCCTCTTCTGCCATATTCACCATCTGTTTCTGTGTGAGAATACGAGACCTAAGTATGAAGCATGACCGAGAGAGAGAGAGAGAGAGAGTGTGTGTGTGACACAAGCATGTATAGTGGTTCACCTTGCCTTTGAGGCAAGGCTACGTCCACTTAGAGATTCCACTAGTAGTGAGGCCAAGTAGCCTTTGTTAGTGATACAAGTATAAGGATCATGGATCCATCCTCTTCTAAGTGGGGGAGAACTCCCTTTTATAGCTAAGGGAGGTCTCCTTCTATTCTATATTTCCGATGTGGGATACAATGCACATATTGCTTCTCTTGAACCCTTTTAGAGAGCATGGGAGAGTGGCCTCTAGGCAAGATACCAGTCGACCTTCATCATGGCGAGGTAGCTAGGGTGTCGGTGTACCGGATGCATATCGTAGGCGGGACCTACCATGTCACAGGACCCAGATACGAGGTCGTTGCTTATGCTTGGCGGTATGTGATATAGGAGGTTTGTACATGTCCCCCGAGTCCCCGAGTAAGAGGCGCTTATTGGTTGGAGAGTTTAAATATGATGTCGTCAAGTATGAGTGACGACCATGTTGAACGCCATACCCATAGTAGTCCCCCAACTTCGTGACCAAGAAGGGACTCTTCTGGGTCTCGTAAAGTGTTCCATGGTAGGTTGGTGCCACGGGGCCCTCATCAAGCTAGTACCTGCAAATAAGATAAGAGTGTACAAAAAGAATATTGATTGCGCTAGGGCAATCTAAGTGACATTTGAGTCAAATGCATCGAGGTGCATGAATGTTTATTTAAGATGCATGTGTGTGTTTGGTGGGGTGGTAAGGCTTTGGTCTCATATATAAGAGGTCAGGAGTTTGAGCCCCATCAAGGGTGGGAATGGGGTGGGGTTTTTTTTTTTTTTTAAAAAAAAAAAAAAAAAAAAAAAAAAAATTTAAGATGCATGTTACACATTGTGTGTATGCACAGATTTTGTAATGTTGACATACGACGTATAAGTGGAAAATGTATGTGGTTGTGATAGTATACAAAGTGCATATGATGCAAAGATGTGTGATGAACACGATGACACATAACGATATGTAAATGTTGTTTGCACGTGATACATATGTGTTAGGATCGGAAGTGTTATTACTCGCCGAGTCCCCCAAGTCACGTAGTTAGTAAAAAGGGAAATCGGACTTAGATTAGATGCCGGTGAGGCTAAGAATGAAGCTCCGGTATCAAAGTTACGTGTCATACTAGTGAGATTATGGCAAGACCATGATAGTCCCCGAGTATGAGTGTGTAAAAATTGCGCTCGCTCATATTGAGCGAGTGATAGGTTGTGTGAGTTCTGTCCTATGGTCTTATTTAATGGGATTTAAAAGAAATTTAATTGTTGCGATCAACAACAGGTGAAAAAATTCAATATTTCCATTAATAGACCATAGCACGAAAAGGATGAGCGTGAAGCTCAATGATAGTCCCGGTGGGGTACTACCTCCACTTGTGATAAGTGGTATGAATAAGTCCCCCAAGTGTAGAGCGCTCGGGAGGTGAGATTACTCAAAAGCAAAGGATTGGACCTTGGTTTACCTATTGGGGGGGTACCTCGCTCGGGGCAAGGATTATAATGCAAGGGACTGGACCTTGGCTTTTGTAAGGGAACTACCCTTTAGTTATCTCGTTGGGAACCTCGCTCGAGTAGAGGATTTATGAGGGCCTGTAGGCCTCGTGTACAACGACTTTAGTACTCGTTGGGGTATTGTATATGCTTCGGCCTCCAGTACCCATTGGAGGGCCCGGTCTCTGGTACCAGGCTGGGTAGTGAGAGGGCTTGGTGCCTCTGGTACCCGATGGGATAGAGTGAGGGCTTGATACCTCTCGTACCCGATGGGGTAGGATGAGGGCCTGTAATTCTTGACCCGGTGGGATCACATGAGGGCTTAAGCCTCCTTAACCCAATGGGGTTAAATAAGGGCCGGTAGACCTCCTTTACCCGGTGGCGTGACCCCGGGTAGAATGAAGGCTTGTGCCTCGTAACCCCGTTGGGGTACCTCACATGGTTGGAGGGTTTTATGCAAGGATTTGACATTGATTCACCCCTTGGTGGTACCGCGCTCGGGGAGAGGATTTTAAGTGCCGCATGTTATACATTGTGTAGTGTCACATGTATACATGTAGAAATTTAATTAACGAGCAATTAAATTAAGCATTAACACGTAGACATAAACGGATATGATATCGAAATTATCAAATATCGTAGGCATGCTTAGATTATAGAAATCGTTATTTGAAGCATGTAAAGCATTGCATTAACTTAAATTTGAAAGTGTAAATGAGAACTTATCTTTTGCCGATTAGAGAAGAAAATTGGGATTGACCCAAATACTAAATCATGTTGGAGTTGTCGTCTATGCATGACGCTCCATGTAATCGACTAATGGTTGATAGTTTGCTTAGCCTTGTATGCACGAGAAAATGCCCGGTTTAGAGTGATTAATTTTGCTACCTCCAAAGGCAAAACAGAATAAGTGATTAGCAATGTTTATAATTTAATTGATGAAGCACATAGATTTTTCTTGTATGCACTATGCCAAAAAGGCCTTCAGACGACAGAACTGTTCTGTCGTCTGAACGAACAAAAATGTGTCGTTTAGTACGGTGTCGTCTCTTGGGGCATCAGACGACAGAAGTGTTCTGAAAAAAAAGTCTTATGTTGTCTGATGAGTTTTGCATTTTGGGACCAATGTGATATGTATCTTTAAAAGTGGTAACACAATAGTTTTGTGTTGTCTGAGAAACAAAACAACTACATTCTAATATAAATTCTATTGTGTGAAGCATATCTGCAAGACAGATCTCTGTTGTTTGAGGTTATTAACACGACAAATATTTGTGGTCAGAATATAAAAGAGACCACAAATTGTAGGTCATTTATATTTTCTTTAGTTAAGTCCAACCACACTTATTTGATATTGTTATACGCTTTAGCCAACATTTTCATCTAACTTCTGTTGTTGTTTTGCCATTTACACTACAATTTTCTGTTGTACCAATGCCAAAAGGACAATACACTTCTAATTCGTTTTTGTGTTGTTTTTGTACAGCTGCAACCACACAATTTGGTGTGCTTTTGTTGTAGCTTGCAATTTGAGATAACACATATTAGTAGTCCTCTGTTACAATTGGTATGCATGCATTCTGGAAATTAAAATTGCCCATTCATGAAAGTATGAAATCCACATCCAAAATCATTCATTGCAATTTCTATTAATCCACCATTGTCTTATGTACACAACCTAATCATGAGCATCAGTTCAAAATGGCCCATATCTATTAATCTAAATCTGCAGACAAGTCCAAATGCTTAATGAAGGAAGAATTTCTACTAGACACAAGTTAATAAAGGAACTAGCTAGCTGCACTACTGTACCAGTTTCACAATCTGATCATGAATGGAATCACCCGAATCATAGAAGTGGTCATAAAAAAAGGAAGGTATTCCGGGCTGCGTGAGTATATATGCATTACCCTGCAGATAATATGCACATAGAATGAAGTTATATTTGCTAGTGCTTTTAGTACATTTTTGTCTAGATAACTATCACATACTCTGAGCTATTGATGTTATTGAAGAGCTTCTTTACATCCATCTTCAATAGATTCTAGGGCATCAAACTATGAGTTAGTATAGCCACACTAAATATAATTAGATAAACTTTCACACGTGTAGTTTCAGTAAAAGGAAATAACTGAGGTGATGCTATAGACAAAACACCACCTAAGCAAAACAAAAAAAACCCAGCAGGTTCCGACAAAAAAGACTCTTTAAACTCAAGAGTCAGTACTAACCAAAACCAAAACTAAATAGCAAACTCCAATGAACATAACCAAAACCAAAAATAGTTTCAGCAAACTACACCTAACAACCAAAACCAAGCACAAAAATCTACTACTTGCAGCGAACTTCAACAAACGTAACCAAAACCAAAAACAATTTCAAACAAGTACAGCCAAATGGTATGTAAAAAGAAACTCAGACAAGTTAAAGACATATAAAAGCCATAAAGTTAGGGAGGAATCAGTATTTTCAGAAGACATAACCACATCTCAATAAGCTCCACTGACACCTCATAAGACTAAAATCTAAGATACCTGTATTCAAAATCATGTGCCTCTAGGGTAGAACCATAGGTATGTAGTGAAAATTAAGGCCAGCATGGTATAACTAAGTTAGAAATGTATAGTTTTACTAATCAGTTAATAAAGTGGGTGGAAAATAAATTACCATTTGAATGGAAAAGAAGTTAGAGATCATCCTGCTCATTCTGCTGAACCCTCACAGTTGCTGGAACTCGTTCCTCATATGTAAAGAGAACAATACAAGTAAAAGAAAAGCTTAATTACCTAAATTGTCTTCGATTTATGAAGACAATTGCATTTTCCTTAAAGACTAAATAAGCTGTAGTTGCTACACAAGTCAAAACTAACATAGCCTAACATGCCTTTTACAATTACAAGTGCTTATCTGAAGGTTTTGAGGTACTGTAGGAATTACTAAGATAACTGGAGGAAGATGGATGATAGAAAGATCAAAAAGAATGCTGAAAGCTGGCTCATTTCCGAGGTTATCTAAAACCAAAAAGCTAAGCTACCATCATCAATATAGGTTTACGAATTTGCTTCCTGTCACAATCCTTTTAAGTGAAAACTTCATATTGCATAACTAAACCCATAAACATTTGCATTTGTGGAGGTAAAACAACATACCCGAATTAGTACTTTATGGCTGGTAATTGACTTGAAGAATTAGACAAAAAATCCCAACTTCTGATCAACTATGTAAATCTAGTTCACCATATAATGACACTATATACCAAATTTTTTTTATGTTACTTCCAACCGTATCATTGTTTGTCTTCCTCTTCCAGTCAACTAATCATAAACTCTAAGAATATTAAATCGACAAGCCTCAGACAGTCAATAAAATCGTTTAGAGCCATAACTTGGAAGGGAAAAAAAAAGAAGCAACAAAGGTAACTCACCTTCAAGTAAAGATCTGTTAGAACTTGAAGAAACTTGACAGTCCTTGTCCTGAAACATCTTGGAAACATGGTGCTTGCTCAAATCAATGGAGGCATCCACTTGATAACTCTCCCATCAGTAAAGAGAACACAACTAGCATGGAGCAGAAAGAAGCAAAAGCAATTTTCTCATACATACTATGTGAATATGGAGTCCACTAAAGAGTATAAAGTTCAACATCATGAAAGAAAATATACAAATTCTAAGTAACAACTATGCCATAATCCTTCAGTTTGGTACAGCATATAGTAAGAGATAACAAGAAAAACAAAAACAGCTGAATGTCAAAAGGCAACATATTAAGGAAAAGAAGGTCAGACCTCGGTGTAAATCATATTGAATGATCTTGTAGTTTCTAGAAAAGATTCTAAATGTAAACGCAATCTGGATTATGGGCCTCATCTGGGTTGTAACCATGCTATATGCAAAAGGGAGAAATTATAATCACAAAGAGAAAAAGAAAATATTAATGCAACTAGGGAGTTAGGTGTGAAGGTCAAGTGAAGGAAAAAAAGAAATGAACAGGAAACAAGGTGGTTTTAGGTGTCAGAGGGAGTTGTAGAGATCGAGTACTCTTAGGAACACTCACAATAATTATAGAATAACACTAATAAATAGCAGCACTACAATTTGAAAAGTAGGAAATAGTGGATAACTGTAGGATGACATTGTCCAAAGGAAGAAGATATATGTAAGGAAAAAGAAACAAACCTTTGATGCCAAATCATCAACCTTTTGTTGAAGATTTGACAGTATCTTTGATTGTTCTGTAAGCTTTTGCTCTAGCTCAGAAACATCATGCCTGCAAATGAACTTTGATTAAACAATCAGAATGTTACCATATCCCAAATTAAGTAGGTTATCCTTAGTACTACATCAGTTTGAGTTTTACTTTAGATTTTGATATCAGAAACTGATTTAATAATAAACTGATGTAATAGGTCAATACCTCCAACTGATTAGCAGACTTCCTTACCACTTTGGTAGTTGATAAAAGTATTAAGTTAATATGAGTCTTACTCTAGGATTCCTCAAACTTAAAGAACTAAAGGCTTATCCAGTTTATCTGGGAGATAAAGTAGATTAAAATTTCAGGTTTATTTATATGGTTATATTAAAAGTAGATTAAAATTTCAGGTATATTAAAACTTTCAGTGAAGCAATTAATGTTTTTACTTTTAGGGAACGAGTTGAAACATAAATGAAAATAGAAACTCTTACAGTGGATATATATAGACTGAATCTGAACACCAACGGGAAATAATTTGCACTCTTCCGAGAATATTTGAGCTTGTCTCTCTGCAATGGAATCAATTAGTTGTATATCCTTTTGCTATGTGCTCATCTATGCTGCAAAAATCATAGTGCATTCAAAGTCTCAGGCCAAATTTGTTATGAAAAATCAGAAAATAAATCACTTGCTGATTTTGCTAGAAGAATGGTACTTAAAATAAAAAAAACCTAGTAATTTCTTTATCAAACAATCACTTGCCAAACAAAATGTAATACTCTTTATTATCATAACCTCCATTCTGGATTATCAGCAAAAATGCTTGCCTCAACGAGATCTACAATTAAACGAAGCATTTCAGTGCGATTTGAAATTAGAAAGTGAGAGATGAATCTTCAGAAAGTGAATGGCTATAAGGATCTGAAATTAGATCTTGCAGGAGACTTACGGGAACCGTAAAAATTTGAGGTGCTATCTCTGCAATATATATGGGCACCTAACAATATGATCATCACCAAGTTAGTTCTCATCACAGTAACTCTCTGAATAATTCCAGTGTAGAATCACAACATTGAACAACTGATCATTACCACACCAAACCCTTCCAACAACCTTCCCATGTAGAGAAATGAAGAATCTTACGGATAATTCAACTCGATATTAGACAGACTGTCCTGGATTGCATTTTGCACTAGTCTACATTTCAATGAACAGGGATAGTCAGGTAAACTCACTTTACCAAATGATATGGCAAGCTAGCCGATGACATTAGGAATGGTGGCGATCATTAAAGACTGCAACCAACACAGAATAATAATGGATGTTAAAATCTCAAACACTACAACCAACTCCGAATTAAGTAAAGAACATTACGGCAAAGATAGGATGATGCTTAATGAGGAATGAATGGTTAGACTAAGTGACCAAAATCTTACCCCTTTGCGCCCAATATACTCAAAAATCTGACCCCTGGCTATAGCCCCCACTACGGCACCCGCATTTGATAAAGAACCAAAAAGAGAATACTGAACCACAAGACTAGTGTTAGAAGCTAAAAACTAGACAAGAAATCAAAAACACAAAGTTCCATTAAAAAAAGAACCGAGATTCAAACCTCTCACACTGAGAGTCCAAGATCAACGATGATTGCTGCTTGAGTGGGAGAAGAATATCCAGACTACAACAAACAACACGCAAAAATCAAACTGGCAATTCTCATTTCTTTAAGCTCTCAACAACCAAATAGCTAAAGTGCTGGGGTTACTTACAGTGAAGCCGGATTGGATAGGACCCAAAGCGACAATCTGAACACAAGCGACTACAGAAATAGAGCTATCCCTCATGACCTGAGACAAACCCATCATACTGGATTGCCTGGAACCCATCCGGTACTAGCTCCCAGTATGCAGGAACGGCTTTCTGATATCCTTCCCTTCTTCACCATTGTCCTCCCTGAAACCCAGCGGCCGCTCGCACTCTCACCACCCTCTTTGGCCGCCATCTCCTCCACCACCAGCCCGCTCTTTCTCATGGTCCTTGTCAAACGCCGAGGGGGTACTAAATCTACTTACGAGAACAGCAAGACGTGAGGCCAATCGAAACCATAAAATCGAAGATTGAATCCAATTGAAACCCTAAAATGGAAGACTGAATCCAATCAATCGATTGAATCCAATGCAAAGGATTCTTGGGGTTGAAGGAGAGACTAGGTTTGGGTAAGTATTATCAAGTTTGAGAGATTGAAATGGTTGAGATTGAGATTGTGATTCGGTTGAGTCTTTGGGCTGAGAGACAGGATAGAGTTCTAGATAGTTTCTTTTGAGGGGTTGAGTTTTAGACTGTGATATTAGGGGTTCAGTTTTATGTCCAAAGAGACTAGATACAATTAAAGTCAAGCTCATCATATTCAGACAACACAATTGTGTCATCTGAATATCACCCCATTAACTAGTCAGCTACAGAGTTTGGGTACTTAAGAGGGAAAGACCAAAATTTTTTGGGGGGAATTCAAAATTTTTTGCTAGGGTTCAATGTAGAAAATCTCCCTCTTTTACAACAACATATAACTGCTGTCTGAATTTGACCATATTTTCCAAAAGTTCAAAGTATGGTTTTTATGTGTATTCAGATGACAGAAACAAAAATTATGTCGTCTGAAAAACTCAGACGACATAAAACAATACTTATGTCGTCTGAAGTGTGTCGTCTGAATGCCTTTTTGGCATAGTGATGCTTTGAGATGGTATGAGAGATATAAGATTTATATAAAATTGTTTTACATGTAGGCAGAGCATAAGTGATCATGCCTTCCGGAAGGGGCACTGTCATTACTCGTACATGGCATGTGAATAAGCGAGGCATGTGAATATGATAATTTAGAGCAAGCAAGCTAAACACATGTTAATCTCGTGATATTGTAGATTATAATGCCCGGAAAATATATGCAGCTATTTGCAATGTGCATAGGTACACGCACATAATAGTTACTGAGAGAAAGTAACTGATGTGTCTAGTCAAGAGCATTTGTGTCGGTGGGCAGAGCGTGTACAACAACAATTAATCAATTATGTTTTTTTTTTTTGGTTTAAAGGCATGGTGAGTATCCATTTCGGATAGGACTTGGATGTAGGCATATGCATATGTATGCTTCATAGGCATGGTATTCCAACAATTATGCTATTAAACGGGTTCTATATATATATATGGGAGAATTTTTCGAACAGTACCTGAACTAAAGGTCACTGTGAATTAACGTTCCTCACTTTATACTAATTACACTTTGGTACCTGAATTATAAATCCCGACCCACTTTTGGTACATGCCGTTAATAACTCCGTTAACTTTATGTCATTTTTCATTTTTTAAAGGGTATTTTGGTATTCTCTCTCTCTCCCACCAATGCCAAGAAATTTTATTTTCTTTTTTATTTAAAAGAAAAATAGACTTTCCAAAGGTGGATCTAAGGTCAAGATCGCACCATTAATTTTTTCTTTATTAAAAAAAATTAATTTTCTAAAGGTGAATAGTCAAGTGACAACTTTACCCTTCAAAATATGTGAGGTCGCATGCCAACTAACGGAGTTATTGACGGCGTGTACCAAAAGTGAGTCGGGATTTATAGTCCAGGTACCAAAATGTAATTAGTGTAAAGTGAGGAATGTTAATTCACAGTGACCTTTAGTTCAGGTACTGTTTAAAAAATTCACCCTATATATATATATATATATATATATATATATATATATGTAAATGCCCAGAGATTTGTATGGTGGAATTGCATGTGCACCAACACAAGTGTTCCATGTTATGTGATACGTGGCATCAGTTTAGTATAATGGCAGATCATGGGTAAAGGAAAACATGACATGTATGCATGGTAGCATGTGTGTCAATTATGATAGCTAGACTTGTTTATAAGCGAGTAGTACGAGTTGAAAGCACTTATGTTGCTGAGAGATACACATTTGAAGAAGTGTTTCGCCAGAACAAGCACACCGGGAAGATGAACTTGGGGGCACCGGGGAGATGAACTTCGAGGCACCGGGAGATGAACTTTGAGGCACCAGGAGATGAACGTTGAGGCACCGGGAAGGTAAACTTTGAGGCACCGGGGTGGGACGAGCTACAGGGGTGGGATACTGAGATGAACTACGTCATGGAGTTGAATTGCTGAGGTGAGGATTAAGTTGGCATTCATGTGTTAGTCGTCTGGGAATGTTGTTGAATGGGTGTACAGAGTAAATATTCATGTGCATGAAGAGGGCACGAGTTGGGTGATGAAGCAACCGGGACGGACCCGATAGCAAGAGTCGGGAACTACTGGAGCGGCTTTGCAGGGGAACCCAGAATCCAAAACTGCTGGTGCCGGAAGCTTGGAAGGTTTTTATTTGGTGCTTGGAGAGAGCTTGAGCTAAGTGTGCTTGGAACAGGACCAGAGGGAACCGGGGGCTATTTTTTTTTTTTACACAAAAACTCTGTTGTGATTTGGACTTTAGCTTCAATCAACCAAGGAGAAAGAACGGTATTCCGAGATCGAGATGAGGCATGTGTCACCGACACCGAGGGGAGGTCAGGGTGGGTCACGGGTAGGTGAGTTGAGGGTTGGTCCAGGCTGGGTGTCCCGGTTTCTACCATGGTCATGGGTGAGACCCGGTGGGTTTGAGAGTGAAGGTTGACCCTGTGGACTGATGAGTTGCGTCAGCGGGTCTCGTATAGTGATACTGCACGGGTTGGCAATCTCGATGGGTCGCCTGGATTTTGTTGTAACTCAGCTTGGGTCGAAGATGATGGTTGCCATCAGGAACTCAGGATACTGTTGAGGTGTTACCGGTTAGCGGAGACTCAAAATTAGATTATGTAGGTTGTTGCGATTGGTGCCGGATATTCGACATGTCCGGGAAAGGAAAGTATCACCGGGAGGTTGAGTTGTTCTGGGTGCAGAGATAAATATCTAAGGTGCCCGCATGAGGTGGCTCACTGAGATGCTTGTGTTGAGCACGATGGTAGGAATGGGAAAGGAGTTGACTTAACATTGGACCATGCAGAGGTGGTCCCGGACGAACTCCTAAGCGGGTAGTGATGTATAGTGTATCAACCTTAATTGAAAGATTATGTGATCATGCTCAATATTTTTCTAGAAAGACTCAAGTGCTACGAGTCTACATGTACCCGATGACTCGTGGTACCCGTTGGCTCCTTGGAGGCTTCGGTGAGGAAGGTGAGGGGTGACCTGCGTGTACCCATTGACTCATGGTACCCGAAGGATCATGTACCCGCTGGCTCGTGGTACCTGGAGGATCTTGTACTCGCTGGCTCGTGGTACCAGTACACGACCCTTGCTCAAGCTGTGGGGTGCCTTGCATATACATGATTGGTGGTTCCTGTCCATGACCCTTGCTCAAGGTCGGAGGCTCGTACCCTAACTCCTAGGGACCCTCCTTCTAGCACTAATGTTTCTGTGTGAGAATACGGGACCTAAGTATGAAGCATGACCGAGAGAGAGAGAGAGTGACACAAGCATGTATAGTGGTTCACCTAGCCCTTGAGGCAAGGCTACGTCCACTTAGAGATTCCACTAGTAGTGAGGCCAAGTAGCTTTTGTTAGTGATACAAGTATAGGGATCATGGATCCATCCTCTTCTAAGTGGGGGAGGACTCCCTTTTATAGCTGTTTCTGTTGAAGAATATGGTAACTAAGAAGCATGATGGGGAGAGAGAGATGACACCGCATGTATAGTGGTTCACCTTGCCCTTGAGGCAAGGTTACGTCTACTTAGAGATTCCACTAGTAGTGAGGCCAAGTAGCCTTGGTAGTGATAAGAGCATAAGGATCATGGATCCATCCCTTTCCAAGAAGGGGAGGACTTCCTCTTATAGCTAAAGGAATTCTCATTCTATTCTACATTTCTGATGTGGGACATAATACACATATTTACTTCTCTTGAAGCCCTTTGGAGAGCATGGGAGGGTGGCGTCCTGGCAAGATACCGGCCGACCTCCACAATGGCGAGGTAGCTCGGGTGTCGGTCTACCGGATGCATATCGTAGGCGGGACCTACCATGTCGCGGGGCCCACCTATGAGGTTATTGCTTATGCTTGGCGGTATGTACAAGTATCCCAAGTCCCCAAGTAAGAGGCACTTCTTGGTTGGAGAGTTTAAATATGATGTCGCCAAGTATGAGTGATGACCTCGTTGAACGCCATACCTATACTAGTCCCCCAACTCCGTGAGCAAGAAGGGACTCTTCCGGGTCTTGTGAAGTTTCCATGACAGGTTGGTGCCACGAGGCCCATCATCTAGCTAGTACTTGCAAATAAGATAAGAGTGTACAAAGAGCATATTGATTGCGCTAGGGCAATCTAGGTGACATTGGAGTCAAATGCATCGAGGTGCATGAATGTTTGTATGAGCTGTATGTTATACATTGAGTGTATGCACGTATTATGTAGTGTTGACATACGACGTATAAGTCTAGAATGTATGTGGTTGTGAAAGTATAACGAAGTGCATATGATGCATAGATGTGTGATAAACGCGATGACGCGTACATAATGATATGTATATGTTGTATGCATATGATGCACATGTGTTAGGACCGGAAGAGTGGTTAGTTGCCGAGTCCCCCAAGTCACGTAGTAAAACAGGAATTTGGATTTAGGTTACGTTCGACGAAGCCAGTAAGGCTGAGAATGAAGCTCCGGTATCGAAGTAACCATTGACAATACTAGGGAGACTATGGCGTGACCATGATAGTCCCCAGGGATAGGTTAGAGGAAGGAACACTAACTTACTTAACCCGAATGTATAAGCCATAACCCGATTGTTTGGCTCATGTGTAACGGGAAAGTAAGAGTTGAGCTCGCTCATGTTGAGCGGGTGTGAGTCTTGTCTTATGGTCTTATTAATGGGATGTAAAAGAAATTTAATTGTTGCGATCAATAATAGGTGAAAAATTTCAATATTTCCATTAATATACCATAGCACAAAAGTATGAGCATGAAGCTTAATGATAATCCCGGTCGGGTACTACCTCCACTTGTGATAAGTGGTATGAATAAGTCCCCTAAGTGTAGAAAACGCTCGGGAGGTGAGATGACTCAAAAGCAAGGGACTGGACCTTGGCTTACCCGTTGGGGGTACCTCGCTCGGGTAAAGGATTTATGAGGGCTTGAGCCTCCTTGACCAGGTGGGGTCGAATGAGGACATGTAGGCCTCCTTTACCCGGTGGCGTGGCCCAGGGTAGAATGAGGAATTGAGCCTCGTAATCCCGTTGAGGTACCCGGTGGCGTGGCCCCGGGTAGAATGAGGAATTGTGCCTCGTAACTCCGTTGGGGGTACCCGGTGGCTTTGGTCTCCGGTACCCGGTGGCGTAGCCCCCGGGTAGGATGAGGAATTGTGCCTCATAACCCCGTTGGGGTACCCGGTGGCGTGGCCCCCGGGTAGGATGAGGAATTGTGCCTCGTAACCCCGTTGGGGTACCTCACATGATTGGAGGGGTTTTATGCAAGGATTTGACCTTGGCTTACCCCTTGGGGGTACCTCGCATGGAGCGAGGTTTTAAGTACCACATGTTACACTTATTTACTGTCATATGTATATATGTAGCAAGTTAATTGATTTGTAAATAAATTAACGTATGACATTAATACACAGGCACAATGGATATGATATCGAAATTATCAAATATCGTAGGCATGCTTAGATTATAGAAATCGTTATTTGAAGCATATAAAGCATTGCATTTAGCTCAAATTGAAAGAGCATAAGTGAGAACTTATCTGGAAACGTTTGAAATTGTGTCAGTTGTGCAAAAATTAGGGTTGTCCATGCTTAGGATTCCATGTCGACTAGGAAGTACCCATAGTGCACTTGCTTTGCTTATATAATAATAAAGGTTCCCGTTGGGTGAGAGTGCCTCGTCAAAAGAAGGAAGTGAGTAGCAATTTATTCGATGTAATGGATAGGTCACATATATTTTGCTTGTATTCTTTGAGATTGTATGAGAGATATAATATCTATGTAAAATTGATCTACATGCAAGTGTGCAGAAGGTGCACTGTCATTACTGGTAAAGTAAATCATTGTGGCCTAGTAGCATGGCAGCAAGCTTAAAGAGTAGTAACTTCACATATGGTCCATGTGTATTAGAGTCAAGGTTACGTTAATAAGCAAGGCATGTGAAATCGCTAATTTGAATAAGCAAGCAAGTTAAGCACATGTTAATCTCGTGGTACTGTAGTTTGCCCAGAAAGTATGTGTAGCTATTTGCAACGTGTACGGGTGCATGTACATAATGGTTACCGAGAGAAAGTAATTAATGTGTAGTAAAGAGCAATAATTTGTCGAGGGGCACATGGGTTCAAAAGACTTGGCAGATTATGATTGTATGTATAACAACAATTAATCAATTATTGTAAATGCCACATGAAGAGATGTTATAAATGGTGATTACCCACTTCTGATAGAGCATGGACATAGACATACGCCTGTATGTATGTAGCATAAGCATGATGACATTCCAATTATGCTATGCAATTAAGGCCGAGTGCCTGTGTCCTTTCACAGAGGCATGTATGTATCTATGTAAAGGGCCATAGACATCAGAAATGTATGAATGCCAGACCGCACTTCTAATATATAGACATATATGTATAAGTTAGGATAAGGACTTAGCGTTTCTGCAGTGGCAGTGCGTTGCAGGTCCGACTTCAAAAGGCTCGTTGTCGTGAGGCTAGGAGTGTCGGAGAGGTCCCAGAGATCGGTTCGCTGCAAGGAGTAGAGTCGCTTGGAGGGTGGATCACCGAGATGGTGGTGAGGATCACCGGGGTGGGTTGGGTGTTCAAACCTTCCCGGGTGCCCAGAGTAGAAGCTTAATTGAAATTTTTTTTTTTTTTTTAAGATACCGTATGAAATAGGCAAAGTACCGCTGAGGGAGTGTAGGTGCTGCCGGGAGGCGAAGAGGGCAGAGATGAGAAGGTACATGGAGCTACTGCTTTCTTTTTTTTGGTTCCCGGAGTGTCTCTGTTGCCCAAGAGAACGAGTTAATGAAAGAGACCAGCGGGTGGGTTTATGAATCTGATCTCCGTGCTCGGAGGCTGAGTGAGATTGGTCGACTGAGATGTGGAGATTGCCCGATCAATACGAGATTGTTCAAAATCTCCAAACACGGGTCTCGGTCCTGACGGGTAAGAATGCAAGACCTGGTGGTTCTCCAGTTAGAGAAGGCCGGAAGCTAATTAATGATGAGGTCCCCGAGATATCTACAACAGCCTGGGCTGGAGGTGAGGGTTGACGTCAGAGAAAGAACAATGAAGTACTCAGATGTGTGGTTGTAGATCGAGTACCGGAGACTGTTTTGTGAGAGCCCGGAAGTTTCTTATTAATTCCTAAGTGTTTCCTGGGATTAATAAAGTGTTCGTTTGTATGAGTTCGTGGTTCGAGGGTGGAGCGGAAGTGTTTCGAGCGAATAATTATTAAGGAAGCGTCATTTTAGGGGGTGCAAAGGTTGACTTTTTATTTGTTGGGTTTCTCTGAAAACTTCCTTCACGAAAGTCATAGAGCGTGTCGATACGAGTTCGTGGACATGTGGAACGCGGAAATCGGAGTTCGTATGAGAAAGTTATGAGTGATTGAAATTTGGGGAAATTTCTATAAATATAAGAAAATTCGGATTTTTTTTTTCATAAATCCCAAAAGTTCCGAAAATCCCATTTTCCTCCCCAAATTCGCTCCGTTCTCTCTCCTCCCTACCCGAGCGACCCGACCCGAACCCGGTGTATCGACCCGGTTCGATCTCTTCCGTCCAACGTCTGTTGATGACAAGACCACTGCAGACGGCTTCGTCTCCTCCTCGCAGTCGTCCCCTTAGTGCTCGATCACGGCAGCAGCCACCGAAACTTGGAGATCAGAGCAGCCATAGACCCTAAAACTGATCCGGCCGGATTTCACCAATTCCGGTATCCCCTTGGCCGATCCATTCCATTTTTGGGTTGTCCTCCTCCTCCTGATCATCCCCATATAGGCCTTGCATCATGATTTGGAGTGTGGAGCAAAAGATCAAGGTTTGAAGCTTTGGACGGATCTGGAAGAGTGATCAGACGGCCGAGGTTAATCCAAATTCCAAGCTTGATCTAGGACGATCTAAACCGAATCTCGCTTAGCTCCAGGTATGAAGGTGACTCATCTCTTCATTTTGAACAAGTTTGTAGTTGACGACCTTTGCATCGGAGGTGGTTGACTCGGCGTTAACCGCCTGCTGACCAGTCGCTTGTGGCGGCGCATGGTGGTGCGTCGGTCATCCAAATGTGTTTTGTTTTCAGTTTATGCATCTACGCATCCATACGATCGTTTTGATATATTATAGGGTCTTATTGGAAAAAGGTTGATGCATGCTAGATTTACGGTTTTACGCGTTATCTTCGGTTTGCAATCCGAGAGGATCCAACCGTCAGATTTACTTCAAATTGTGATATGTTGATCGTAGAGCTGTTCTGATGACTTTGTGTGGTCACGGATGAGGATCCAACCGTTGGATCGTCGTTTAAGTGTGTTTATTGAATCGGTTGCTAAGTTAAGGTTGTACTTGTTTAGGTGATCGACGGAATTATGTGAGCGGAGTATGGATGATTTTATGCTTGTCTTGGTTTGTGTGAAGACGCAGCAGGATTCAGAGGTGAGTAAATCTCACGTAGTTCATTTACGAACCGAGTTATTTAATCATTAGAATTGATTGATAATTGTAAATCGTTTTCAAAATAAAGTTTTGTTTGAAATATTATGAACTTGATCGACTATGGTTCATAGGGCTACGACTCACAGGTAATGAAAATGAGTTTAAGTATAAAATGAATTTCTTGGTTTTAATGCGTATGAACTATAGTTGGTATTAGTGGTCATTCTTGCGTGAATGACTACGTATATATATATATATATATATATATATTTACGTGGAATATATATCTGGATGGTGTGGCATAGTTATATGTGAAATTTTGATGACTTATATTGTTGAAAGAGTGATTTGGAGTTATGATGTGATATTTGTGAGTCGTGTGGGATTTCTTTAAATGTCTGAAGTTTGAAGGTTACAGTGGTAACCTGGATTTCTATTCTAAGGACCGAAGGTCTGAAGTTTGAAGGTTACAGTGGTTACCTGGATTTCTATTCTGAGGACTGAAGGGTCTGAAGTTTGAAGGTTACAGTGGTAACCTGGACTTCTATTCTGAGGACCAAAGGGTCTGAAGTTTGGTCGTAAGGTTGAACTTCGATAGAGGTGACAGATTACGATTCAGTTGAGCTTGAGTCTGTCGTTGTTCAGGGAAGGTTTTTGGGGTTTTTCGTTTGTGTTTACGTGAAATTGGGATTTCTATGAATTCTATTGTTTTCTTTAATTGTAATCTCCTGAACTAAGTTATAGGTAGGGATTACTACTTTTTGTATTGTTTGTTTTAATGTAATCTCCTTAACTAAGTTATATGCAGGGATTATGTAATCTCCTGAACTAATTTATATGCAGGGATTACTACTTTTTCTATTGTTTGTTTTTAATGTGATCTCCTGAACTAAGTTTCCATGCAGAAATTACTGATTTTACTTAATTCAATTGCAAGTGCGGTTGTGGTTTGAGACTTGTAGTGAGTTGTGAGGTCATCGTTTTGACAAATGCTTTATGTTGAGGGGAAGTGAGTGTGATTTGTCATGGAGTTGATATGATATGAACTTGATGTTTGGTCGTGTTTTGTGAAATTAAATATTGTTGCTTTAATTCTTCTCACGAGTTGAGAAATTATAAGCATGCGTGACGTGAGTCACTTTATCTGAGTTTACTCATACGGGCTTAAAAAGCTTACCGGGTTTGTTTTGTTCAATCCCGGTGCACTATTCTATGGTGTAGGGGTTTTTGTGCAGGTTACAATACCGATTAATCGTCGTCGAAGCTAAGAAGTACGTTCGGTAGCGTGAACGTCGAAGGGTACTCTTAGATTTAAGTCTTCCACTGTGTAGTGAGTTGTGGTGGGTGTGTTTACTTATTGAATTGTCATTCAGTTTAATTTGTAAACTATCTGTAATGTAATATGTGACTCTAAAGAACGAGTCGGTATTGACATTGTGAGCTCAGTTTGTTTAGTTACTTAATTTAATTGAAAAAATTTCTATGTGTTTTTCTTGTGCTTATTAAGTTATCTCGTTTCGGGTTTGAATTTATTTATTCAAAATTCGGGGCGTGACATGTTTGACCAGGATACCAAGTTTAGTCAACGAGAAGCGTTTCTGGGCCAGGTCGCCGAGAGTTTGAAGATGATGTAGGTGAGATCACGTGAGTGCTGGAGAGTATCGTTGAAGCTGATGATGCTGCAGGATTTCAGGTTGCATCACTGAGACATGATGAAGTCTCCGGTATAGCGAGGACATGGGTGCCGGTTGTACTCTGGTGATACTCTGGGTTGATGGGTGGGTACTGGGGACTGATGAAGTTAGGCTAGGTGAGTGATCTTTGTCGGGTCACCGAGAACTGATGAAGTTTCCGGCTAGAATCAAGGGATGTTCTCAGGGAGACATGGGTGTCTAGAGAGGGCTCTCAATGTTAGCTAGTGGTTGAGTGATCTCGGATGTTCCGGGTTGAGTCCCGGCTCGGTGTCCCTGGTGCTGCTGTGGTCATGAGTGAGGGTTGGTGGGTCTGAGAGTGAAGGTTGACCCGGTGGACTAATGAGTTGTGTCGGCGGGTCTCGTATAGTAATACCGCACGGGTTGGCAATCTCGATGGGTCGCCGGGATTTGTCGTAACTCGTAGAGCTCCCAGATGGAGGGGGATGATGAACTTCGCTCAATTGGGTCTAAGTTGACACCGGTGAGAGAGGTCACGACCAGGTCGGGTATGGAGTTGGTTACCGGGCGCAAGAGATCGAGGTTGGATATCTGAGAAGTGATGCTCAATGATTGGGACCTTGAGAGCCGATCAAGACTGACGTTTATAGGTACCGAAGCTTCTTATCCCTCCACCTCCAAGAGCTCATAAGACCCATGAGTTTGTTGTTACCGTTGGTCTAAGAATGATGTGAAGTGAGTACGAGTGCAGGGTGCAGAGATAAAGATCCGGTTGCAAAGAAGAGAAGATCACGGATCCGTACAGTTGTACCCATGCATTCTAGGTAGAAGTCAGTCTCCTGGGCTTCTTGATGTGCTAGACTAGCTCTACATGTAATTGGACATCGACTACTAGGTTAGTGGCATGGCAGCGTGATCATGAGAGTGGTATCGGAGACTTGGCCCGATGATAGTCACCAGGAAGAATATGGTCCCGGGGGGTATAAGTTCATGGGTGTCCAAAGAGGATGATCCATACCTTGGTGGGTTGATTGGTGGCACCCGTACCCGTACATGATTCTTGGTGGTACCCGCTGACTCCTTGGAGGCCCGGAGGATAGTGAAGCTTGGGAGGTAATAGAGGTGTGCACGTACCCGCTGACTCATGAAAGTCCCGGATGAGTGGAACTAGTGGAGTTGAAGGTACTTGGGAGTGGGATGTGCACATACCTGCTGACTCATGTACTCGGAGGTGCTCATGGTACCGGATCGTTCGTGATACACGATGCCTCATGGTACCCGATTGCTCATGGTACCAAGGTGCTCATGGTACCCAATTTCTCATGTACTCGATGGCTCATGGTACCCACTGGACCCAAGGTCGGAGGCTTGGGTGAGGTTGAGGGTGAAGGGTGTCCTGCATGTACCCATGTACTCGGTGGCTTGTGGTACCCGTACATGACTCTTGCTCAAGGTCGGAGGTTCATACCCAAACTTAGGGCCCCTCCTTCTGGCGCCAATGTTTCTGTTGAAGAATACGGTAACTAAGAAGCATGATGGGGAGAGAGAGAGAGAGAGAGAGAGAGAGAGAGATGACACCGCATTTATAGTGGTTCACCTTGCCCTTGAGGCAAGGCTACGTCCACTTAGAGATTCCACTAGTAGTGAGGCCAAGTAGCCTTTGTAGTGATACAAGTATAGGGATCATGGATCCATCCCTTTCTAAGAAGGGGAGGACTTCTTCTTATAGCTAAAGGAAGTCCCATTCTATTCTACATTTCCAATGTGGGACATAATACACATATTTGCTTCTCTTGAAGCCTTTTGGAGAGCATGGGAGGGTGGCCTCCTGACCTCCACCATGGCAACGTAGCTCGGGTGTCAGTCTACCAGATGCATGCCATAGGAGGGGCTAACCATGTCGCGGGGCCCACCTATGAGGTCGTTGCTTATGCTTGGCGGTATGTGATATAGGCGGTATGTAGCTAAGGGAGGTCTCCTTCTATTCTATATTTCCGATGTGGGATACAATGCACATATTGCTTCTCTTGAACCCTTTTGGAGAGCATGGGAGAGTGGCCTCTAAGCGAGATACTGGTCGACCTTCATCATGGAGAGGTAGCTCAGGTGTCAGTGTATCAGATGCATGTCATAGGCGGGACCTACCATGTCACGGGACCCACCTATGAGGTCTTTGCATATGCTTGGCGGTATGTGATATATATATATATATATATATATGCGGTATGTACACCATCTCTTCCTGCCTAGCATACTGGAAGTCCGCCAACTTTTTCTCTTTGGCGGTAAGCGCCTCCTGCAACTGGGCGATGGTATATTCTCTCTCAGCCTTCTCCTTTTTTAGGGTCGTCTACTCGGCATTGAGGTTGGCGATAGTAGTATGTCGGTGATACTTTTGTCCACCGCACGCTTGAATTTATCCTTCACGTCGAGAAGGGCACCATCAAGCTTGGCAATATCTCCTGCGGTGACCTTGTTCTTCTCTATCTCTGTCACCAAGTCACGTTGTGCTTGCAGAAGTTCTTCCTTCAGCTTGCGCTCCTCCGACGAGCCTTGATGAAGATAAAGATAGTGGGCACCCCTTTAAAATCAGGTCGAAGGATGTCTCCAACTTTGACGCTGCCGCTGGCCGGGAAGCTCTCCCCTCACTGCCAAAGCCAAGATGCTCACACACCTTATACAGAAAGGCCTGTTGACGGGTGGGCGCACTTTGCACCAGTCCAACGACGGGGTTGTCAGAGACAAACCCACTTCCCCCGACATCCTTGTGACCAACCGCCACATTCTTCTCCACAACCTTCATCTTCTTCGAGGGATTTGGCGGAACTGCGGAGGCGAAAATTTTCCTCTTTTGCTGCATAGCGGACCGCCCTGCTGGCTGACCTCCGGCATCCCCACCTGTACCACCAATAACCTTTTGACCGACATGTTTGGCCCCTCCTCTGTCCGCCACAACCTTTTTTCTCTTCTCTCTCTCTCAGTATCTTCCCCCGCCACATCCGGCTCCCCGACAACAGTTGTCGCTTTCTCCTGAGACTTATCGGCAGGTACCTCCAAAACAAACCCCGTATCTTCATTCTCTTGCTCACCCTCCTCTGCCACATCTTTTTCTTTGCTCCCTGTCTTCTTCTTCTTCTTTAGTTTGGCACGATTAGAGTGCAGTGGAGCCGCCAAAAGTTTTGCCTCTCCCTCCGTCGTTTTTCTCCCTTGTTTGCGGGTCAATAGTCTGCTTCCGAACCTTAGGAGCCTAGTCAATCATAAAATTGACATAGTCTTTGATACCGCCAATATCCGCCATCGCTTTCTTCAGAACTTCGTTGGTTCTCTTGTTCGTACAAAAAAAAAAAAAACAACGTAACAGACAATATATCGGTATACCGTCAACAACAACAACGTAACATATATTTCCAACGACAAGTCTCACTTACAGGGCTCGCGAGTCAGGCGCAGACGAATAAGCAGCGACCAGTGTGATAGGACACGAAGATCCATACAACTTTTGTTCGTCCAACAGTAGTGCACCCAACACACCCTCTGTCGCTCGATGTTCGTCAATTTCAGTCTCCAACCCTTTGCAAACAGAGACAAAATATCACTTAACGAAACAAACACAATGACAAATCATGGCGGCATGGATAACTAACAAAGACACAATATAACATTCAATACGAAAATCAAGCCTCAAGCACGTAGACAACCTTTTATCGCTTGAAACTTTGAGGGAACCCGGAACCGCGGAGCCTTTGCTAAGAGCCCCTCTGGCCTTGTATCGTATTCCCAACCTTCTGTAGCAACGCACACGGCAGCCCGCCACGTTGTAGAGGAATCGGGAGTATGCTCCAGAAGTTTTGGGGTTCCAGGTCAACGAGTTAGTTTAACGGTCCCGCCACATTTTTCCTCTCGCTATACGTCAACTTGTAAAAGAATAGTACTTCCACCACCGTCGGAAATTCACACCTTGACAAATCCTACAAGGCGGTCAAGGCCAATAACATCTTCCACATGTTTATGGACACTTAACCTACCGCAACATTCAGCTCATGCAACAGGTACTGCAAACTTGGAAGTAGCGACAATTTCACACCATGATGAAGTATGGCTTCATGGATAGCAGCGTAGCTTTCGACAAGTCAGTAGCTCTTTCACCCTTTTCCAGCGGCCACAATTTCACAATGCTGGGCAGGAGAAACCTGTCTTTCATCTTTTGTATTTTTCCCCACGACATGATGGAGGAACGTTCGTCTACTCCAACGCCATCACTGAGGACCCACGAAAAGTTAGTAGGTCCGGAACTTTGACCTTCCTCCCCAATCTCAATCCCGTCATCACTTTGTCCTGAGGCGCCGACACTTTCTTCGCTACTATCAGACACCTCTTCTTCCCTAGTACGACTACCAAATTGGTGCTCCTCATCTCGCCGGGATGCTATAGGTGGCGGAGAAATGGTGCAGAGGGACAATATCTAGCAGTTCCTCCAAGCTGCCTCCTGCAGAAGTAGGACGACTCAACGAATCAATAAAACCCCTCTCCGATGAATTAAGCGACGACACGTCCGATTCTTCACTACTTGAGATATCGATAACGGCCGGCATGCCCAACAAACACTCTAAACCTAAGAAGTTAGCAGTCAAGTTAGATCTAAACCTACCCTATACCATTAACCACAATAGCTCATCCAAGAACAGTTGTTCAAACAACAAACCCAGAAAACACAAAGCCCACCAACATCCCAAAAACCCAGATGTTTTCAGACCCTCAAACACAAAACGACACAAAACCACATACACATCTCTAAGACACATACAAAGCACACGCAGTCACAACACGAACAGACCAAAACAAGAACACAATCACAGAGGCAGCAGGAACATACCTCAAATTCGCCGAATCAAACACCAAAGAGCAGCAAAGCAGACCACCCACAAAACGATGTCGATTACCTTTGATCCCCTCGGAATTCTTTCTCCTCCTTTTCTTCGCTCGGCCAATGATGTTTTCAGATCTCTTCTTTCTGGTTCTCTCTCACTCGATGAAGAAGACGAGTGCACAGAATAGAACTAAGTGGGAGAAACTCAACCTCGTTTCCCCCTTAAATACAAACTCCTGCGATAAATCCAAACCGGTGCTGCAAAATAGCCACCCCCCAGGATCACGACACGTACTCCCACTAACCGAGACGACGCCTAGGTAAAAACTACGTGCTCATAAATGCAACATTTATGATGAAGCGACAACGGCTGCGCAGCGACGTTTCCGGGCACACCATCCCTATCAACAACCCCCACGTGTCACCCACCTTGTCAGAAGATCATGCAAAATGTGGTCAAATAACCCCAAATTTCATAAAATCACCGCCATAGTTAATTCTCTCCTGCTAAGTAGCCTCATCCTCCGCTACGAATCGCTAGATAACGAATCAACTATTTGCCACAACTTAAAGTGTTATCGCCAACAAAATTATTTCACCGCTAACACTTATCTTGTCTCCAACAAGCTTGCAAGACGAATATACCAACTCATCAACCGACAACTACTGACCAACATGTCTCCGACATCATTACTTCCGCTAACAATCAATAGTCGCTCTACCTGACACAATTTACATTTAGCGGAACATACCCAACCAGGGACATCCCATTTATTATCAGTATACTGGCCCCAACGAGGCGGTGCAGTCAAGTGCTTCTCCTCCGGGAAAGAGTAAGGGAATCGTTAACACAGCTTACGACAGCCATTGATCCGGCCATTAACTTCCCGACACTAAGGCACCGAAAGAGTGGGATCGCTACCCACCGCCTCATGCTGTCAATCAGCTCCCCTCAACAAACAATAATTCGAACAAACGGAGGTCTTTCTTAGCCGGGGAGTGGGGGACTCCCTGGAGGGCCTAGCAGGGGCCCACCCGAAAGGGCAAAAGCCCTCGCTCAGACAAAATCCATGGTTGATGACGCACTCACACTGATTATGCCCGACATGTAACTGAAGGTTTCGCCTTAGTTGTGATAACTCCCCAACCAAGAAATCCCTCCTTGACTGGGGACTTGGGGGACTTGTACATACATAACACTTGCCGGCCACAATCAGCACTCATACTTAACCAGGTCACCTTGTCGGAATGACTTTAATGGTGTGACCCCTGGAAACACAGCAAGACAACCTTCACCGGCAAGCCAACTCCAGGCCGAAATATGCCTCGACGCTTCGACACGGGCCACCCAAAGTTGTCTCTGCAGAAATGACCAAAACTCAGCAAACTGAAGTATATCAGTCCCATATCGAAAACAAGAGTGAGGTAACTCACTATTTCACCTATAAAATGTCCACTTCTCTCTCTTCATTCATTACGCATTTAATAGCTATCTACCGCTACATTTGTCAATACAAGTACATCATCTAACTTTAGCATCGGAGGAGCGAAGACCGCCAACCGCGGTCTCCCCTCTTGTCCCCGTTGTATTTCTCTTGACAAATTAGCAGGATTTTGTGAACTCTATACATATCAGAAGATTGAACCCTAGTCCACGTTATCGGAAGCCGACATCATATGGCTTGATTCAGAACATGAATTGGGTTCTTAACATGCACTGAAGAAACTATCATTGATTAGGTTCTATAAAATCTGGGTTTATGTTGAAATCTAGGTTCATATTAGAATCTCTCTTTGACAATCTCTCTGTCATGTTCTCATCTTCTCACCCTCTTTCTGTCTCTCTCCTCTATATTCTTGCACTTCCGTTCAAATCCAAGACTGGAGAGGATACAATTTATATTTTTCGAGTTCCAGTTCCTATTTTTTTTTCATGTTCACCTACTCCTGAAAATCTAACCCATCATCATATCAGTCCGTCTGGGAATTTCTGGCAAACACATTTCATCAAATTTCAGTTCCACAGGTTTGTTTGAGGTACATATAAAGAAAAGATGTAGAATCAAATATCACAGAGCTCAAAAGTAAATTGGATCACTTTGTAGGAGGTGGTGCTATTATTTAAATTGGAGACTTGAAGTGGACAATTAGAGATGAGAGAGGAGGATTAGTCTCTGATGGATATAGCCCAGTTGAGCATTTAGTTTCAAAATTTTCAGATTATTAAAGCAGCTCATTCTCAAGCACAATGCCAAAGTTTGGTTAATGGCTACTGCAAGTTATCAAGCATACATGAGATGACAAATGAGGCAACCTTCTCTTTAGATAATGGGGTCTTCAAGCTATTTCAGTTCCATCAGAAAAAGAACAGAGAGAGAGAGAGAGAGAGTAGATTGAGGAGCGAATGAAGAGAAGAAAGAAAAATAAATACATAAAATGATTAGAAAAAAAAAATTAATGATTCTTGGATCTGAGAAGCCACCACATTGGCGTCACTCATTACTTAGAACATGGATCTCACCATGATTCATGGATTTCATGTGGTGATTCATCTGAGCATTGGGTTGAGATTGAAGGAAGAGAAGAACAGTAGGAAAAAAAATAGAAAAAATGCTTAGAAAAAAAAAATGGGTTAAGATATGAAGAGACGAAAATATCCCTCATTATATGCCACATGGCACGCACCGTAACGGAGCTAACGGCTTCAGATACTTATGTTCGGTTGGGGTGAGAACTTCATATACCAATCGGATAGTTTTAGAAGGTGAGATACGAAAGTTTAGAATGCCAAAAGGTGGAACATTGTTGGGGCCATTTTCCGTATAGAAAAATTATCACTTTAGTTTTTTGACCATAACTGTCACATACAAACTCCGATTTAAGTGTACCACGTGTCCACGAACTCAGTTTAACGTCCTCTACAAATTTCGTGAAGGAAATTTTCTAAAAAACTGACCCGAACAAAAAGTCAACTTTTTGGTCCACTAAAAGAATTGTAACAAAGTAAAAAGTAAAAGTAATTGTCGTTTACCGTCCAAATGACTAGTAAACCGGTAAATGGAGATATAGGACATAACAGCCTCCATCCCCACCTTCGATCACTCTGCCTCACCCTTTATGACGCCGACCTCGCCTATAAAGACCCACCCAAATCAATTTCGAAGCTAAAGAAGAAGAAGAATTGAATCACCAGGGGCTCGGCTTTCTGTCCGCGCCGTGGATCTGACCCATTTGTATGATTCCAATTCTAAATTGGAATTATGGCAAGTCTGTTATAGGGCCGGCGAAGACCTCCCCGCTAACCGAGGCTGTGGTGTTTTGGTTCAGAAATTTCTGGGTTTGATGGTTGGGAGAGAGAAGAGTTTGGGGGTTTCAGAGAGAGCATAAGCAGAAAATAAAAAAGAGAGAAAAATTAAAAATTAAAAAAAAAAGAAAAGCAAATTAAGGGAAAAAAGTAAGGGTATAGTGGACTTTTTGAATCAGAAGAATTGTCACGTAGCAACTTAACGAAATTTTTGGATGGAGAGTAACGGAATGGACTTATTGGTCCAAAATTGAGAGTACAATGACTAAATGTGTGAAATTAGAAGGCCAAAAATTGAAGTATTTTTTTCGTTCAAGGACTAAATAACATTTAATCCTTACAAGAACAACTAGAAGTTCTTAATTACTGTAGTTTCCCATATCAATAGAAATTGCTTGTGCATATGACAATCCACACAAGGTATACTACGTATTACATTTAAGAGCCAATTGACAAATCACTTTCCTTCTTTGGAGAAGAACTGAGGAAACTCTTCTGGATTGAATTGGCGGTGGAACAATCTAATAGCCAGTTTGAAATAAAATAGATGAAAATCAGTGAGAAATATAATGAGTGTCTCAATAGATACTACTGTACACTTATCTAATCAGAAATAATCAACCATAAGAATTTAATGCAAAAAAACATCAGAATTGTATAAATCAAGTCAAAACATAAATGAACAGATATCATATATAAATATTTGTAATGCAGTAATTTTTCTCAATTTTTTTTTTTTTGAATACACTCTTTTACTTGTGATTTGTATTATTAGACTTTTGCAAAACAAATCAAATTCACTCAGTCCATCTCCAGCCAAGAGACTATAGGCTACTTTTAACCCCTCAAACCTGTAATTTCCATCCCCAATAGAAGAGTTATGCTATACCAAAAACAAATTTAATGGGCTAAAGTGCCAAGGGCCGAGCTACATTTATCCCTTGGTTTAGCCCTCTAATTGATGGAGTGGAACCCATCAACTTATGGGACACACAAAGCATATGAGATTTTTTCTGAAAATTTGGAGGGTTAAGAGTAATCTCTATTGAAATCCAACGCTTAAGAATGCTAGATGATGTCAACTTGCTGACTTCATAGAGCTGATATCAGCTAGCCGTTAATTTTTTTCCCTCAAAAATTTATTTCCTTTGTATCGGCTAATCAACTTAAAAAAGAAAAATAGACAACAAAATCATTCCCATAAATACCCATTTCATCTCGTTATCACTTCTCACATTCTCTCACATTTTTTTTAGGTATAAGAGGATATAAACTAATCAAGGATTTGAACAATTGCTTACAAAGCGACACGTGGTACTGTCGATTATTAAGATTTCATCAGAAGAATAATTATGTAACCTTAGAAATAAATAGTACTATAATTAAATGATACTATATATATATATTTGAAAAGCATAATGAAAAATAATAAAATATTTAGTATTTAAATTTATAGTGTAATAACCTATTTTTATTATTCAAGGGAAAATTGGTGGCAGACACCTTTTACAAAGGAGAAGTGTACCTTGATTCAAGGCTGATAGCTTTAATCATCATTCATATTGCATTATTGATGGAAGCAGACAAGTATTCTCACTCTCTCATTCTCTCTCTCTTTGCCGAAGCCACCAAAAACAGAGCAGAGGCTCTCCAAGCTTATTCTCTCTCCTCAGGTCACCTCAAGGCCTCAGACCACATTCCACATCTTCGTCTCTTCCTTGCGCAGCTGCCAGTGGCAGCCTTACGCCCTGGAACAGCCGGCAGCGGCGGCGGAGTGCCGGTTTGTTTAAAACCCCGTTTTGGTTCCAATCGAGATATCTCACGCTACAGGCCATCAATCCTTGTGATGCTTGTCTCATTGGACTCGCCTCGACTTGCTGATCAAGCACCAGGAAGGATCGGACCTGGATAGATCGATTTCACGTTCGTCGGAGCTCGACCGGTTTTCGATCCGAAACCAAAACCTTTCGATCGTGATATCTCGAGCTGTAGTGCATCGTTTTGATTGATTCTTGAACCAGTGAGTTCGCCTTGATGTTATTAACAACTCTCTAGGAATCGAGGCCTGAAATTGAAGTTTTTACGTCGAAAATCAAGCTCGCCGGTTTCTGCATTTCTTCGCCGGTTTCTGGAAAAATTCCGGCCACCTTCAAACTGTTCTAGGTAATTTTCGACCACTTCCGGTCATTTTCAGACTTCATGCTAGTTATGAGAATTGTTGGGCTTGATGAGATGAAGAGGAACAGCCAGGCCCCGACACCATTGGCGGTGGTCGGCGGCGGCTCTGTCCAAATTCCGGCGGCCCTTTTCCGGCCACCTCCAGGGGTCAAAAATGTGATTTCTTTACATTTTTAGATTCTACATTTCAATACGATCATTTCGATATATTATACGCATTTTTTGGATATCATATGATTTAGTTATGAATTTTTACGGTTTCGATCGATTTCGATAATCCAATTAATGTTTTTTGAAGATCGGACCGTCCGATGGACTTGTAGTTTTGATATGTTGATCGTATGACTGTCCCGGTGACTTTGTGAGGTCACGGGCGAAGATCCGACCGTTGGATCTTCGTATAATTGTGAATTAGTGATTTGGAAGGCGATTCGTGAGAATCCGACCGTCGGATTTTCATGAAATTTTGTGGAGATGTTTATAAGGACGATTCAGGAAGATCCGACCGTTGGATCTTCGTGATAATTTTGGAAGGATGATCCAAAGGGCGATCCGTAAGGATCCGACCATTGGATCATCGTATAAATTCGATCCGACCGTTGGATCATTGTATAAATTTGATCTGACCGTTGGATCATCGTATAAATTTGATCTGACAGTTGGATCATCGTATAAATTCGATCAGACCGTCAGATTGTCATTTATTTTATTTTGTGAGTTGTTGGCTAACTCAAGTCACTTATGATTAGGTGATTAACGGTTTTACTTGGGCGAGCGAGTTTGGTGTGATTGTGTTAATTTGAAGACGCAGCGGGAGTATCGAGGTGAGTAAACCGCACATGGTTCATTCACGAACCGGAGTTCTAAATATTTATATTTAATTTTATAATATTTATAGCTGTTAATACATGTGCGAATGACTTTATACATATTTTATTATTGATAAAATATACGTGTTGTTGGGTTGTGTTGAGGAAATTATATATTGAGTGAGGTGTTGAGTTTATAGTTTGAGAAACAATAAATTGTTGAATTGTTAAGATATATTGATCTGTGGAGATCAATAGGTCACAGGGGTGACCATGGCATCTATTAGTGAATCACGCTCTCGTACCGGGCTGGTGGTTACTAATAGTATTAAATCGTGAACCACGCTCTCGCACCGGGCTGGTGGTTGCGATCAGTTAGCGCTCTAGTCTGTCTGCCAAATGTTGAGTGACCTTATGAGTGAAATTGAGAGTAACTCATAAGTGTGTGTATATATATATATATATATATATATATATATGTGAGAGTAAGAAAGTGACGTGGTTGTGTGGTGGTCGTTGTGATTGTGATATTTCTACAATTTCTTTGCTTGAGTTGAAATTGTTATATTAAATTGTGCAATCCTTTCGTTTACTCATACGGGCTGTCAAGCTCACTGGGTTGTGTTGTTGCAATCCCGGTACACTATTCCAATCGTGTAGCGGATAACCCTGCAGGTCAGGAGAATCAGGGTGCAGATCGGGCTACTTAGGGCAGTGGCATTCGAGTCACAGTATTATTGTGAGTTTCGTTATGTTCATTTCGAACTTATCAATTTGGAATTTGTGATAGTGTGCTGTAATAAGAAATTGAGGAGTTTGGTAATGTAATATTGAGTGGTGTGAGGCGTGTTACTCTGAAAGAAAAATTTAGATTGGTATTTGTATTTATAATTATTTCATGTGTCGGATTTGAATTGGTTATTCAAAATTCGGGGCGTGACATATAGCCTTGAAAATTACAGATGGTTAAAATAATAATCTTTACTATTTGCATGAATCATAATTATTGGGGGCTGACAGAGTTGGAGATGACCTAAAATGCATGGTGCTAGTCCACATCAACTTTCTATGTGTTTGAGGACAAGTATGAAATGATAAACAGAGAGAGAGAGTAAAATTTCAGAGAGAATGGAGTTTCAAGTGTATTTATTCATCTCATACAAAGAGGTATTTATAGGGATATATTACAAGTGTGAAAGCTCAAAGAGTAACTCAATTTGATAACATCTACATTTACAGCTGCAGCTCCACATGGTGGCTGTGATGATGATAAATTGCCATGCTTGTTGCCCTTTGGCATAAAGCTTGTCACACAAGTCACAATACCTACATTATACACTCAAGTACCTATTGTATACATGATATAGACATTTATACTATGACTCATGTTTGTACATGTGAATCATATATACTACAACACTCCCCCTTGGATATTTCATGTCAATAGTATTGTCTAGGTCGTGCGCTTCGAAATTGCCTCGTTAAAAACCTTGCCAAGTAATAAAACCCTGTGGGAAAAAACAACCTTGGTCGAAGGAGAAAAAGAGCACAACGCGCGTTGAGTGTGGAGTATGTATCTGGATACTCCCCCTGATTTAGACTCCCCCTGGAGATCGTGGGAGTTCGGATAACCTTCTCAATCCGATACTCTTCACATGTTTCTCGAAAGGGGATTTTGGTAACGACTTAGTAAATAAGTCCGCTACATTTTCCTCTGATCGGATTTGATTTACTTCAATTTTTAAAAGTGTTTGTTGTTGCTGATTGTAGAAGAATTTTGGCGATATATGCTTGGTATTGTCCCCCTTGATGAAACCTAATTTCATTTGCTCAATACAAGCTGCATTATCTTTGTAAATGCATGTAGGTTCTTCTGTGGTAGACTTCAAACCACAGGTTCCTCGAATGTGTCTATTTACAGACCTTAGCCATATGCATTCACGCACAGCTTCATGTAGAGCAATAATCTCTGCATGATTTGAGGAAGTAGCAACAAGGGTCTGTTTTGTGGATCTCCAAGATATCGCGGTGCTTCCCATGGTAAAGAAATAACCTGTTTGGGAGAGACCTTTGTGAGGGTCAGAGAGATACCCTACATCAGCAAAACCCATCAAAACATCATTATTATTTTGATGGAGGGGAGGAGGAGAACGTCGGCCACCATGGATGGTGTCGCCGGCGTTCATATTACGGAAGGTGGCCTTTTGCCTTGTGGGATCTAATCCTATACCTCCGTCTTTTCTTTTCTCCCTGTAGGGATAAAACAAGCCCATATCAATTGTACCTTTTAAGTATCGAAAGATTGTCTTTATACCAATCCAATGGCGGCGTGTTGGCGAGGAACTATGTCGAGCCAACAAGTTCACTGCGAATGAGATATCCGGTCTTGTGCATTGAGCTAAGTACAATAATGCACCTATTGCACTTAGATATGGCACTTCAGCCTCTAATAAGCCTTCGTCCTCATCCTTTGGACGAAATGGATCTTTTCTGGGCTCAAGACTACGGCTGATCATGGGAGTACTCACAGGCTTTGCTTTATCTTCATTAAAGCGCCTTAGTAATTTTTGAGTATATGCTGACTGATGGATCATAATCCCATCACTACGGTGCTCGAGTTCTATTCCGAGACAAAACCGTATTTTCCCAAGATCTTTCATCTCAAACTCGGATTTCAAATATTTAGCAGTTTCTTTTAACTCATTTAGAGTTCCAATTAGATTCTTGTCATCGACATATACTGCTATAATTGCAAATCCGGAACTTGTCCTTTTAATGAACACGCATGGGCATATTTCATTGTTAATATATCCCTTCCTAATCAAGTAGTCACTTAGACGGTTATACCACATCCGTCTGGATTGTTTCAATCCATATAGTGAGCGTCTCAATCTTATTGAAAACGCGCTCCATGGTTTAGAGCCATTTGATTTGGGTAATTGAAGTCCATCTGGAACCTTCATATATATCTCTGAATCTAGATCCCCATAGAGATATGCTGTAACCACATCCATAAGCTGCATGTCAAGTTTTTCAGAAACTACCAAACTGACAAGGTAGCGGAACGTTATAACGTCCATTACGGGAGAATATGTCTCCTCGTAGTCGATTCCAGGGCGTTGTGAGAAACCTTGTGCCACAAGGCGGGCTTTGTATCTAACAACCTCATTTTTCTCATTACGCTTTCTAACAAAGACCCATTTATGGCCAACAGGTTTTATATTTGGTGGTGTCAGCATTATAGACCCAAATACCTGTCTCTTTGTTAGTGAATCCAATTCAGTTTGGATCGCATCTTTCCATTTAGACCAATCTGCTCTTCGTTGACATTCTTCAACGGAGCGAGGTTCGATATCATCATATTCTATAATTCCTTTTGCAATATGATATGCAAAAGCATCATTAATAGTCATAGAATTTCTATCCATCACCCCATGTATACCAGTGTAATTCATGGAGATCTCTCTATTCTCTGGAATTGGTTCTGTTATTGGAGCGTCCTCCAATGATGTCTCTTTGACATAACCATAATCCGGAATATTTTCATGAGATGGATTAATTGTATTGATGATTAGTGGATTATTTTGTGCCAAACTCGCTTTCTTTCTTAGGCGAGAATCCATCGAACCTATGGGCCTCCCGCGCTTTCTGGCGGGAGCCATGGGTCTAGCCACTACGTCACCCATATAGGGGACGTTGGCGCCATTCTCATGTACTCTTGAGATGGCATTATGTCCTCTAGTGTTAGGGACATCAATCCTTGCAGGCACATTTGCAGCAGGTATATGTGATCTTGTCACTTTAGCGATATCAGAAAACGCATCAGGCATTGATTCTGCTACTTTCTGAAGATCGAGAATCCTCTGCACTTCTATTTCAGATTGTGCTGTTCGGGGATCAAGATGAGACAAAGTGGGGACAAACCACGACAATTCCTGTCTTTTCTGTTGAACATTACTGTTCATGTCTCCCCCTAATGATGGGAAGACTGTCTCATCAAAGTGACAATCCGCAAATCTAGCGGTAAATAGATCACCTGTCAAGGGTTCTATATAGCGGATAATGGTAGGAGAGTCATATCCAGTATAAAGACCTAATCGTCTTTGAGGACCCATTTTGGTGCGCTGTGGCGGCCCAATTGGCACATAGACTGCACACCCGAATATTCGTAAGTGTGAGACATCGGGCTCATACCCAGTGACCATCTGGGAAGCAGAAAATGGTTGGGTGGCAGTGGGCCTCAGACGAATAAGCACAGTTGCGTGCAATATTGCATAGCCCCAAGCAGAAATAGGGAGATTGGTGCGCATAACCAATGCTCGAGCAACCATTTGAAGTCTTTTAATGGCAGCTTCTGCGAGACCATTTTGGGTGTGTACATGAGGTACAGGGTGTTCAACCTCGATCCCAATGGACATGCAATAATCATCAAAAGTTTTTGATGTAAACTCTCCAGCATTGTCAAGACGAATTGACTTAATAGGATGATCAGGGTGGTGAGCCCTTAATTTAATGATATGTGCTAGGAGTTTAGCAAATGCAGCATTTCTCGTGGATAATAGCATGACATGTGACCAGCGTGTCGATGCATCAACCAACACCATAAAATATCTAAATGGTCCGCAAGTTGGTTGAATAGGTCCACAAATATCACCTTGTATTCTTTGCAAGAATGGTATATTTTCTTTAGAGTCCTTTGCATAGGATGGTCTTGATCCTACCTTTGCTAAAGAGCAAGCCTTGCAAAACGAATGATATGAAGTAGTTCTTTCGACCAATCTTTGGTTCGTACTTCTTTTCGTTTTGAAGAATGGATGTCCGTGTGAAGTTTTTAATATACGGAGCATCATATCACGACCTGGGTGACCCAAGCGGTCGTGCCAGAGTCTATGTGTCAGAATCCCATAAATTTTCATTCATGACATGGTTGGATTCAATTACTCTGATAGTGGTTGCATATAATCCACTAGAGTGACACATAAGTTTCTCTAATACTCGTGTATTTCCGTAGTTATTAGAGGTAATGCAAAGGAACTCTTGTCCATTCTCACAATGTGTTTCCACATGAAGGTCATTGGCTCTTATATCTTTAAAACTCAATAGGGTTCTTCCAGCCCTAGGAGCGTATAGAGCTTCGATGACATTAATATTCGTGCCATTTGGCAACAAAAATTGAGCTGGTCCTCGACCATGAATCAATTGTGATGATCCTGCCATCGTAGTTATTGAAGATCGACTAGGCGTCATCCATAAAAATAATTGCCTGTGTCGTAATATAGTATGTGTGGTGCCACTATCAAGAAGGCATTCCATTTCTCCGGAAAACATACTGAAAAAGAATAAAGTTCGGAATATTAACACATGTCCATGACATTGAATGCGATACTTTATTGATAAGGAAAATAACCAATGATTACATCAAGGTTTCCAAAGTCTATTCCAAAATACAATCAAACTTTATACAAATTGTAATTGCTCATTCCGTTTGGTAATTCCAATGAAATATGACCAGGGAAGTAGGGAGATGTTGGTGGAGCGAGGCTCACTTAAATACCATGATCTCAATTACTTTCCTAGACATCATATTTCATTGGGTACGCCACATGAGAAAAAGTCAATACAATTGTTATTGATTAAGGCACATTTGCCCTTGGAAAATAAAAAGGACTATTCTAATCAAAGTCTGCTGCATCCTCGTGCACTTGTTTAGCTTTGAAGTCCTCTATTGTGAGATTTACATCTTCACTATCTTCATTTTCGGCAAGGTTGGATTCTTGTTCCCTGAATTGCCTATACTCTTTGTAGCTTGCAGCTAGTTGAGTACTTGCAAGGCAATGTTTATACCAATGCTCGATTGATCCGCATCTATGACACACGTCATTATGGTTGCCTCCTTTCATTGGAGGTGCAGTTTGTCCATGTTGTGGATATTCCCTAGGAGGGTTACTGCTACTACCACGCCTTATGATGCGACCTCCACGGCCCATATTGTTATTATATTCACCTCTACCACGTGTGGAGTTGCCACCACGTGTGAAGTTGCCACGTGTGGAGTTACCACCACGTGTGAAGTTGCCACCACGAGTGTCCGCTTTAAAGTTGCGGTTTCTCTCTTTATTGGGGTGGTTATATGGGCCCGTACGCCTTTCTTGTCCCTTATTATTAGGGTGTTGCTGCTTGCGCCCCTTTTTGGGTGCATTATAATTTGCCTCACGGACGCTCTTGGTTCCAATGGGCCTCGAATGATAATTCTTTACAAGGATGTTGTCTTGCTTTTCAGCTACCGACAAAATATTAATAAGCTCATTAAACCTTGTAATTCGTCCAGCATTGACTTCGGTACGATATTGCTTTGATATCACAATTGCTGAGACGGGAATGGTGGAGAGAGTCTTCTCAAGTAGCTCTTCTTCTGTGAGAGGCTTTCCACAGAACCTCAACATGGCTTTGAGGCGAAGAGCTTCCGAATTATATTCTGCAACAGACTTAAAGTCGGAGAAGCGTATATTATTCCACTGAACCTTCAAGTTAGGGAGGAGGGTATCTTGGATATTACCAAAACGCTCTTCTAGCGCTACCCATAAGTCTCGAGCATCTCTGATTGACATATATTCTAGTCTGAGTGCTTTATCCATATGGCGCCGCATCAAAATAATAGCTTGTGCATGCTTTGTAGGTGTTCGTTGGAACACAAGGCCTGGATTAGGAGCTTGAATTATGGGCAATATTCCTCTTGAAGTGAGGTGGTTCTCAACGTCGGTTACCCAACTATGGTATTCCGAACCCGTTGAGTCAAGCATTTGAAAGTCGAGTCTAGGTTCATTCGACATCCTGAAGATAATAAGAGAAGATATATTAGTTTCGGAGTTCAAAACTTCCACGAAAGCTAAAATCAATAATCTTTAGACCAAAACAATGATGTTTTGCGGACGCTCTTAGTCCAAATATTATGAACACTCTTAGTTCATAATTACGAACGCTCTTAGTTCGTTTAGCGTGAATTTCTTGGAATTCCGCTTTTAATTGTAAGTTCCCGAGAAAAATAAAGAGAAGAAGAATGGAGTAAAAACTCAAAAACGGGAACTTTTAGTAAATATTACCTTGGAATAATATTGCCGGAAAAATTAACCGGAAAAGGTTGTCGGAGGTGACCGAAAAATTGCTTGAAAAGTTGTCGGAAAGTCGTCGAAAAGTCGCGGGAAAATGGCCGGAAAAATGTCCGAAAAAGTGGCCGGAGACTGGCCGGAGACTGGCCGGAGATTGGTTGGAAACTTGCCCAGCGGATCTGTCGACAGATGCTAGGCAGCAACTCAGCAGCTGCTAGGCAGCAGCTCGGCAGGTGCTAGGCAGGGGTCTCGGCAGCTGCTCGGCAGGAGCTAGGCAGGGGCTCGGCAGATGCGCTCGGCAGGTCTCGGCAGCTATCGGTAGGTGCTATCGACAGCTCTCGGCAGATGCGCTCGGCAGCTTCTCGGCAGGTCTCGGCAGGACTCGCTCGGCAGCTTCTCGGCAGATCTCGGCAGGACTCAGCAGGGCTCGGCAGGACTTCGACAGCGGTCCGGCAGCGGTTCAGAACTTCTGGCAGCCGGTTAGGGCCGGTTCTGGCGGTTCTGAAACCGGTTCTGAGCTTCTTGAATCAAGGGCTTTGATATGAGCTAGGGTTTGGAGGTTTTTTGCAAGTTTGAAAAAATGACTTCGATCGGATTATGAACTACCTCTCCTCTTTTCAATTTCGATTCTAATTCTAGAGCAATTTCGTGCTGATAACGTGTTTGAGGACAAGTATGAAATGATAAACAGAGAGAGAGTAAAATTTCAGAGAGAATGGAGTTTCAAGTGTATTTATTCATCTCATACAAAGAGGTATTTATAGGGATATATTACAAGTGTGAAAGCTCAAAGAGTAACTCAATTTGATAACATCTACATTTACAGCTGCAGCTCCACATGGTGGCTGTGATGATGATAAATTGCCATGCTTGTTGCCCTTTGGCATAAAGCTTGTCACACAAGTCACAATACCTACATTATACACTCAAGTACCTATTGTATACATGATATAGACATTTATACTATGACTCATGTTTGTACATGTGAATCATATATACTACAACACTATGTATACTTTTATCTTTTTGCAGTGATTTATCATACAAGGATAGTCATTTGCTTACCAGAAGAAAATAAAAGGAATGGGTAAGCATTACTGATGGGCAATGGGCAACCAAGATAAATACTGTACGAAGTTGAAATTGAACAGAAATGAAAGCAAACATAATCAAATGTCTTTGGAAAAGAAGTATGGAGAAAAAGAAGAGAGGAGAAAAAGAGAATGAAGTTCGACAGGAAACTAAAAGAAAAGAGAGAACAGAACAGAAGAAACAGCACATTAATGAACCTTATGACATCGGATCATACCTTTCAAATATAATCGCAAAATGTCCTTCATCATTGACTTGGACCCGGTTCCCGCTGAGAAGGTCAGAAGCAACAAACTTTGAAAGTCGGGGACAACTGTGCACGTACACGTGTTCCAATGAAGAGCACATAACCCCATCGTTTGTGTAGATCGATGTGAGATTTGGAAGACTATTTAAATATATTTCCTTCAATTTTGGAAATAAAAGGAGTTCCTGGCTTGGTTTAATAAGCGTTACCAAGTCAGAGCACTTCTCCACCCAAACTAGTTCCAATTGGGGAAGAGACTGAGCTACTTTGTCCTCGAACAGATATTTCAGTTTGTCGCAGCCACGAATTGCCAGACTGTTAAGATTACGGAAGACTCCATTGGGAGGATGACCATGGCATATGGCTTTTAGGTTCACAAGATAACATAATGTGATCTCTCTCAATTTTGGTAAGACAATTTGTTCTGTTTCCAGCCATCCAAATCCAAACACAGATTCCAATTCGGTTTCTTTTGCATCCTCCGTGTACTCACAATGTAGAATTTCCAGATTTTGTAGCCTTTGCAACAAATTTGATCGTAAAAGTGCACCCACCAATTCCAGGCAATTTCTCACATTTAACAACTTTAGATTGCGCAGAGACCCAGGCGGTAACTCAGCAACACATAAGCACCGCAGGCCATGGACCCCTTCTAGATAAAACTCTTCCAAGCTCTCAAACACAGGTTTATTTAGAACCCTTCTTCCTGAGTTCATCAACCCTCCACACACATTATGGCACTCAACTACAGCAAGACACTTCAGCACATGTAATCTCCCAAGGTTGTATTCCACAAGAATGTCCTTTAAGCCACTGTACCCTATGTACTCCAGCATCTCTGCTTTCTCTGTCACCACCTCGATAAACCAATCTGGTAAACTCTCCGTGCTTGTGTTTAGAGTCACATACCGAAAGAGATGTTGGCGTGGATCCGACTTGACAGTTAGTTTCCTCTCGAAAAAGCGTCCGTAATAGGACTGTCTCATAAATTCTTTTCTGCTGATACATATATCAAAGTTGAACCAATTGGGATTGAATCTAACTTTTCGGGGCAAGCATTCTACGTCAGATATGTGAACTTTCAAACTGCTTAAGCGTGATAAGCTTGTTAACTCATCAAAGCTAGCATTCTTGGCAGTGCCAAAAAGAGAAGAAAATAAACTGCTGCCCTCAACTATTCTACTGCCCCAGTCAGAAAAGTCACATTTCATGTACAATTCTTCTAATCCATTCAAGTTTGATATCACATTAGATGGAACTGTTTCAAAACATGCATCCGTAACATCCAACATCATAAGCTTGGTTAAGCGTCCTATTTCTTTCGGCAATGCTTTTTGACGAGTTCCTCCGGTATTAATAATGTCAAGGTTCTTCATACTAAGAATCTGAAGGTTCTTCAGTTTTCCGAGTATGGACATATCAACTATTCTCTTGCATTCATCTAAATACAAAGCCTGGAGGTTGGTTAGAAGGCTTGATGATGAGGGTAGAAACGAAATACTAGTCTCGCTGAGATCTAAGACCCTCAATTCATTGGGACTTTGAAAGAAAGGGTTTGGAATCTCATTTATACTATTTCTCTGTAGTTATAAAATCTGGAGTTTTGAACATACCAACGTTTTGGGAAGCTGGTGAATTTCATTCCTCATTAGCGAGATTGCAGAGTAGCCATCATGTGCAATATTAATCGCTGGCCAATCCCTTAATTCACAACCAGCTCTAACCAAAAACCGTGGGCCATCTTTCGATGAAGAAATTTCTATGGCCACATCTCGAATGACATCATGCATCTTCACGAATCCGGGGTATGCACTGTCCAAAAGCAAGCTAGAAGCTTTCAGGTACTTAACCACCGAATGGGATTTGGCTCTGGCGTCTTGTATTGTGTGGGCATCTTGAAATATTCCTATCCCAATGGCATACACCCAACAAGTCTTCGACCTCGATATCAAAATCTTCAGGGAATAGACAACAAAGCAAGAAGAATAACTTGGCAATGTTGTCATCATCAGGTTTCAAGTAATCATAGCTTAACTTTATACATCTGAACACATCTCTCTCATCTTCATAGTTGGCAGGTTGAGCAGTCTTTAGTTGTCGAGCTGCTTCTGTCCAATCATCCAAGTCCTTATCTCCAAGTGCCCTTGCAACTGCTACCAATGCAACCGGGAGACCAGCACATTCTTTAGCTACAGTCCTCGCTACGTCATAAAAGTTGGGTGATTCATATTTTTTTTTTTTTGGTCTGATGTTGGGTGATTCACGAAAAGAAATTCATGCTTTCTTCACAAACAGGTCCCAAGCATCATCTTCTGACAAAACTCGGAGAGGAATGCTTGCTTGGCTCCCCATGGAATGACAGACATTCACCCTCCTTGTAGTGAGTAGGATCTTTGAATTGCGCCTTTGAAGCTCTGTACGGTTCGGTATTCCGATACTAGACAAATCTATAGTCTTCCAAATGTCGTCCAAGATTATAAGGATCTTATATCCTCTTAATATCTTCTCCACTATTCTAGCGGCTCTTCCAATATCTGTCTCCTCCTGCAACTTTAAGCCAAGCAGATCAGCCAGTGTGCCTTGAATATTTCTCAAATTAGGTGTTTGGGATACGACAGCCATAATCACATGATTAAAAAGCCCAATTTTCCGGGCTTGTGCACCGACATGTTTCACCATACTCGTCTTGCCAACGCCTCCCATACCATAGACCCCAATGGCAGTGATCTCATCATCTTGAAGAGCCCTGATTACCTTGTCCATGGCTCGTCTTGTAGCTTCAAATGCTACATAATCTTCGGTAGAGGACAATGCCCACTCAATATCAATAGGTCGTAATTTACTGCACACGGTTTCCACAATGTCTTGGACAAGTTGTAGGTCAGAACTACAAGGAACAAGAGTCAAACAATCATCAGACAAAGTATAAATCCAGAAGATTGAGAAACTATAGCTCTTGTTAAGATTAAGAAAATCTCACCTATATTTGTTTGATTCCAAGCCAGAGAGACCTGCAACTTTTGTTAAAGCAACTCTCCACTGGTTCAACTTATTTGGGTAGTCATCGTCTTGCGCAAGCCTTTCTTGGTGCCTAGTGAAGGCAGTTGCAAAACTCCCTCTCTGATGTCGCACATCAGAGGGATCCACATCATAAAAGATTGGGATAACTGTTGTGCTCTTATCTTCCATGCACTGAATGATCATTGTCAATTCGTCCAAACACCATCTAGAATACGCATAGTTTGGTGAAAGAACAACGATCGCTGACCTGGATTCTTGGATTGCTGTTAGCAGACTTGGAGCAATAGACCTCCCTCTGCTAAGCCCTGTGTCATCCATGAATGTTTCAATTTCTCTGTTTTGCAATTCCCGGTATAAAAAGGGGACAATAGTCCTGCGAGTATCTTCACCCCGGAAATTCAGAAAAACATCGTACTTCCTCCGAGGAGCAGATGATGAAGGATGAGATGAGGATGCTGTTTGGCTGCTTGAGGCCATTGGAACTAAACCTACAAGAGAAGCGAAGCAGAAACCACACCAAAGTGATAGACAGGGGCGGATCTAGGATTCGAAAATAGGGAGGGCTATATATTTATGTGTCCCTTTGAGCGAAGCCCAAATTTTTTTTTAGTACAATTATGCATGCACATGTGTGCGAATGCAAGAGTGGGGAGATGAGAACCTGAGAGTTCAAGTATTCACAGATTGAATTTAGTTCGTAATTTAGGTCTTTTTGTGAAGAAGAAGAACGAGAATTTGTGATGGACAGAGAGAATAGGAGAGCCAAGGAGGAGTTTGACTTCGATAATTTGAGAATTCGAGTGAGCTTCGTGAAACAAACATACATATAAACAAAAAATATACATCATATATATAGTTTTTTTTTTCAACCCAAAAGTTTGTTTTGAATATAAAGCCATGGATAGGACGAAATAGCTAGCAAATAATTATAAACCCAAGCCCAATCTGCAAAATTAACTCTATAAACTTGAACTGATTACTCGGAATTCGAATTAGGCCAAGCTTCTGGCAGAGATACTGAGATAGCACAACAATTGATAAAATGATAAGTATTGAAATCAATTAAACCCACAACAATTGCACAGCAGAGAGAAAATCCACTGATTGACCTTGATAAGTTTTGAAATTAATTAAACCCACACCCACATCAATTAAACATTTAAACCCACATCAATTAAAGTATATATCTAATTTTTTTTTAAAACCTAAAAATCTCAGACGGGCTCTAGCCCGCCCAAGCCACTACCTAAATCTGCCCTTGGTGATAGATCGAGGATGTAGTTTGGAAATAATAGAGGAGAGAGATGGGGTCCGAATAGTCGTCCAAACCAGGTCGTTGCTTTTGGACTACAACAACTCTTGGGCCGACCTTCAACTTGAACACCCTGTACTCCAGGAAGCAAGAACAAGAACATGATAAAGTAATCTGGGGTTCACATCCAAACCCAATTGGCAATGGATGAAGTGGCCCAAACCCTTATAAACCCATAGGCAAGGTCCCATTTTTCCCATGTGAGATGTATATATTCTCAACACGCCCCCGCACGTGTGGCGAATTTTCAAGCCATACACGTGGACAATTTTTGGGTGACGTGGAGCTCGTGTGGCCATTAGGCATGCACACGTGGGTAACCCGCTCTGATACCATGATAAAGTAATCTGGGGTTCACATCCAAAACCAATTGGCAATGGATGGAGTGGCCCAAACCCTTATAAACCCCTAGGCAAGGTCCCATTTTTCCCATGTGGGATGTATATATTGTATATATTCTCAACAGAACAAACCCAAGTAGGCAACATATGGAGAACTTGCAGTGTACCTTTTGCTATTAAGTGACGGTGGATCAAATTAAAAGTAGACCTCTTTTTTTTTTGTCCCCCTCTAATATGAAGCTGAGATTCAAAAGGTAAGCAACTCAATAAGTGAGAATAGGAGGCAGCCAGAACCAAAAAATAGAAAAATAGAGAAGCTAAGAGAAGACCACCAAGCGTAGACATCGTAAGAACAATGAAAAATTGATATTAAAATTATTTGCCCCAATCTCTAATATTTAGTAATATATCACAGAATTAAACCATTAAACCAGTCCTAGAGCAATCAAATTGAGTAAAAGTTTCAGCTTTACCCCAAGTCTAAAAGAATTCCACGTTCAAAGCCCGGATCTTCTTTCTTACTGTGTTAGTGTGTTATAATAACTTGGCCTTGTTCTTATGTTTGGTCGATTAGGACAATGACCGGACCCATATATCTGGGCCTAGTCTGGAATGGATTTTTCATTTTTGTAGCAAATTAAAAGAGAACATCACGCCTTTCAAAAAAAAAAAAAAAAGAGAACATCACGATGATGACTTAAATGGCCTCAATGTCTAATAAATACAGGCTCTATTAACGTGGGTAATCGGATCCCCGATCAATGGCAGAGTTACATTAGGCCACCCAACTAACAACTAGCACGCAACCCGCCACAAGTCACTTGGCCATTTCTCAATTAAATTGGTGTGAAAGATAACTAAGCTCACTGCACAGTTAAGCCATTTGAGGAATATTCTTGTGAATCATCAAAACCATCTCTTTCTGCTTCAACTCTGCATATGTGCATATCAGCTTTCTTATTAGTAGAATACGGGCTTCCCACAATCTAAAACTCAACTTGAAATCAAACAATTTGATAAGAGTCCTCCATAAGAATATATACAAGCAACTAAAACATTGTTTGGAATTTCCAACTTTGGAATTTCCAACATTCTAACATGCTTCAACAAATCAGAAGCATTGCCTATCAACTTCATCACGAATGTCGGGAACTTCCATGTCTCCCAAATCATCTTCCTAAAAAGCTTCTCCAGTATACCACGAAACTGCATGTGGGATGATCTTATAACAAATGGTTGACCCAACATCATAGTCTTGTTTCTTCTGGTTTTTGAGTTCCTCGGCAGCAGCTTTATCAATAACTTCATCGTCCTTGGAGACTTGATTTGGGCTAAAGAAATTGAAGAAACTTTTACAATTTTTAGTTTTAGTCAGAAGCTTAGAATTCTTTGATCCCTTCTTATGCTTCTTCTTAACAATCTTCTGTGTCAGGCATTTTGCTGGATACCATTCAATCTCCGTCCCTGCTGTGCTGTTTGGTTCATCTTCATCAATCATGTGATATGTCTTTGTCAAAACAGAGTTTTTGAAAAATGGATTGGTGTCAAAATCGAACTCAATCTTGAACCCCTTCGAGTTATGTATCTTAAAACACTTGATGTCTCTAAGATATTTAAGAGCTCCTTCATCACACTTGGTAATCTCCTCGGCTAGCAATGCATTGTTCTTCAATGCATTCAGCCAGAAATCAGGCACTCCTCTCTCTTTTGCAGTTTTGTTCTCATGATCTGTTGTTGTTTCAGGGGCAACTCCTTCAGTTTCAACAACACCATTCACAATCAAGTACCGCTTGCTGTAGAGATTCTGATATAATTTCTGATACTTGGCTTCAAGTTCAGCTTTCTCCTTGAAGAGCTTGGCCTCTAATTCATCACGTTGACTCTCAATTTCTCTCATGAACTCAACCCGCTTTCTGACATTATGAGGTAGGCTCTCAAGGATGTCCATGGTGTGCTGGCCAGCTAAATTGATGCTATTCAAGTCTTTGCTCATCCTGGTTCATAAGTTACCATTTAGAGAGGGGGGAGTCAAGGAGAAAAAAGTACAAGGAAAAGCTATGTCAGAAATTTGAAGTAAAATGCAGCATCAAAATACATTAATGAAAAAGGCGTGGAAGCAGAGTTGCCAGGTAAACAAGAATTATGAATAATGTCTAGCAAGCTCAAACACAAAACCGGGGAAACAACATAGCCAATATTAAACATGATTATTTACTTAGAGAAAAAAAAAAAAAAAAAAAAAACATAGAAACATACATTTAGCAAGTATATATGTATCAGAGTTCAGCCTCTTCTTATTAAACATAATAAGGTATATATGTATTAGAATTCAGAAGCATCCCTTTTCTCAAATTTGAATATACCTTTTGAATATAAATTCATTATAGTAATGAAATATAAATTCAATCAGATGCCATTTCCGATTTGTACACCCAGTTGATTACCAAAAGAAAAAGAAAGAAGAGGCAATCATAGCTATTCATGTATGCTTTAGTGTGATGCGGGAACCTAGTACGCTTGTAGAAGAATGATAGAGCAAATTAACCATAACTATTAATCGAACTTAAGAATGCCATCAGAATTATAACTCCAAATTGCGGAGCATATCCTCAGAAACATACTTGTGCAAAAAGAAAAAGAAAAAAGGCAAAGCAGTATACCGACTAATGAGTTCATTATACCTCAAATGTCGTAGATCATTGACTTGGATGAATCGATTCCCGCTTTGGAAGTAAGAAATAGAGGTTGTAAAATGGGGGCAGTCCTGCACATGCAAGTGTTCCAATGAAGGGCACTCAATGGTAGCACTTTCACTACTGCAGAACCTTGTGAGCTGTGGAAGATATGACAAGGCTAAGTTTTTCAATTCAGGAAAAACCATCTTCTTGTTGACTGTTTCCTTGCTAGGTTCGATAACCCTGTCCAAGCTAGAACACTGAGTCACCGAAAGGTCTTCCAAATGCAAGAGACAGTGAGCTATATCGTATGTGAACAGATGTTTCAGTTTCTTGCACCCATATACTGCCAAACTTTTAAGACTATGGAAGACTGCATTTGGAGCAGGACCATTGCATATGCCTATTAGATTCTCTAGATTCCACAATATCATCTCTCTCAATTTTATCAAGATAATATCTTCTGACTCCATCCCTTTGGATCCAAAAACATACTCCATTTGATTCATATCTTCACAAATTAGTTTTTCCATATTGTGTAGTCTCTGCCACAAATTTGATGGTAAGAGTGTCTTTACCAAGTCATGGCAATGTTCCACCTTGAATAACTTGAGATTGCATAGAGACCCAACGGGTAATTCACCAACACATAATTCCTTCAGGCAACTCGCACCAAGGAGATGCAACTCTTCCAACTTCTCAAACACAGGTTTATTCGGCACCAGTGTTATTGTTTCCATCAACACTTCCAAGTTCTCATGTGGACCAATTACAGCAAGATTCTTCAGTCCATGTAATCTGCCTCTGTTATGTTCCACAAGAATGTTCTTTAATCCCCTGCACTTTAGGTACTGTAGTTTCACTGCTTTCTCTGTCACTGTGTTGATAAACCAATCTGGTAAGCTGTTGATTGTTGTGTTAAGAGTCAGGGTCCTTAAATGATCGTGTGAGAAAATTGGTTCTGAAGAGTAGTCTCTAGATGGTGGTTCTCTGCTGATACATATATCAAAGGTAACCAAATGCCAATCCCAGAAAAGATTTTTAGGCAAGCATTCTGCATCAGATATGCGAAGCTTCCAGTGTTTAAAAGTGGCAAGCCAATCAACTCATCAGGACAAACATTAGTTTCTTCTCCTCCATGAATTTTGCTTCCCCAGTTCCCAGAATTACATTGCATGTACAGTTCTTCTAATTTACACAATCTTGACAGCACACTATATGGAAATATACCAATATTGTAACTCCCACTTAAGTCCAGCATCCTTAGATTGGTCAAATTTCCCATCTCTTTTGGTAACTCCTTGAGAGGAAATTCTATCATACTAAGAATCTCAAGTCTCTTCAAGTTTCCGAATATTGATATGTCAACCAACTCATTGCAATGGTCTAAAAACAAAGCTCGGAGGTTGGTTAGGAAACTAAATGACCTGGGTAGTGATGAAATTCTAGAGAAGCTAATATCTAAGACCCTTAGTGCCTTCGAACTTCGAAAAAAAGATTCTGGGATCTCATCTATATGAACATTGTTTTGTAGTAACAAAATCTGGAGTTTTGGACATACCAACTCTTCAGGAAGCCGATCAATATCATTCATCATTAGTGAGATGGCAGAGCAGTCTCCATGCCCAGTGGTCCCTCGAAACTCCTTTAATCCACAACCAGCTTTAACGCAAAATCCATGATCATCCTCATACCTTGGAATTGACTTGGCTGTATCCCGAACAACATCATGCATCTTTACGCATCCCTCCTTTGGACTGTCCAAAAGTAAGCTGGAAGCTTTGAGGTACTTGATCACCGAATTTGCTCTATCTCTGGCTTCTTGGATTGTGGCGGCTTCTCGAAGCAATCCGTTCCCGATAGCATACTTGAACAAGTCTTTGATAGGGATATCATAGTCTTCTGGGAATAGGGAGCAAAGCAAGAAGAATGATTTGGCATCATCAGATCTCAAGTAGTCATAGCTTAACTTTATACATTTGAACGCAGGACCCTGATCATCAAGACTGGCAATTTGAGATGCCCTCAATTGTTGAACTGCTATATTCCATTCAGCCATGTCTTTATCTTCAAGTGCCCGTGCAATTGCTTTCAATGCAACGGGCAGACCACCACATTCTCTAACTATCGCCCTCGCTCGATAGATATTGGTAGATTCATCAAAAGATATTCTTGAACAATCCACAAAAAGTTTCCAAGAATCTTCTTTAGATAATATACTGAGAAGAAAACTTGCTTGGCTCTTCATGGAGCGGCAAACATCCAATCTTCTTGTGGTGATTAGGACTTTAGAGTTGCATCGCTTAAGCTCATCAGGGTTGGGAATTCCTATAAGTGACAAGTCTATGGTTTCCCAAATGTCGTCCAAGATTATAAGGATCCTCTTTCCTTCCATTATCCTCTCCTTCAATCTATCGGCTGTTCCAGATTCCGTCCCCTCCAATCTCAAGTCGAGCTGCTCTGCCAATTTCTGTTGAATCCTTCTAAAGTTGGGGTCTTGGGATACGACAGCCACAATCACATGATCAAAGAGCCCATTTTTTCGTGCTTGTAGAGCAACATTTCTGACCATGGTTGTCTTGCCCACACCTCCCATGCCATAAACCCCAGCGATGGTGACCTCATCATCTATCAGCGCCTTAATCAGCTCATCCATGGCCTGTCTTGTTGATTCAAATATTCTAAACTCTCGGGTGGACGGGATGGTAATATCAATTTCGACGGGCCGTTGTTGAACTTCAAGTGTTGTTTTACTGCTAACATCTTTCGCAATGCGTTTGACAAGCTCACTCTCGGACCTACCAATGAAAAGGAGGTACGAGGTCAAAAGATAATGAAGCAAATACTAAATCAGAGTCGAAGGATTGTTAATTAGTTAGACAGTCTCCAAATGCTTACCCAAAGTTCTTTGTATTCCACCCAGAGATATTGGCCACTTGTCTTAAGGCAGCTCTCCACTGATACAACTTTTCTTCGCTTTGCCTAGACTTTCTTTCATAATTAGTGAAAGCTGTTGCAAAACTCCCCCTTTGATGTCGTACATCAGCTGGATCCACATGATAAAAAATTGGCAGAATTCTGTCTCTGCCTTCCATGAATTGAAATATATGTGTAAGCTCATCCAAACACCATGGAGAAGAAGCGTAGTTTGGCGACAAAACAACAATTGCCAGCTTTGATTCTTCAATCGCCCTGAGGAGACTTGGAGAAATTGACATCCCTGCTTGCAGCCCTTGGTCATCCTTGAATGTTTTAATTCTTCCGGTGCTTTCCAATTCATCGTATAAATGAGATACGAAACCATGGCGGGTGTCTTCACCCCTAAAGCTCAAAAACACATCATGCTTCCAGGCTGTTTTAGCTGAAGAAAGAGATTCAAACGGCGGTTAAGGTGCTCAAGGCAATTAAAACTAACAAAAAAAAAAACCCAAGAACCGAGATGGTACGCTGGTACGTAGAAACTGATGACTGAAATGAGATGGAAAAACCTAGTAACTTACAACTGCTTGTGTAGGTGATCCATGGCTTGGGTTGCTTCAAGAAATGGAAGCGTACTAGATCATCCTTAGGTTGCTTTGATTCAGAATCTTTCAAGAGCTGAGGATCTGGTCTAACAGGTAAGGGATGAGATGCAGAAGCACTTGCATTGCTCGAAGGCTTTGATCGAGGACGAGAAGAACAAAAAAGGAAAGACAGAGTCATGATGAAGCAAACTAAGCAGATTGCAGAAACCACACCAGTGACACCACACTGAAAAGAAAAGAGGTCGTAGGACAATGTGACCATGGTCTACGCACTATATAAAAATATTTTTTTTTGGAATTTACCGAGGACCACTTTTGGCTCAAGTCAAAACCGCACACTAATTTGGACCAAAAGAGCGAACGCATCTTTTCCCTTTTTTTTTTTTTGGTTTTTTGAGAAGGCAGTCAAGGCACTGTAGGCACACGTTTTTTCCAAAAAAAAAAAATACAACAAGGGAAAGGCAATGCTCAAACCTGATTCAAATAAAGAAAAAAGGGAGAGAGCATTTCCCCAATTCGGGCACATGTTAGGTGAAGCTTGCACTGATAAAAAACACTGATCCGTTCACTAATAAATAGAAATGCAGGTTGCATTTGAGACAAGCTTTTGCTCCGTCATCTCAACACTACTTAAATTAAATTGTTTTTTTTATTTTTTTGTAATGACTGACTATATATATTAGATTTCCATAAAGTCCCTTTTGGAATTGAAATTTGGATTTGGATTTTGATTTCAAATCTTATGTATTTCAAATCTAAGTAATTGAAATCCTAAAATTTCAAATTCATCTGTTTGGGTAACAATTGAATCATGAAGATTTGAATTTAAAAATTCAAAACTAATGAAAAAAGTTACTTATGTGATACTAATTTAATGAAGGAAGATTTTCTTTAGCATTTAATTTCTATGGAGATAATTGTCATGCTCCATATTTCCAAAAGCAATATAAATCCGAATACGTGTTCCATCTCATATCCTTAATTATACAAATCTGAAGTGTTTCATCTAATATTCTAAAAAAAAAAAAAACATAAAAATAATAATATTAATAGGTGTTTCATCTCCACAATTTCATCTCATGCGAATCCAAATTGTCATGCTCACTCTATTCCTTGGTTGCCCTGAAAACAATCAACAAAGAATACTATATGACCATTAACACCTGCTTCTTGAGTAATTTTTAACTCGTTCATCTGATATTTCGGAAAGACATCTTACTTTGGTCGCCCCTCTGTAGGGCTACAAAGTATCAGAAACACTTTCTTTCATGTAGTTCCCAACTTTACCCATGTTCTTCCAAACCGCTGATGCGACAAGATCTGCATTTCTAGAAAACCTACACAATTATCGACAACGTCAGGAAACGCCAGATGACCCTTACACAATTCAGAGAGAATAAGACTTAATGAGTTGGAATACTCAAATTTTATGCTTCCCTGGTCAAGAGATCACTCCCTGCAGATTGCATGGGTTTAGGTCTCTGAGGTTGACGGACTTCGGGAGCATCTACAAGATCAAAACAAAATCACAAGGGATGATTAGATGGGCGGAAATGACTACTTAACTTCAAAACCACACTAAACTCAGGACACAACTATAACTCAATTCTAGACACCAAATATTATAGTTCCTGCATCTTAACCAATCTAAAATTCTGAACATCTCTTGAATATATACTAGTAACTAGCAGAACTAAGAGTTCAGTGTGAAGGCAAATTGCTATAAGGAACACCTAGAAAGGAAAAGACATCAGAAAACAGAGGTCAACAATAATTCTTTCCTTAATCCTTACCCTCTTTCTTGAGAGCGTGAGCCACAGTAGGAGCGACAGCAGGTGCACTAGTACGAGCTTTTTGCCACCAAAAACTGCAGTGACTCATTTCAGTCAGAATGCTTGGCTCAGTGAAAAAATGACACAAATTAAGGTGGGCAGAAAGTAAGAATAGAGCTAATAAATTTAATGCGTCCAGATATTCAACTTGCCGCTTCTTTTAAAAAAATAAAAAATAAAAACTTGCCGCTTGGCCAATATTACTTTCTGGATTTGAAAGACACATTGATTCAACTCCAAAATGCACCAAAAGTTGACAAGTCAAAATATATGTGACTAACATACAAGCATATCGTAAACAGAGAATGACTATAAAGTAGACATACTTCTTCTATTGATCATTGATCCATTGAACCAGGATCAATAATAAAGAATGATTAAGCATTCAAGATGATGCTTCCTGGAATCAACATGCTTCCAAAGCATGTACTGACAAGAATGATTATGTAAACAGGAGACTACCTGCACCCCACGGTCTACCATCAACTCTAGCAAGTTCTGCACGAAGTTTCTCAACTTCACAAACCATAGAAACTAGGTTATTCTCCATTGCCTGTCTCTGTTCCATAAGCTCAATATTTGCCTTCTTTTCATAATCAATTGCACTTCTACAAAACAAAAGTGATACCTTTGACTATTAAAGGTTGATCTAATACAATTTTGATAGATATATGAGCCAAAAAAGTTGCTTAAAGACAAGGAAATAAAGAAAATCAAAGATATTCAGGTGCATACCTAGTATGCATAAGCTCCTGGTGCAGACCATCAATCTCAGACTTTAGCAAAGGAATCTGTTGATAGCTAAAAACCATAGCATAAAGAACCATAATATTACACATTGCTAGCTAAACCATAGATCAGTTCAATCTCTAGTGCTTAATCATTCTTTTCAGTACATGCTTAATTATTCAACTAAATCATAGTACATGCTTTGAACCAACCATGCTCACCGGGTCAATCTCAAAGGAAACAAGAGGACACCCATCAGAGAGAGGAGTAATATGAACCCTATGGCAGCTTCGAAACTAATAGACCAACCTAAAACTAAACCACTCTATTTCTAGCTCTGAAAACCTAAGAAAAACAAAAGCACTAGAGATTCCACTATTGAAACATAAGGAACACACAATTAAGCTTCATCACCAATACAGAACACATAGATTTAACGAAGTGAAAACTAAGCTCCATCACCAATACAAAACACATAGATTTAACTACTCATTTACTTTTCTCAGCAATCAAGCAATTACGAATCAAACTCAAACATTCACTATTGAAATCGAGCTGCATATCGTTTAGCCCAACCTTCACTATCACCATGACTGATCAAATTAAGAGATGAACGATCAAATTAAGAGAAGAAAGAAAGGCCACCTTCACCAAATCTCACACCGATTGAAGCCCAACCTCTGCGATTCGTAGAGAAGGCAAGAGGAGAGAAAGCGACTCCGATATTTTGAAATCGAGCTCCGTTGTTCTGAAAGCAAGAGAGAAAGAGATTTGAAATAACCCTAGTTATTTAGAATCTCCCCATTTTGTTTAATGAAATCAGTGAGCTGATTTCATCAAATCCAAATCTTCAATGCAAAATTTGTACCAAACGGCCTATTTGTATTTGGGCCTTCCAAATCCAAATCCACACTCTTAAATCCCTATATCCAAATGGGCCCTAAGAGACTTTGAACCGCAGCACCCCGATATTCTCAGTTCTGATTTCCATCAATAATCAGTCTCTTTAATGTAGAATTTGCCTTACTGGCTCGATTTTCTATTTGGGACTTTATATCCTTTATAGAAGAATCTGTATACTTTCAAGCTGTTGGATTGTTGCTATGTCGTAACTTATAGTTCTAGTAACTGCACTGGAGATCTCAAAAGGGAAGACCTTAACCCATTCAAGGTATCATGTAGATAATTACACATCCTAACTATGTACGTTGAAGTAGCCACCTTTATACTGTAAATTAAGCCAAGGGACACGTATAGAATAATGTCTGCTCGGCTAGATTGATATGAACATCATGAGCTGTCCCATGATAAAACTGGTTGTTGCTGATACTTTCTTCTCAGTTCATTCTTCCCCTTCTTCCATAACCGGAGCTCAGAGAAGGAAGAGATAAGAGGGGCCCCATGAAGAATATGGTCAGAAATCCATAATAGAGTCCGACCACAACTGAATTGATTGAGGAAAAATATGGTGGAAATTCCCCTTTTATATATATGCAGAATTTTGTTAGCTTTTTGAATGATATTCAAATGACTTCTCTGAAGGCTGAAGGTATACTTTTCGCCTGGACCAATAAACACAAAGATCACACTGTGACTATGAGAGGTTGGATAGGGCTGTAGTCAATCCCAGTTGGCTACAACTTTATCCAAATTGCTCTTTAGCAAACAGTCCCATTGTAGGCTCGGACCATGGTCCTATAATTCTAACTACTTTATCTATTAGAAACACTAACACTGGACACTTTAAATTTGAAGTTGATTGGCTCAATCACCCTAATTTTATTAACACTACTAATCGCTTCTGGTCCCAATATGTTGAGCCCACCCCCCTTAAGAATTTCTTGGCTACTACTGATGCTTTCTCTCATCAGTTGACTATCTGGCATAGAGAAGTGTTTGGCAATCTTTTTAGAAAGTTAAATTTGCTTCAAAAAGATTTGACCTTCTATCAGTGGAACCATCTAATGTTATTTTCCCATTCTAATTTTCTTCAGAATAAGGTTTCTAGTATTTCTAATGATCTGCTTGAACTTGAAAGGAATGAGGAACTGTTTTGGGCTCAAAGAGTCCAAGCAAATTGGTTATCTATAGGTGATAAGAACACAGTTCTTCCAGACTCAACATTGGGATTGGGATGGATAATAATACTGACATTGGTATTACTTTTGTGGAGGAATTTCAAAGAAGATTCAAATTTGGAGGGCCTATAAACTCTTATATGACTAATAATTTTGTGAATGTGATTAACCTTGTTATAAATGATGTTGAAAATGATCCTCTTTTGAAGCATGTTTCCAAAAAAGAGATCCTTCTTGGTGTTAATTCTATAGCAAATTACATAGTAGCACATGACCAAAGATGTAAACACAAAAAACTCACTTTCAAAAATATTTATACAAATAAGGACATGAGCCCAAGTCCAAAAGTCAAATGATGTAAGCATGACTCCCAATTTTAATGGAAAATGACCAAATGCTCAGTTTGATGAAATATTTACTCGTATGCCACTGACCCAAACCAACACCCCACAACCAAAACCCAAAGATGCGCCCGGGTTAATACGATCCCGAACCCGCCCACCACTTGCCCAATTGTGTGACGCCTATGGCGCCGGTGCGGCCAAGGTAAAGTAGTAGATCTCTTGCTTCTCACTCCGATCTTGGGCGTCATGAGCGGCGGTTGGGGAGGTAAAGGTAGAGGCTTTGAGAGAGAAACGTGGTGGGTGGTCCATTGGTTGCTGTGACGGGTCTGCCACTGAGATTTGAGGCACTGGTTTTGTAGGTATTGTGGAGGTGATGAGGACTATTGTGGATGTTGTGTAGCTCTGTCACAAGCATGGAGTAAGTCGAGGTCAGTTGAGTAGCAAAGCAGACGCTGGGACGTCCACAATAGATCTAGATGATGAGGGTGAAGATGCTATCTGCAAATGCACACAGGCCTGCTATTCCTTAATTAGCAAGTTTCACATTGATGAACTCGAAAATATTGATGATGAAGAAAAGTACAGGAAAGTTCTCACGGCTGTTTTACATGGTGGAGAAGTGGCAAGTGGATGCTGATATGGCTCTTTGTTGAAAAAGTCATACTTTAAGGTTCCCAGCCTAACCTTGCAATCTCAATCTTGGATGCATAGCCGATATCATTCATTTCAGCTTTCCAGAAGTGGAAGTTATGGAGATTTAAATTGGTTCAACTATTTTTTCTCTTCTTTCTCCCAAATTTTTTTTTTAAAAAAACTATCTTTTCTCTTTGTATATGTCAGTTTGAATGGGTGATGTGGGGAAAAGATACATTAGCTAGGGTTCTTATAATGCAACAAGGAATTAAAGACAAGAAAAATCATTGGATGAGTACAAGTGCGGTAGCAGAAATGAACGAGTATGAGTGCAGCGACTGCAGTAGCATGATTGGACGAGTGCAGTAGCAGGATTAGGTGATGATGAGTGCAATAGCAGAACACGAGTACAAGTGCAGTAGCAGAACTGGACGAGTATAAGTGCAGTGACTGCAGTAGCAAGATTGGATGAGTGCAATAGCAGGATTGGACGAGTGTTGTAGCAGGATTAGACGATGACGAGTGCAGTAGTAGAACACGAGTAGCAGAATTGGACGAGTATGAGTGCAGCGAGTGCAGTAGCAGGATTGGACGAGTTTAGTAGCAGGATTGGACGAGTGCAGTAGCAGAATTAGGTGATGACGAGTGCAATAGTAGAACACGAGTATCAGTGCAGCAGCAGGATTGGACGAGTGTAGTAACAGGATTAGGCGATGATGAGTGCAGTAGCAGCACTGGACGAGTATGAACACAGCGAATGCTGTAGCAGGATTGGATGAGTGCAGCAGCAAGATTTGAAACAAAAAAAGTTTGGATTAAAGAAAATAATTAAGATTTAGTTATCCATGCATGCATGAAGTTTAGAATTATAAATGTTTTATTGACACATGGCAACAAAGTAACCTAAAGAGATTATTTTCCAAAAAAAAAAAAAGTAACATGAAGAGATTAAAAGTAAAAAAAAAGTAGTTAAGGGTCAAAAAGTAAATTAACTTATGACATGTGGCAAGTAGAGAGCAGATTGTCCTTATTTGTAAGATGTAATCCTTATAAAGGGATTAGAAATAAATAAAAAAATTAGTTAAGGGTAAAAAAGTAAATTAACTCATAACATGTGGCAAGTGCAGAGCAAATTGTCTTTATTTGTAAGATTTAGTCCTTATATGTTTAATTCAATATTTAAAGGATGTATTTGTTAAAGTCATCTTTTGTCAATAACTTATATGTAATTTGTTATTAATTTCTATGGCTATCACTTAGTTTGGTAATTACCGAATCGATGTTTTAGGTTTAATAAACCAACTTTTATATAATCGAAACTGATAAAATTGAAATCTTGTTAAAAAAAAAAGCACATTTTGTGTCATCGTTAAAGTAACTGATGAAACGGAAATCAAGGACTTGCGATTACAGCTCAATCAGTATTTACTATCATTATTGTAATTAATATTTCCATTGTAATTCTCTCCCTATATAAAGGGACTATCGAATAAAATGAGTAGACCAATTCTCATTTACTTTTACATGTTATCAGCACGAGTCTATAGCCTTAGCTCAAAAAAAAAAAAAAAATCTAAACCCGAGAAAAAGAAAAAAAAAAAAAAAAACAACAACAACAATCTTTCTGGCGCCACCCTAATTTTTTTTTTCCTCCCCGGCCGCGAAGCCCCCCAGCTGGCCAAACCGACCTCCTCCCCTCTAGAACCTTCTTCCAGCCTCCTCCTCTCTAGCCAACTCACCTGCAACATGCTGCTGCTGCAACCCACGGGCCTCACCTAGCGCCTGCGTAGCCTCCGCCTTGCCAGCCGAATCCATCCCTGCATCTGCACTCCTTCGCCTTGCCAGCCGACTCTAGCCTTGCATCCACCCTCACAGACGCTTGCTCTACACGCCGGAGCACGCACTGTCCAGCCCTTGTTGCAACGCCCCAACGCAGCAGCCTTGCAGGAAAAGGAAAAAAAAAAAGGAGAGAAAACCAAAAGGAAGAAGAGCAGGAGGAGGAAGAAGAGAAAGAAGAAGAAGAGAGAAAAGAAAAAGGAGGTGACCCGGCCCAAAAAGAAAAGAAAAGAGAGAAAGCAGGCCCTGCGGCCCACTGCAGAAAAGAAAAGAAAATATAAAAAAAAGGAGAAGACTCAGTATCGTTACGCACGCTTGCATCAACACACGTGTGCACTAGGATCGTTTTGTTTTCTCGAAAGTCGAAACCAAGTATGTTCTCTTTTATTTATTTAATTTCATACTCTGGTAAATTGTGGAATCAGCATGTCTTGTGAATTTTACATAATTATGTTTAATCATGCTTTAAATATTTTATTGTTTATGTTTTTATTATGAAATTTTGAGCATGTTTTATTTTATTTACGCTTATATAATTATACCCACGCATGCCTTTATATTATGCTATTGTTTATATTTTATTTTGAGCATACCATATATATTTTGTTATATATTATTTTATTTTGAGCATGCCATATATTTTTGTTATATATTATTTGTGAAATTTGAGCATGTACTGTATTTTATTTAACTATCTTCTATAATTGTTTTTAAATTCTAAAGAATGTTCACTACTAGAAATATGCTAATAGACATCACGTCATTTAAATCGGTTAAGATTTCACGCGATGTAAAAAATTATTTTAACATCGGTTTCTGAAAAACGGATTTCTATTAGTATAATTAACATCAGTTTTTACTGTTGACTAATGTCTAAAATTTAGTTCAAAAATTAAAAAAAACGCGGAAAGCCTAAGTTAAAAATTTTCGTGCAAGCGGGAACAAAATTAGAGTTGGTCCGTTTCCCACTTTACCTCACTCATTTGCTCTGCTTTTCCCGAAGCCTATTTCTCTATCCCTCCTCCTCCTCTTCTCTCCTCCTTCTCCTCTCTCTCTCTCGCTCTCTCTTCTCTCTCTCTCTCTCTCTCTCTCTCTCTTCTCTCTATCTCTCCTCTCTCTCCTGATCGAAACAAAACAGAAAACGTCTCTCTCTCTCACTCTCCCGTCCTAATCGACCCAAACCACAAAACCCTAGAAAATAAATAGATTTCTTTGTGGTCAGCTCGGAGGTGGACTGGACGGAGCTGTGTGGGGCTAGAGAACGTGCAGCCTAGCATTGACTCGTTGGAGGAAGGCAAAGAAGATGGTGGCTCCAGTGAGTGTACCCCAATGGTCGGAGATCGGTGACAAAAGAAAGAGAGTTCTCCAGATTCACTTTCTCTCTCCTCCTGTTTCTCGTCTGTGCTTTTCTCTAGTCCCATACTATGGTCCTCTTTAGAGCTCTAGCTGTAATTGAGGTAAAAATTTCTGCTAATTTATCGATCTTAAAAATTATTCCAGATACTATAGTGGAGGGTCATCTTGGTTTCGGTTTTAAAGAGTTGAATTTGGCTTTCATTTTTTTTAGATAAGCAATTAGTTATGGGAGAGTTCGAACATGGAGATGCCCATGTGGAAGGTTAGCTAAAGAAACTGTATCTCTACTTTCTAATTGAAGAAAGTTTGGTTTTTATCTGGGTTTTGAGGGTGAAGTGTTATGGGATTTGATAATGGTTTGTGTTTATGTTTTTCATGATAAAGTTTGAATCTTTTAACTGGGTTTTTGAGTTTAAAACTATGGGTATTTGGGTTTGACATGTGTAGGTTTTGTTATCTGTGATTGTTGAACTGTAAGCAACTGGCTGCAATTATTTAGTTCTAGACAAGCCACAAAGGTTCGATCTTGTTTGTATGTTCTATTGAAGAAGATAGTGATTGCAGATGTTTTACTGATTGCAGATGTTTTTGGATGAAGCTTGTGTGGTCTAGTCAAATATGATCAGTAATCTAGTCAAATATGATCAGTAACTCAAACAAGGCAAAGCCTTTTTAGTGCTCCTGGAAGTTACTTGCTTCATATTTTATGAGGATATTTCGTTTCTTTAATTGCAGAGTGTTGGCAGACATGGGTTTGAAAGGCCGGCTACCCACTGATATCGAGTTGTTATCTGAGCTACAAATTCTGTAGGTCTTCTATTTTCAATTGGCATCTTACATTAGTTATATCTGGGGCTTAATAACTATAATATGTGAGACCAAATTCCAGGAACACGGTTCAGTGCTCAATGTTTCATAAGCGCTCGCTTCTTTGAAGAATTTATCATCATTACTAGAATTCTGTTTACTACATTTCAGTCCCAATTATCTGATGCATTAAAATTATGGTTAATAGACATGTCAATTAGTCTTGTGGAACTCATTTCTGGTCATGTTTCATATAGGAATGTATCTTTCAACAAGGACCTGACAGGACAACTTCGAGCTTCAATTGGAAAATTGACGAAACTAGTACACTTGTAAATGAAAATTACTGGTTTCACCACTCGTTGGTTTCTATGCAATTGCCTATCTAACTAACTTGCTTTCTTGTTTGCACATCAGAAACCTGGTTGGTTGTTTGCCCAATTCCACCTCTACTTTTCAGCTCAACGATGGCCATGATACATTTGTAAGTTCTATTGAAGAAGATAGTGATAATCCTCAGTGAGTTTTCATGATTTAGGTTTTACTGAAACAAGTTGAAATTGAAATTGGAAAGTGACCTTCATAGTGTAGTTTGTAAATTTTTGTGCAATGTGTTAATCATCAGGCTAACTTCACAGGTTGTACGATGCATTGTGGCTGATCCATCAATAGTGTGGTACCTGTGGATATAGATGAGAGAGGCTGATGGGTGTTTGGTGCTGTTGAATTGAGATTTTCTTTGAACAGCAAAGATTTGGGGGTAAATTCAGGTCTGCTTTTCCTTCTTTAATTTCGGGTCAGAGGGCTGACTCTTCATCATCTTCTCCGATATCTGATCGTAGGGTTGAGTTAATTTGTGGGTTTTCATTTTGTGACTGCTTCATGGTGCAGCTTGCGTTGAGTCAGTGCTTGATTTGTTTTGGATTATTCGCTTTTGGTCCGAGGAGTTTTCTCATCAGCAAATGTATTATTCAGGTATAGACTCCATATTATTATTTACCTGATTTTGATATACAGCTAATGTGTTTGTGGTGTTTGCGTTATTGACTTATGATCGTTGAACTGTACATGTCTACTGAAAATTTTCAGCTTTTTAAAACATGCACATTCTTTTGATTTGCTTTGGAAAATCAATATTTCCTACCTCACTTGCATGTTGTTTTATTGTTATACTGTAGATATAAATTTTTATGAGAATGAACAAGTTGCTATTGATTATTTAGTAGTTCTGTTTTACTTGGTGTCACTCGTGGATTTGATTATGGGCTCTGTCTAGCTTGGAATGCTAAAAGTTTTGGTGGTGTTACTTGTGGTAAAATTGAGCAGCAGCATGGTTTTAATTTTGGTAGCCATGTATGTATATACGCTTACTTTTGAAGTGTCTTCTTAATGAAGGGTCAATATCCAGGAGTAGCTTGGAATGATCAATTCTTGGCCTCACTGTCATTTGATCTTAGTGCCTCCATGCCTAGAGATAAAAGGAATCTGCCTAGAGATAAAACTATCTTTTTCCTCATATTTAGTCAATCCTTATCCCATATCCTTCCTTCCCTCTCATTTTTGGAACTACTTTGTATCAGTTTTAAATAGTACTCCGTTTTGTAGTTTATATTTTGGGATCAATCATTTTTTGGTCTGCTCTATGGGCATCACTCGCTCTAGAGTTTAGACATTACTCCTTATCAGCCATATAATAAGATTGGAAAACTACTATTACTTGACTAATGTTGTCATCTTGAAGTGTTTTTTTTTTTCTTGTTACTGTTGAGTGTTCTTAGGCTTGGTTGAGGACTTCTTGTCCTCTATTATTGTTTGGCTCCCATGAGATATAATATACTGATCTGACATGGAGAGTAATTTTCTAGCTGCTAGTCCCCAAATTGCCAGTAGCACTTCTCCTTTCTTTTGGCCCTCTACAATTATATTTGTTCAACAGACAAGCTTTTATTTTGTTATGTGCAATTTTACTGTATCTGGTTTCATGATTGAAGACTAATGAATAGGAAAATCCTTACAATTACCATATTGAAGTTGTTTTGCATGTATCTATCTTTTGTTGTTGGGTGGCAGTATCTGTTGATGTATTTTATATCAAAACTCATTGAAAATTATTGTGTTGTGCAGAGATGGTTAAAACATCATCACAACTTAGGACGAAAACAGCAAATCTGAAGAAGCGAACAGAATAGAAAGACAGATAAGATCTACAACCGATACAAAGATTCATCTGTGATGAATGATAGCAATGGTAACAGCTATAAAATGTTCCTGATAGTCAGTGGTCTTGCAAGTGAAGTTTAACAGGAAACATTGCATTTCCATGTTTGTGTTACAATATACTCTCTTTTGCAGGCTTCTCTGGTGTGCAAAGTTGGAAGATCTTCAAGAATTTTTAGACAATATGAAAACAATGTGAACTAGCCATATGATTTCTTCAGTCTTGCAGCGCACCTAATTCGCACCTTTTGTGGTAGATGAATGTGATTGCAGCAATTGTGAACAAAACTGCAATAGAAATTGCTAGGCTAGACTTGTAGAAGGTTAATTGGGATTTTATAGTAGTGACATGTAGTTATTACAGTAATGATATCTTCTATACTAGCCTTAAGTAGGTTAGGGTTTATTGTGCAAAAACTTTTGAAGCTACCTCAAGCTCTAATTTTGGATAGAAATTAATGTAATTCCTCAATATTTGAATTTCATGTTATTTGTGGATCAGCTTTCTAGTACCAAATACAGCACGAAAGGGATATAACACCAGTTTGAATTCACAGACTGATGTCAAGAAAAAAAAAACATCAGTTACCGATGAAGAACTGATGTCAAACAATAGAAATTACATCAGTTTGAAAATAAAAATCGATGTCAGAAAAGAGAAAATACATCAGTTTGGAAACAAAAACCGATGTCAAGAAAGATAAAATACATCAGTTACTAAATAAAAACCGATGTCAAGAAAGAATGTACATCAGTTATTAAACAAAAACCGATGTCTAGCATTACTATGGATATCGATATAAACAAAAACCGATGTCTAGCATAAATATAGACATCGATATAGACCAAGGAACCGATGTCCAACATAGCATTGGACATCGTTTTTCTTCAGGAACTGATGTGTAAAATATTATTAGACATCGTTTCTAAATCAGAAACGATGTTAAAATGGATAATTGTGTGTTAGAGCTATATTTCATTAAACATCTAATGCCAAAATATGAAGGTTTGACAATAGTTAAACACACCAAAATAGTGATCACATTAACGTTTTTACATCGGTTCTGAACCTGAAACCGATGTCTGGTCGCATACTAGACATCGGTTCACAACCGATGTCTTAGTTTTGGCGATCTTTAACATCACCCACTAAGACATCGGATTTTTTTTTTTTTAACATCAGTTGTGAACTGATGTCTATGAACTTTATCCTAGTAGTGGTTGTAGCAAGTTTGACAATTGCTTACTGTCCTATATGATTGTGATTTTTATATGCTACAGTTATTCCTTATTCAGTCTGGTATATATAAATTGAGTTTTACCATGATAATGAAAATTCATGCGTATTATAAATACATAATTACCTTGATAAACCATTTTCATATAGCATTAAAAAAAATGTCACCATTACGAATCTTTGTCTTGAAATCTAATTCATATTTTTGAAAATAATTCACGTGGATGTTTTTATGACTGCGTAATTTATATATTCTCTCTTGTTTATGTAGATGATTGATCCAACTCGACTTGAATTTGATATTTTGGACTCAGAAGGACTTGAGTATGATCATTGGGTTTCTGATGTGGAAGCCGCCTTTGTGGCAAAAGACTACATTGCCACCATCACTGACCCCAAATTGACGATGTACTGTCTAACAATGTGAAAGCAATTGCCTTAATGTTTCTAAGGCGACATATTGATCCTAGCTTACGCTGGGAGTATCTTTAGTTGAAGACACTCAAAGAATTGTGGGATACCCTTAAGGGATGTTTTGAAAACATTCATGACACTTTGCTCCCAGAACTGACCATTCATTGGAATGAAATCCGCTTGCTTGATTACAAAAGGGTCAATGACTTCAACAAGGACATGTTGCAGAATGTCAACGAAGAGCATACTGGCCTAAATGGAAAGATGCGATCCAGGTTGAATTGATTCACTAAAAAAGAGACAGGTATTTTGGCCTATAACACTGACATCCCCAAGTACAAAGCCTGGTGGCCATAAATGGGTCTTTGTTAGAAAGCGTAATGAGAAAAATGAGGCTGTTAGATACAAAGCCCGCCTTGTGGCACATGGTTTCTCACAATGCCCTAGAATTGACTACGAGGAAACATATTATCTCGTAATGGACGTTATAACGTTCCGCTACCTTGTCAGTTTGGTAGTTTCTGAAAAACTTGACATGCAGCTTATGGATGTGGTTATAACATATCTCTATGGGGATCTAGATTAAGAGATATATATATATATATATATACATACATACATATATATATTATATATACACACACACACGAAGGTTCCAGATGGACTTCAATTACCCAAGTCAAGTGGCTCTAAACCACGGAGTGAGTAGATTGAAACAATCCGGACGGATGTATAGCGATAAAATGCTTGTCTAGAAGCCTAGCAACTCTAGGATGTGTATTTTGAGCATGTCTAGGACGGAGTTAGAGGCTTTACCCATTCTAATTCCTAAGCTACAAACCTTCAATTTCGTATTCAGGGGTTATAAGCATGGTGATTTACATCCATTGCGTGATTGAGTGGGCGAATCGCTTAGCAGTCTAATTCCTCAATCTCTAGGCCTCTTGATATGAATTAGTGAGCCTTGAACCGGCTCTAATTCATGCCAAGTAAGTTCCTGCGACCCTTGAACTAGAGTAGGAATACAATGAAAGAGAATTTCAGTCCTTAAGCTTTGAATCGCCTTGGATACGACTACCGCCAAAATAGAAAATTTGCATCTACATTAGATTAGCTTCCGACACATGAGATTTAGGTGAAGGAACCTCCCTAGCACCCGACATTCTCATTTTTTATTGTTTACATTTCATATTTATTTTTGCTGCTTTACATTTCATTACTTTTTGTTAAGTTATAATCAACTCCCAAACATTGAACTCTTCCACTCATTAGTGCATATCCACCACTAGACTCTTAGTTTTGATTAGGCTTTGGTGAAAACCAAAGCCTAGCATTGCTAAGGCTTGGTGCCTTAGAGTAGAATTTTTGTTTATTTAGTTCTTCTTTTGCATGCTTAGTGACTTTAGTCCCGACTACCCAATGATTGTGGGTTAGCCATTAATCCCCCTGGTACGATAATTTTGGACTTAATACTTCCCTATCTTGACAACAATTCGTACGCTTTCAAAAGTTTATGCATCAAGTCAAACCTTTCAACAACATTACCGTTACTTCAATCCCTACAATATTGTTGTCATATAATATAAACTATTATAAACCTGCGTATACTGTTGAGTAAAAATTGCACACAATGAGCGTAAATGTCACCCAACATAATTTCACTCGTATTCATTTAGTGAATATAGAATTTTAATTATTTCAGGTTCGACCCATTCAAGACAAAATGTGTCTCTTAATTATATTCCTTTTTTACAAGGAAACACCCTTTGATTCCATTTATGAAGAAACCAATTGTGGATGTGTGTTTGTTTGTTTTTGCAACTGTACTTAGATATTTGAATGGGTTGTCTACGTACCCTTAGAGAGGGATCAAGCCACTCATAGTTCAAGAATTCCAATGAGTGAATGACCCATTAGAAGGTATTGCTTTTTGGAATGAGAATAGTGTTTGGAAGAATTTAGTGTGCGTGAACCAGGGATTCGATTTGTGTCTGAGGTTATTTTGGGAATGATTTGACCTTTATGGTGTTTGGATGAATTTGACTGGTAAGGTCAGGGATTCAGATTGGATGAATTTGACTAATGGAGTCAGAGATTCGGTTTGGATGAATTTGACTGGTGGAGTCAGAGATTCTATTTGGACTTGCGGTTGCATCTAGTGAGTCGTTAGATTGCCTACATACCCTTGAAAATGGATCAAACCGTTGTAGTTTACAAGAATTTGTATTTCTGGTGTTGGGAGAATTTGACTGGAGTCAGTGATTCAATTTAAGACTGGCTGAATATGACTAGTGGAGTCAGAGATTCTGTTTGGATTTGTAATTGCATCTAGTGGGTTGCTAGATTGCCTACATACCCTTGAAAGGGGTCAAACCATTGCAGTTTAGAGAATTTGTATTTTTTGTTTTGTACCAACTTTTGTGTTCGATGGATGTATATATATATATATATATATATATTATATTATTTTGAATCCGTCAAATGTATTTCTTTTGGACACCCAATTTGATAGAGTGTCCTTTAACTTGATCTGGGGACCCAATGTACCAAGCTTTGTAGTGGGCCCAAGATTTGAAAATGGGCTTTATGCCGCCTATGCTCTTGTCGACGAACAAATTAATTGGGCTCGAGCTTCAGAGTAAATGGGCTCAAGTAAATAAGTAATTTGGATACCCATTGCGAAGAGTTAAGCTTTACGTCGAGTCATTATTTGTCATTTTAACGAGCCGGGTTTTCAATTCAGAGCTCAAGATTTGAAGTGAACTTCTGTAGACTGGGCTTGCTTCTGTTTCTTTTGTAGGAGGCCCAATAAATTGAATTTGAAGTCTTCGGACTTTTCCACATGCTACTCTTCAAGTTAAATCAATGAAAAATTATGATCGATCCATTAATTAATTAACTTTTCTGACAATTCTCATTGGCCTTCATTGCGTCAGTGCTTGAATTCATGTGACTGATCAAATTCACCACCTGCTGAGCTCTTGTCTTTTGTTAACATTAATCAATATCAAGAAATTATGGTTTGCTTCAAAGGCTTTTGTTTGGGCATCATCCTTTTTTTTTTTTTTCAAGCAGGAAATCACGTGCATATGGGCACCAAAAATCTTGAAACCCAGTAGTTGTTCAAGAACATCTTTTCTTATTCCAACGCATTATACATTGTGGCACCAAAAACAACAACAACACCATTTTTAAGAGGCTTTAAACATTAAAACTTGGCTGTTCATTTTAATGCAATGAATTTTGGGGCATTCAGGACCTTTTAAAAAACTCTAATAGTTGTGGTCGTTCATGAACGGCCTAGTAGAGTTTTTGGAGCGTCCATATTAACAACAGCGCACCATCTCAGAGAAGCTTTAAACATTGAAACGCCGTTGTGAACAACTTTTTTTTTTGTTCCAATATTTTAAGCCTGAGAGCATTTAAAGGCAGCAGTGATGCAGAACGGATGGCAATTAAATTTGAAGAACAACTAGATCATGCTAAAGGAGGAAAACGAAAAGTGACTAGTAGACAGGAAACAGCTCGGAGTCCGATTGGGGCGTACCTTACCTTTCCGGAATGGGAATCGCGCCAGAAACAAGACTCATTGCTATGCTATGAGCTGTAACATTTTTCGGGCTTTCGAGGTCGTTTAGGGCCTCAAAACTGCATTTTTCTATTTTACCCGTTTTTGGTTTTCCTAGTTATTTTTGGGTTGTTTTCGTTTTTATCCATGGGCTTTAGGGTTTCGATGTTAGTCTCCCTAGGGTATTTTTCTCTTATTTATGCAGCCGCAAGCGGCTGCAGAAGGCATCTTTCATCTTTTAATCAATAAAATAGAGATTTTCTCTTTTATCTCTGGTGGATTCCAGAATCCTTTTGTTAGGTTTATTGCTAGTAAACCTAGGTTATTATTCCGACTGCGTCAAGCAGCAACAGTATTGTTGTCATTTTGAAGGGCTTATAAGGACTCCAACAGTTGTGGTCGTTCATGAACGGCCTATTAGAGCTTTGTGATTTGGGGCAGCACAAGACACGCGGCATTTGGATTAGTTGGAGAAATATGAAGTGCAGAAGAGGCGTACTTATTTCTCTGTCAAGAACATCATCTAGAAAATTAATGTTAGAAAATTAACACAGATGCAACCGTATACCTGCAACTCTTTGTTTCCTCTTTCTTCAATGAAACTTGGCCTTCTTGCTACCCGGACGTTGCACCTCTCTTCTTTTACGACTATTATTTTCTACTGCATATTCTCTGCTTTTACTCTCTGTGTATTTCTTTTCTTTCTGCTCTCCTCTCTGTGGCCTTTTTTGCCTCGTCGCCTGTTTAATTTATACATCAAAGTCGATGTTGATCAAATCAGGTTTGAACTCATCTTTGAATTTGAGTGTTTGTAAACCATGTTGATCCGTTATTCTCCAAAGCATGTGTACATATTGTCCAGTCAATTTCAATTTGAATTTCAAATGGTACACTGCATGCATGTTTCACGTTTCCATCCTACATTATCTTTCTTTCAAGATTGATAATTGAAGTTTGGTTGGATAACAACATTTTGAATTGTATGGTAGCTGATCACCATTTTTCTTTTGCCCCCTCTTTTGCTTTGTCAATGTAGAGTCTTCATATGACAAGGAGTCTACTCACCAAGTACTCCTAAGCTAAGTAAGCTGGGCTTTAAAACTGGACCAATATAATTAATTTTTTTTTTTTTTTCGGTTTCAACACATACATATATGAGATTTCCACTATCAAGATTGGATGATTCAAATGCAACACCCAAATACTTGCAAGTAGAAATGCTGGGTACTTCGGAAACATAATACTAGCATCCATATTGTTGATTTCAACACTAAAAAATTAGCCCAAAAGAAGTAAAAAAAAAGTGGACATTCAACATTACCCAATTGAGGAACCACCTTTCTGGACCGCTGAACATGTAAAGTTTCTTCTCTGCGGCGGTGCATCAACTTTTATTCAGAAGCCATACGAGTCCATCATTCTGATAGTCAATTTGAAAGTAAAAGAGAAGTAAACATTCAGCAATTTCGTAAGTGTCTTGAAAATGTTAACAACATCTCTAATTGGAAACAAATCAGCCATAGAAATTCAAACAAAGAGCAACACAATAAGAAATAGATCAAGCTATTGTAACAAGTTTGAATTTTACCGTGACCTCTGTTTTCATACTTTTGTTCTAAATATGCATTGTTGAATACCTACTTTGTATTGATAGAGTAATGAAAATCAAATTCATTAAGCTTTCGAATGTCTGCTTGAAATATGTGTGTTTATTTTATCTTTCTGCAAGCTCCACAGTCCATAATAACTACCAGTTGATTATCAAAAGAATAAAGAATAAGAGTGAGCTAACAACGGCTAACCAGAAAAGAAAAAATCTAAAATGAAACAGAAACACACTTGTTAAAACTTCCTTAGTCGGATGCAGCAATGCACATAACTATTTGCATTAAAAGCTGACAAGATTAATCCGATATATTAATGAGAACTAGTACTCTATAGATTTATACAGTAAAAAAAAAAAAAAAATCCTCCTGCATCTACTATATCTTTCTCCAGAAGCAAAAGTTTTTCTCAACAATCCAACGTTAAAACAGCTTTAAGCAGTGCTCTAACTGTGAGCTCATAAGACTAGCCCAGTCTATCTTTGAAGCAAATAAGAGCTTTAAGGAATTAAGGAAATAAATGGAAAAGAGAACAAAAAGAAAAGAGAAATCAGAAAATCAGAATAGACAAGAAAAAGAATATTAATAAAGCTGATGACATACATACCTTCTCATTAGAGATACAAACTGTTCTTTATCGTTGACTTGGACTTGGTTCCTGCTGTGGAAGTCAGAAGCAGCAGGGGTGGAGAACTGGGGGCATTTGTCCACATACAAGTGCTCCAACGAAGGGCACTCAACATGATCGATAGTAGCACTTCTGTAGAATCTTGTGAGTTGTGGAAGCCTTCTCAAAACCATGTCCTTTAATCTTGGAAATACAACCATTTGACTCTCAGTTTGCTCACTTGGTTCAATAACTCTGTCCAGGCCACAGCACTCCTCTACCCAAAGGTGTTTTAATTGCAAAAGACATTGAGCTACATGGTGCGGCAAAAGACTTTTCAGCTTATGGCAGTAACGAAATGCCAAAATATTAAGATTACAGAAGACTGAATGAGGAGCCGGACCTTGCCATATTTTTCTTAATTTCCAGAGATCACGCAATATCAATTCTCTCAAATTTGTCAGCACAAGTTGCTCTGGCTCGAGCCCTTCAGTATCAAATACATATGCCAGTTGAATAATGAAACCGCAGTTTAGTGTTTCCAGATTTTGTAGTCTCTTCAACAAATTTGATGAGACAACTGCATTCACCATACTATAACATTTCTCCACTTTCAGTACCTTAAGATTGCGTAGAGACCCCGTTGGTAATTCACCAACACATAATTCCTTCAGGTAGTCCACTTGAATATCCAAGACTTCCAAATTCTTGAACACTGATTTATTTGGAAGAACTAATGTTGTTGTATTCATCAACTTTTTCAACCTCCTATGGGGCCCAAATAGAGTGAGATACTTCAGACAATCTAATCTGCCATGTTCATGTTCCAAAAGAATGTTACATAAGCCCCTGCACTCTACGTACTGTAGTTTCTCTGTTTTCGCTGTTACGACCTTGATAAACCAATCTGGTAACGTAGTGATTGTTGTGTCAAGAGTCAAGGTTCTTGAATCATCATCTAAAAACAAATTAACCCAATGGTATTGTATGGCCAATGATTTTCTGCAGATACCTATATTAAAGTTTACCCAATTTGGATAAAGTTCAATGTCTTTAGGCAAGAAATCTGCAGAAGATATGTTAACCTTCAAGATAATTAAATATTCCAAGCTGGTTAACTGAACAAAGCAAATATTATTTTCTTCTGGTCCCTCAACTTCACTCCACCAATGCCCAAAATCACATTGCATGTATAGTTCTTCTAATCTATACAACTTTGATAACACCTCAGATGGAATCGTATCAACACATCCACCAGTGACGTCCAACATCCTAAGATTAGCCAAATGCCCTATTTCTTCTGGCAATTCCATAAGAGGAAATTTTCTCATACTAAGAATCTCAAGCTTCTTCAGGTTTCCAAGTATTGATATGTCAATTATTTTCTTGCAAGAATCCAAATATAAAGCTTGGAGGTTGGTTAGGAGACTCAATGATTGGGGTAGTAAAGAAATACTAGTTTTGCTAAAATCCAAGACCATCAATGAACTAGGACTTTGGAAAAAGCTTTCTGGAATCTCTTGTATATCATAATTAGTCTGTAGTAATAAAATCTGGAGTTTTGAACATACCAAATTCTCGGGAAGCTTGCGAATCTTGTTTCCCATTAGTGAGATTGCAGAGTAGCCTTCATGCATACCCCTTGGCCAATTCTTTAGTTTACAGCCAGCTTTTACCAAAAAACCATGGCCATCTTCAGACAATGCAATTGACATGGCCGTATCCCGGATGACATCATGCATCCTTACGCACCCATCCTCAGTACTATCCAAAAGCAAGCAAGAAGCTTTAAGGTACTTGACCACTGAATGTGCTCTACCTCGAGCTTCTTCTAGTGTGTTGGCATCTGTAAACAATCCTTTCCCGAGCGCATATTTCATCAAGTCTGTTATTTGGATATCTTCATCTTCTGGGAATAGGCAGCAAAGCAAGAAACATGACTTGGCATCATTAGATCTCAAGTAATCATAGCTGAACTTTATGCATTTGAATACATCTCCCTTGTCATCAAGATTGGCTGTTTGGGACCTCTCTAGGCGTTGAGCTGCTTCTTTCCATTCTTCTATGTCTTTATCTCCAAGGGCTTTTGAAACTGCTATCAATGCAATTGGTAGACCAGCACATTCCCTAGCTACCTTTCTCGCTATATCATAGAAAATGGTTGATTCCTGAAAAGATGATGCTGCATTTTTTACAAACAAAGTCCAAGAATCTTCTTCGGAAAGGATATCTAGAGTAATTTGTGCTTGAATTCTCATGACGTGACATACATTTCTTCTTCTTGTGGTCAACATGACTTTGGAATGGCATCTTTGAAGCTCGCTGTAGTTTGGAACTCCTATGCTTGACAAATCAATTTCGTCCCACATGTCATCTAAGATTATGAGGATCTTGTTTGCTCTCATCATCCTAGCTCTCAATTTACCAGCTCTTCCAATCAATGTCTCCTCATGCAATCTCAAGTGCAGAAGGTCTGCGAATGTGCCTTGAATTCTTAACAAGTCGGGGCTTTGGGATATGACAGCCATAATCACATGATTAAAATGCCCATTTTTCAGTGCTTGTGCAGCAACATATTTCACCATGGTTGTCTTGCCAACCCCTCCCATGCCCTCAACCCCAATGGCAGTGATGTCATCATTTTTCAGTGCCTTCGTGACCTCTTCCATGGCTTGTATTGTTGCTTCAAATGGTTCAAAACCTGCTGTGTACAGTGTAGACTCAAATTCTATCGGTTGTACTTTACTGCACACAAATTCCACAATATCTTTGACAAGTTCTCCATCAGACCTACGAAAAAAAAGGGGCCAAATAATTATTATAGAAGCAGTGAATCTAGAAATTTCAAGAACTCTTGTTAAGATAAGATAGTCTCAACATGCTCACCCGTAATTCTTTAAATCCCACCCGGATACATTGGCCACTTTCTGTAAAGCAACTCTCCACTGCTTCACCTTGTCCTTCGGTTGCCTAAAATTTTCCTCATGCTTAGTGAAAGCCACTTCAAAACTGTTCTTTTGGTGTCGTACATCAGATGGATCCACATGATAAAATAGTGGCAGAATTGTGTCCTTGCCTTCCATGCATAGACAAATCCTTGTAAGTTCATCCAGACACCAAGGAGAAGAAGCATAGTTTGGCGACAGAATAACGATAGCAAACCTGGATTCTTCGATTGCCATTAGGAGACTAGGAGAAATAGCCACCCCTACTTCGAGCTCTTTATCATCCTTGAATGTTTTTATTCCTCTCCTGTGTTGCAGTTCCTCATATAATTGGGATGTAATCCCCTTCCGAGTATCCTCTCCCCTGAAACTGAGAAACACATCATGCTTCAACTGAGGATCAGCAGGCGATGAAGGAATAGATGCAGAGGCTCTTGGACTGCTCAAAGCCATTTTGAGCCACCAGAAGAAGACGACAAGGTGGACGCAACCAAAAGAAGCAAATTAAGCAAACTGTTTTGAAGGAGGTTTTAGGAACAGATCCCTGAAACGAGATTGCAGAAGACCACAATTTGAAAGTAGATGGTGGAGCGGAGACTTTTGAAGACTTGTGCTCGGCCATTCTATCAGCTAGTAGTAAATCATTGACCACTTGGAAATATATTACTTTCTATTTTGAAATTAGCACTAATTAAGTAAGAGAGGTGAAATTGGCACCCCTTTCTATTTTAAATAAAATCATATCCAGTTTCTTTAATTACGAGCATTGGTTGAATCTGCCTGCTGGCTTGGATTTGCTATTTGAGACTTCGTATCATTCTTCATAAGAATGTCTAATTCAGGCTGATTGGTCTTAAATTATAGTTCTGCTAATTGCACTGAAGATCTCTAATGGCAAGGCCTTGAAACTCCTGTTTAGTTGGTAGTGTACAAAGTTTTTTTATTTTTATTTTTTTACAGTCTCAGTAAAGTCTGATTTCTCAGCTTGTAAAAGAGACGTTAGATGTAGTGGCTCTTATGGACTCTTGTCGATCTCTGTGTGTTAGCCTCACTCAGTTCCTACTCTTCATATAATCTCACCTTTGATGACTATTGGTTGAGCCAAATGGTTGTAAGACGCAACCTTAGAAGTTTTGGGGTAACATAGATGAAACATTACTCATAGCCCGGATTCTTAAGGAGAAAGTTCAGAGTTCTCATTAGGCCATTGACAAGAGACTGCTACAATAATGGCCAAATGCCTGCTGATTTGGTCTAATAATGTACATCAATGAAATGGCTTCTTCCTCTACCATGTACAATATAGGAGAAGCGATTCTGACAGTTCTATCAAGTATTCGAAGGTGTCTAATTTCTAAATCAAATCAGAGCTAGAAGATGCATTTTCATCAAACCATACCTCCTAAAGGCTCGTCCTGTGCTCCAAATGATGGAATTTATAAGCAATAAAGGGAGACTGCTTTCCTCATGGATGGAACAATGACAGCAACAGGAATTGAGAACTTGTATGTCCTAATGCTACAAAATCCTTCAAATTGGGTACAATGCATTTTATCATATGGATTCCTGAACGTAACAATTGTGAAGTATTGTCCTGGATGGGAAAAAGAAATCAGATATTGTACCAAGCATACAGATGAGAATTAAGTAGATCCAGAATTATTGCTGCAACATATATTTACCTGGTTGCGGTGGAGTAACACGTTGGAACTCTGGACACTTCTTTTAATTTATCTTGAAAAGGAAACAAAAAAAAGTCTTACGAATACGTGAATCTGAATCCTGGGAAGACTCATGATTAACAAATATTTTTCTTTTGTTCTTCTACTAGGCTATTGAATTGTAAATTGATGACAAAGTAAGCTCGCATAATAAGGAGACATACAGTCGACAAATACTCTCTCACATACAACCACAACCACATCAACCCAATCTTTTTTCACTTATTATCTGTTTATGATTGATTCAGTGATAACTTTCCCACTCATCAGTTCTGATGCTGGTGCACATGCAATATATGTGCACTATCACAAAAACCACCTAATCAAACACCAATGGACATTATTCGAATTCATATGAAGCCACACAATTATCAACAGATCTTTCACAAAGGAGCAGAACCCATGAAGCATTAGTATAACTAACCTGCCATAACAGTTGGAGATTGGTGAACAAAATTGTGCTAAGAGCTAAACTTACAGAAAGAGTAAGCTACACATATGGTCAAACAAAAAAAAGTATGCTTAAGTTGCTGAGGCATAGATAACTTATTGTTTGAGTAAATCAATAGTGAAGGGTCACAACAAAATCATAGGGTTGTCTAAAATTAGTTGGCCAAGTTGCAGGGTGCAATAACCAACCTCTGAGGTGGTCTATCTAAGATCCCGGATTTGGACTGAGAAAATAGAACAGAAATTCAAAAATGTAAACAAAAATAGTTTTCAAAAGACATTGAACAGGAAATCAAAAGATTTTCTGTGACTTGGGATCAAAACCAGTCACAATGAGTGTTACTTACAGAGTGATGAGCACACTAGATAAGAAGCTTTGGTACTGATAAATCCAAACAGAACAATTAGGAAAAGGGGATGATTATTTTGGCCTGCACAGAAATTGTCACAACATCATTAAGTACCAGAGTAAATAAAGAAAATTACATATGATATGATATTTTTACCAACTGGCATTAACTTTCAGTTTCTAATATTCCATATAGTAGCATGGAGAATAATGGTAAACACAAAAATTGTCATTACCTATACAATTTCCCAAAGCAGGACGATGATGGTTAAGACCCTTTATGCATGCCTTGCAGGTTTCAATATCTTACCCTTGTACACAAACCAGGACCCTGAGAAAGAAAAACTAAAATGACTAGCATCCAGATTACAATAGGTATGATTACAGAGTATTTGCATTCCCTAAAGGGAAAATGTAGCTGTCACATTATATTGTCAATCTGTATCAAACATTCAAACAATAATCAACTTATGAGAGGTTTTTCTTTTTCTTTTTTCTCAGTCACAACTCATAGAAGGTTCAAAATTGATAGTGTGATAACATAGCATTTACATAGTCTTGGGGAGATTCTACGGTATTGAAAGAATGAAGAGAGTGAAAGTATTAGTTGAGTTGATTTATTGCTAAACCAGTTGCTAAGAGTTCCAACTCCTGCACAAGTAAGATGGTCATCAACCAACTGCATTTCCACTATGAATACAATTGATTAACTAAGGCTCCTCTTTTCTTTCAAACAAAATAGTTCTGCAAAAAGAATTTTCCCTAGAATTATATCTTTAGTCAGAAGAGATCATAACCAAGTTGAAAATTTTCAACCTCATCATGATTATCAACTTGAGAAGCTGAGCTCCCCATAGGTTGGTCTCAAGAGGCAGACCCATTTGTAACAATGCCAGGGTCACTTGTTATGATACTGCCATTAACAAAACACTAACTACTATTAGCTGTCAATTTATATATTATTGGATCAAATCAGCACAGTGGAGCTTAAAATTACCAACCTATAGAGACCAATAAACAAGAACACAACTCCACAGTTGAAAACGGCACCGTCAAGTTGCGGCACAGCTGCAGATAAATTGTTCAAAACTTCAAACCAATTCCACAAACCCAATTACGCATTGAAGTTAATTGAGGTTAACTGGTCCGATTACAGAGAAGTAAAACCCCCATATGAAGAGAATATTGAAGAAAAAGAAAGTCGGAGCAGAAGCTTTTGCTCTGAGAAGCGTTCTTCTGCACCATCCTCCAAAACCCAGGAGCAGCAGAAGCAGCAGAGCCGAGAGAGCGAGTTGAGTCAGAAAAGAGAAGGCGGAGAAGAACCGAGGGATCAGAGAGAGAGCCAAGTGGGTGAGGAAGACGAAGCTACACAACACTATGCAACGGCTAATTACCTTGGACCGACTAATGGAATTGCTCCAGTTGTTCAACTTTCAAGCATCGCCTTTGGGATTTTCGTTTTAAATATATAAAATGGTTAATGCTGATACACCCTAAATTCGTGAAAATACTTCTTATATATCCTAATATTTTATTTTTGTTCCTTCCTACACAAGTTTTTCTCCATTTCTTTCCTACCTACCCATCTTGTCAAAATTCCTACCATCAATACCCTTTAGTTCTCTAGCAATTTTCTTTGCTGTCGTTATATGTCAGAGTCTGCAATGCATAATACTAATATTGTTGTTGTCTCTTTCGTTTAGTTTGCTGTCTATTTCATCATAACAAAAGTTTTAGAAACGTGGTGGGCCCATCAGAGTTTTATTTGAATATATATGCAGAGTTAACAGTCATCCTCTGATTCAAAGGTAAACAGTACGTATTACTATTTATAATTTCGATTGTTGACAGACTTGAGTTGATTGCTATCTGCAAAAATACTAGCAAAGAATTACAAAAAGAGAGAGAAAAATTGAGAAAGTTGAAAGCCTATAGAGAAAGTCTTAATAGAGAATCTCCCAACTATTGGGATATTATTTATAGACTTCAAACCAGAATCTATAAAGTAGAACAAGATATTGATAATCTCTTATATGTTCTGGAAGAGGAACAAAAACCTCTTGATTATTTGAGCATTGGTTAGATCCTCACATCACTGGTATCATAGCTTGTAAACTAGCTCAAAGGAGAACCCCTCCTAAATGGGGACAATGTCAGAATTGCTAGTAGAGAAAATAAATTCTCTATTAAAATCCTCTGATGAGAAATATCAGAGGCTGTTACTAGAATTATCTAGATGTCAACTCATCTAGAAAAATTACCTGCTATAATCCACCAATTAGAAAGATTGGAAAACAAACTGGATTATATCAAGGAACTTCCAAAAATGGAAGAAGAAAAGCTGACAGTCGTCAGTAGAAAAATCAATGAACAGCAAAAAACGCTGGATTCTATGAAAAATATATGAAGGACAAGAAAGTGCCTACAGTAAAAACAAAGAAAGCTAATGGATTCAAACCATTAGAAAAACCAGACACAAATCTTGTTCCAAACATGATTTTTCTGGAACCATCTACTAGTCATACTAGTATCCGGTATGAAAACCCGGAAAAAAGAGATATCAAGATGTTAAGTATCTTTGGAAAAAAGAAAGGAGTACAGCTCCTAAATGTTGAAGAATTCGAATTCAACGAAATCGAACAGGAAGTAAAAAACTCCTCAATTCCAAAATTAGATTTTAAACAAATCTACAAGAGGGAAAAGTTTGATCTAATTGATAGCCATTATTTTAAACTACTGGAAATTACAACCCCCGCTACAGCAGGAGGAGAGACTGATCTTCTACTGATCACTCCTTCAGAAGTTGCCAGAGCTCAAGCAAAAAAAATATCAATTTATGCATATTGGAGCAGTCCAAGTAGGCATAAATTTGCTTGCACGGGAAGGCATAGACTGTTCAGTTCTATGTGTTGTACAAGATAACAGGTTAACAGACTTCCAAGCTAGTCTATTGGGAACACTCGAAGCATCCTTATGCGACCAAGTAGCATATTTCAACTGCTTCCCAAATTTCACCACCAGCTTGAAAGATGCATCTCACTGTCTACGACTAAGAGTCAAGACAGATGGCATATCCATGAAAGAAGATATGCAAGAACTCGCAATAGTATATAGAATATACTATAAATTGATGAGCACTACAGTAGCCCCCAAGACCAGAATAACAAATATTCCGGGTCTTACTACTGGTCTCCTCACCAATCAGAAGAACCATTCACAACAGATTCATAAAGTTACTTGGAATGAAGTGACTTTTCCTCTTGAATGGAAATTATCCGGTCCAAAAAAGCTACCGGAAAGAGCGAAAGCAAAAATTTATGAAAGTAGAAAGACTGGAGAAATCAGTCTCAATTTTGACAATCACAGAAAAAGTGATGTCTGTCCTGAGAACCTCAGGATAAATAAAAATCTTCTCAGAAGAAGCTATAGCACTAGAGAAGCTAGTGTTAGTGGTACAAAACCCACTATTGAAGAACCAATATCTGAAGAAGAATTAGAAGCTGATCTAAACAGACCAGTCAATATGTTCAGAGCAGAGAGGCTCTATGAACTCTATGAAGAAGCAGAAGCTTGTGAAAATCCTGAACGATTAGAAAAACTAATCGAATAAATGAAAGAGTTCAAAATCAGAAAGACAAGAAAAGTCTTTCCTTACCAAGATATTGAAATGGAAGAAGGAGAAAGCTCCAGAACTTTCATTAGCAGAGAAAGAGGGAAAACAAAACTCCCACTTCAGAAAGCCCCCATGGGTAAAAAAGGGGAAAGAAATTCCCAAAAATTTGTCCCAGAGAACAATATGCTCAGAGTTCCAATCACGAACTATGGCATCTGGTTAAATCTAGACAAGAGTCTAGACAAAAGAAAAACCATTAACCAATAGGTAGATAGCCTGATGATGGCTTCTGCACTTACTCTTGGAAAATTTGAAGCACCAGATTTGCAGGTGTACTATGAAACTACTCTTACTAGAGTAGCAAAAAAGTATTACCTGTCTTTCAAAGAAACTGCCAGAGGAAGAGACTGGCTAGAAGAAATCAAAAATTCAAAATCTCCTTATGATTTTGCAGTACCCCTGTATGATCAGTTCTATGGAGATCTCTCAAATCTAAGTAGAAGGCTAAAGAAACGGCCAAATCAAATATCTATGCTCTCAAAATTTGTGACATGAGATATTTTGAAGAATACTTGAATGAATTTCAAGAATATTACTGTACAATTGGTGAACTAGAGAATACTGATCTAGTTAATCTATTGCATAGAAAACTCCCTGAACCATGGAGAACAGCTATGAGAGAAAGCATAGCTGAAAAACCAATTGAAAGATTTTCAGTTGGAGGAATTGTCGACAGAATCCGGCAACTGCTAAAAGAGCAATGCAAAACCAATCTTAGAGCAAAGATGGCTAAGAAAGAACTCAAAGGAGTTGAAAACTTCTGTTATGGAATACTGGATATGCCCACGAATTGGGGATGTCATGAATTCAAATTCCACAGAAAGAAGAAAGAAAAATATTACTCTAAAAAATTCAAAAAGAGTAATCAGAAAAAGGATTGGAAATTCAAGAAAAGTTCCAATTACAAGAAACAGCAGGATGAAAATCCTAAAAAGAAATTCTTTAAGAAAAAGAAGACTAATCATCAGCATAAGCAACCAAGCAAGAAAGCTTGCAGATGTTGGTTATGTAAAGCTGAAGGGCACTATGCCAATGAATGCCCGGAAAAGGGTAAAAGATCTACTAAAGCTCTCTTTGAAGAATATGAGTAGATAGTAGAAACAGCAAATATGAAAGGCTACGAAATAGCCTATTCTGATGATGAAGAAGACGACAGGTCAGTCTATTCTGCCTGGTCTGAAGAAGAAGATTCATCTGAATCTTAGTCAGATTCTGAAGTAGAGTACTTTGAATCAAGACAGATGAATGTTCTAAGAATCAAAAATTAGGAAGAAAGTAAGACAAAATCTTTAATGTTTTCTTATCAGGTGAACCCTGGTACATTCGTATGTGACTACTGCCTATGTCACGAAAAGAATGGTCTCCCTATGTTTTGTGAAGAGTCAAAAAAGACTTATCACAAAGAATGCTTCATAGCTGAAGCAAGAAAAAAACCAAGAATGGCATTGTCAGCCAATTGGTTGAACAAGAATATGAAGAATATTTCTCTGAGCAAAAAGAGAAAGAAGTAGAAACTTTGTTCCAAGAAATCATGGAACCATCTTCCTCAAAAATAAAGGAAGCATTCATCGATGAAGAAATCATCGATGAAGACATTGAACTGGTTGAAACACCAGAAATCGTTCCAGAAGAATGTAAACCATTCATTCCAAAGGAACAAGCTCAGAAAAATGAGCTTCAACAATCGAAAGTCGTCTCTACTAGTAGATACAGCAACTACATAGAGATTGGGCTAAAATTCCCTGATCACAAAAAATATCATCTACATGCCATTGTAGATAATGGATCAGGATTTATTGTTGCAAAGAGATTTGCAATTCCAGAAGAACTCTGGAAAGAAGAAAAGAAAAGAACCGCTACTGGTGTTACATTTGATGGAAGCCATCTCACCATGAATAAAGTAGCAAAAAATGTTCATGTCACCATTGGTGAGAGGAACATTTATCATCCATAATGTTTGGCAATCTGAAGGCCAAGGATCAGATTTCCTGTTGGGAAATGATTTTATTCTCCAATAGCGATTCATTCAGGATGAAGAAGTGATAGGATTCAGAAAAGGAGAACGGGTGTTCTGGGCAGACCGACTCACACAAGCAAAAAGTGTGGTAGGTCCTGGTTTTACTACTGAGTATCAGAGATCGCAACAGAATAATGGTGATCTTACCCCCTACAAACCCAAATTCGAGCCTATACTCCAAATCAAACAATAAGAAGAATTGCTTGTTGAAGAATCTTCTGAAGAAGAAGAAGAAGAAACTAGTGAAGATGAAGAAGATAGTTTCATCCATGAGCATAACCTCAAGCACTTTCAGAATAAGCTTGAGTCTGAGAAAATTCCCACTCTTGATAAAATCAAGAAATTACTCAAACAGAATATCGATGTAGTTCCTCAAAAGTTTTGGGAAAAAGACCCAGTGGTCTGTGAATTGAGATTGCATGACATGAATGTCATCTGTCATGTCAAAGCCATTCCTCAGTACAAAGAGGAAGATCAAAAGGAATTCAGAAAAGATATTGAAGATCTCCTGAACAAGAGATTAATTCAACCTTCCATTAGCCCTCATCATGCTCTAGCATTCTACGTGAGAAATCATGCAGAAAATCTAAGAGGAAAAGCTAGAATGGTGATTGACTACAGAGATGTCAACAAGAAGGTTGTCAAAGACGGTTATCAAATTGCTCAAGTAAGAGTACTGATCAACCAGCTCAGATGAGCTAAAGTCTTTTCGAAATTCGATGCAAAGTCGGGTTTCTGGCAGGTCAAGATGCATCCTGAGAGTATTCCTCTCACTGCATTTGGAACACCACAAGGTCATTACGAATGGCTGGTAATGCCTTTTGGTCTAAAGCAAGCTCCCTCAATCTTCCAATGAAAGATGGACAACATCTTCAAACATGTTCTGGAGTTCTGCGTCGTCTATATAGATGGCATTCTGGTCTTCTCCAAAAACAGAGAAGAACACATGAAACATCTCCACAAGGTTGTAAAGCTGATAGTTCAGCATGGAATTATCCTAGGTGAAAAGAAAATCTTCTTTATCCTCGATGAAGTTGATTTCCTAGGAATAAACATAAAAAATGGAGTGATAAAACTCCAACCTCATATCCTTGAGAAGATCTGGAAATTCCCAGATAGAATTCCCGATGCCAAGAGTCTAGAGAGATTCCTTGGTGTCATAAATTATGGGAGAGATTTCATTCCCAAAATCTCAGAGTTAACAGCAATGTTATCTCCAAAGACAAGTTTCAAAAGAAAATGGAACTTCACAGAAAATGATGAAAAAATTGTGAAGCAGATAAAAAATATCTGCAAAAACCTCCCTCCTCTACAACAACCAGAGGAAAATGATGAAATTATCCTCCAAACAGATGCGAGTGATAATTACTGGTCCGGTGTGGTTCTGGCAAAAACGCCTGGAACTAACATTGAAAAGATCTGCAAATTTTGTAGCGGCAAGTTCAGCCCTGCAGAACTGAATTATCTGACAGGGGAAAAAGAAATTTTGGCTGTCAAGAAAACAATTTTAAATTCTCCAGCTTTTCTTGGAAAACCCTTAACTGTCCGCACCGATTGTGCTAGAGTAAAGAATTTCAAAAATTTCAAACTTGATAAAGCTGCTGATAGAGAAAGATTAGCAAACTGGCAATTATTTCTTAACCAATATGATTATAATGTTGAATTAATTGCAGGAAACAAGAACTATCTTCCAGATGCCTTGACCAGAGAAATGGCAATGTTTAGCCAAAGAGATGACGACAAAGGTCGTAATCTCAGAAGCAGAAGAACTGGGAAAGAACATGAGCCTGAAGAGGATCCCAAAGAAAAAATCCTCAAAAGGTTTCTGCTAAGTCCAAAAGGACTAGCCACAACTGATCAAACAAGGTAAAGGATTGGCTAGCCTGTCTCAAACGACAGACGGTAAAGGCTCATCAAGACCGTTGACTGCTGTTGCTTTGCCAAAAAGCAAACCAACTCCAAATGGAGTTATAAATGTTTTTAATTATGAATTAAGAACCTTTGATGCTCCTGTGTTCAGAACTGGCAAGAGACTAGCTTATCACCAGAAAGCATTCCTGGATAATCTCCTTTTTGCTTTTCAAGAAAGAAGCAGTGGTCTAATGTTCCCAGCTCTCTTCGCATTAGATGAAGAACTCTACGAAAATGGTAGGCCACGGTTTGAAGAACTTCATACACAACAAAGTGCTGTAAGAAAAGAAAAAATTCACTTCCTTGAAAGTCCAGAAAGTTTTAGGGTCCCTATCATGGCACTTAATGAATCAGACTGCCATGAATTTCACAGTCTGATAGGAAGTCATAATTCTGAAGACCGAGTTCATCCAACTCTCTTTATCATTGCAGGACCATATGTTGGAAGATACTTAATCAATGTTCAGAGTGAACATCCTCAAGAACACAAGCTTTGGCTTGTTGAAAATGGTTTTGTCCATAATCTGTGGACTAAAACAAATGATGATCTTAAAGGTTTGCCTCCTATCATCGTCAACACAGTTAAAAACATTAGAAAGAATGTGTAGTCTCCTCTGGAGCCGACTGTAGTACCCCGATCACAACGGTTACGGAACCAGCCAAGCAAGGGTAACGCCCTCACAAACCAGCCAAGCTAAAGTCATGCTTTAGTAAGTTCTCTCCACTTCCCAGTGATTTTCGCTCTGCTCGATCTACAACGTCGAGTATCGATTGTGTGATTTTGAAGAAGCTTAGCAAAAGTCCTCACCACGAGGCACAAAGAATCCCGCGACAAGGTTGGTGTTCTCCTCATCCACAATCACTCAAAAGAAGTCAGGTCAAGGGCCACCCCCAACGACAGCACCCAAACGGAGTTCGCACGCCCGCGCAGAAATGAGACTGTTGACTAGCTGCAACAAAACTGGAGCCAAACATTGGGATTCAAACCAGGACCTCCTATTACTAGGAGAAGCACTGCATCGTCTATCTCACTTGTAGCCTAACATGCTTCTATTAGACTAATCTCATTGGATTTCACCTTTGGGTTTTCATTCTTTCACAGGAAAATTGAAAAGAAAGAACGACAAACATTTAAACCTTAATGTTATGTCTGGTTTTTTTTTTTTTTTTTTTTAAATTACTCAATGGACAATATTGGCTTTGTTTAAGTAAAATAGATTCGAGAGAGAATTGTAGAGAGAGATGTGTATTATTATTGAGAATAGGAGCTCTATATATAGGGATTACAAAGTGCTAGTTCTAATGTTACAAGGAATACCAATCCGTGTAGGATTGGGAAATCTAGAACCTTCTCTCCTATTGCTACTCCTAGTTTGATAAGGCACACTAAATCGATATTCCTTCAACACTCCCCCTTGTGCCGCTTCAAACTTGGTGGTGACGCTTCATCCGTTGCCTCGTTAAAAACCTTGCCAGGTAAAAACCCTGTGGGAAAAAATAACCCTGGTCGAAGGACAAAAAGAGCACAACACGTCCTTCACTTTTCAAGATTGAACATGTAGACATCATAACTCCCCCTGATGTCGATATCTCCCCCTGATTGCTATAATCTTGGGAGTTCGGATAACTTTCTCAATCCGATGCTCTTCACATGTTTCTCGAAGGTGGATTTGGTAACGACTTAGTGAATAAGTCCGCTACATTATCCTCTGATTGGATTTGATTCACTTCAATTTTTAGAAGTGATTGTTGTTGCTGATTATAAAAGAACTTAGGTGATATATGCTTGGTGTTGTCGCCTTTGATGAAACCTAACTTCATTTGCTCAATCCAGGCTACATTATCCTCATAAATGCATGTAGGTTTATCCGTGGTAGACTTCAAACCACAACTTCCTTGAATGTCTCTAATTATAGACCTTAGCCATATACATTCACGCACAGCTTTATGTAGAGCAATAATCTCTGCATGATTCGAGGAAGTAGCAACAAGGGTCTGTTTTGTAGACCTCCAAGATATCGCGATGCTTCCCATGGTAAAGACATAACCCGTTTGGGAGCGACCTTTGTGAGGGTCAGAGAGGTACCCTGCATCAGCAAAACCCATCAAGACATCATTGTCGTTTTGATGGAGGGGAATAGGGTGAGGCCGGCCACCCATGATGGTGGTGGCGGCGTTGGCAGCAACATGGCCGGCCACTATGTTGTGGTGGACGGCGGCTTCATGCCTAATGGGGTCCGATCCCATTCTTCCGTCATTCCTTTTCTCTCTGTAGGGATAAAATAGGCCCATATCAATCGTACCTCCTGGGTATCGAAAGATTGTCTTTTCACCAATCCAATGGCGGCGTGTTGGCGCAGAGCTATGTCGAGCTAACAAGTTCACTGCGAATGAGATATCCGGTCTTGTGCATTGAGCTAAGTACAATAATGCGCCTATTGCACTTAAATAGGGCACTTCGGCCTCTAATGCTTCTTCGTCCTCATCCTTTGGACGAAACGGATCTTTTCCGGGCTCAAGACTACGACCGATCATGGGAGTACTCACAGGCTTGCTTTATCTTCATTAAAGCGCCTTAGGATTTTCTGAGTATATGCAGACTGATGGATCAAAATCCCATCACTACGGTGCTCGAGTTCTAAACCGAGACAAAACCGTGTCTTCCCAAGATCTTTCATCTCAAATTCGGATTTCAAGTATTAGCAGTTTCCTTCAACTCATCTAGAGTTCCAATTAGGTTCATGTCATCGACATAAACTGCTACGATTGCATCCAAATCCGGAACTTGTTTTTTTAATGAACACCATGGGCATATTTCATTGTTAATATATCCCTTCCCAATCAAGTAGTCACTTAGACGGTTATACCACATCCGTCCGGATTGTTTTAATCCATATAGTGAGCGTTTTAATCTTATTGAAAACGCGCTCCGTGGTTTAGAGCCACTTGATTTGGGTAATTGAAGTCCATCTGGAACCTTCATATATCTCTGAATCTAGATCCCCATAGAGATATGCTGTAACCACATCCATAAGCTGCATGTCAAGTTTTTCGGAAACTACCAAACTGACAAGGTAGCGGAACGTTATAACGTCCATTACGGGGGGAATATGTCTCCTCGTAGTCGATTCCAGGGCGTTGTGAGAAACCTTGCGCCACAAGGCGGGCCTTTATATCTTACCACCTCATTTTTCTCATTACGCTTTCTAACAAAGACCCATTTATGGCCAACAGGTTTACACTTGGGGGTGTCTGCGTTACAGGCCCAAATACCTGTCTCTTTGTTAGTGAATCCAATTCAACCTGGATCGCATCTTTCCATTTAGGCCAATCTGCTCTTCGTTGACATTCTTCAACAGAGCGAGGTTCGATATCATCATATTCTATAATTCCTTTTGCAATATGATATGCAAACGCATCATCAATCGCCATAGAATATCTATCCATCATCTCATGTACACTAGTGTAATTTATGGAGATCTCTCTATTCTCTGGAGTTGGTTCTGACATTGGAGCGTCCCCCAATGATGTCTCTTGGACATAACCATAATCCGGAATGTTCTCATGAGATGGATTATTTACATCGATGATTAATGGATTATTTTGTGCCAAACTCGCTTTCTTTCTTGGGCGAGAATCCATCGAACCTATGGGCCTCCCGCGCTTCTTGGCAGGAGCCATGGGCCTAGCCATAACGTCACCATCATTGAGAGATGGGACGTTGGCGCCATGCTCATGCATTCTTGAGTTGGCGTCATGTCCTCTACTTTTAGGGACATCAATCCTTGCAGGCACGTTTGCAGCAGGTATGTGTGATCTCGTCACTTTAGCGATATCAGAAAACGCATCAGGCATCGAATTTGCTACGTTCTGAATATCGAGAATTCTCCGCACTTCAATTTCGGACTGTGCGGTTCGGGGATCAAGATGAGACAGAGTGGGGACAGACCACGACAATTCCGGTCGTTCCTGTTGAACATTGATGTTCTTATCTCCCCCTAACGATGGGAAGACTGTCTCATCGAAGTGACAATCCGCAATTCTTGCGGTAAAGAGATCGCCTGTCAAGGGTTCTATGTAGCGGATAATCGTTGGAGAATCATAACCAACGTAAACGCCTAATCGTCGTTGAGGACCCATTTTGGTGCGTTGTGGAGGCGCAATTGGCACATAAACTGCGCACCCAAATATGCGTAAGTGTGAGACATTGGGCTCATACCCAGTCACCATCTGGGACGCAGAAAAGGGTTGAGTGGCAGTAGGCATCAAACGAATAAGCACAGCTGCATGCAATATTGCATAGCCCCAAGCAGAAATAGGGAGATTGGTGCGCATCACTAATGCTCGAGCAACCATTTGTAGTCGTTTAATGGTGGCTTCTGCGAGACCATTTTGGGTATGAACATGAGGAACAGGATGTTCAACATCAATCCCAATGGACATGCAATAATCATCAAAAATCTTTGATGTAAACTCTCCAGCATTGTCTAATCTTATCGACTTAATAGGATGATCAGGGTGGTGAGCCCTTAACTTAATTATTTGTGCTAGGAGTTTAGCAAATGCAGCGTTCCTTGTGGACAATAACATGACATGTGACCAGCGTGTCGATGCATCAACCAATACCTAAAATATCGAAATGGTCCGCATGATGGTTGAATAGGTCCACAAATATCACCTTGGATTCTTTGCAAGAATGGTATATTTTCTTTGGTGTCCTTTGCATAGGATGGTCTCGATCCTAACTTTGCTAAGAGCAGGCTTTGCAGAACGAATAATGGGCTTTAGAAATAACCAATGAGGATTTTGGTTGAGCCATGAAGTCACATTTGACTTTAGAAGAAGCAGAAATTGGAGTCAGGGGAGCAGAGGTGGCGTCAAAGCCACCCTGGAGCCGCAGGGGGATGGCGGCGCCGGCTAGTGGTGGCCGGACTTGAAGGGGGAAGGCGCCGTGAGGCGTAGGTGCTCCTCCTTGATCCAAATTTCGAGTTTTACTTCCTTTCGTTCTGAAAAAGGGATGTCCGTGTGAAGTCTTTAATATACGGATCATCATGTCACGACCTGGGTGTCCCAAACGGTCGTGCCAAAGCCTATATGTGTCCGGATCCCATAAATCATCTCTCATAACATGATTGGATTCAATTACTCGAATAGTGGTTGCATACAACCCACTAGAGCGACACATAAGTTTCTCTAAGACTCGTTTATGTCCGTAGTCATTAGAGGTGATGCAAAGGAACTCTTGTCCATTCTCACAATGTGTTTCCACATGAAAACCATTGGCACTTACATCTTGTAAGTAATAAAGTTCGAGAAGTATGTCCTAACATGAGATAAAATAAATCGATACTTTATTAATAATAGCCAATGATTACATCAAAGTTTCTTGACCAAAATCTAATCCAATAAAAAATCAAACCGTAGACAAATCGTAGTCACTCAATCCTTTCGGTAATTTCAATTTAGTTGTGACCAGGTAAGGTAAGGCGAGATTTTGGTGGAGCGTTGCTCACTTTTAAAACCGTTCTCTCAGATCAAACCTTGCCTAGACATCACAAGTACTCTTGAGTACGCCTAGAGGGAAAAAGTTAATACAATAAGTCATTTTATTGATTTAAGGCATATTTGCCATTACATAATTCTTGGAAATATAAAAATCTGCGGCATTTTGTCTTCATCGCCAGATTTAAAGTCTTTGTGAACTCGATGTCTTGATCACCATGATGCGACTACCTTCGTGTACATTGCAAATTCAGGTCCATTGATCAGACGTTCCATATCAGAAATAGACACCATAAAGAGGATTCTCCCTTGATTGAGGCGCATTGGCGCAATATGCATAGTCCCTAGGACTGGTGGCGTTGGAAAGTGGTGCCCATGGCCAAAGTTGGCTCCATGGTTTCCAACCCTATTTCCCTCAAAATCACGCCTCCTACGGTCGTGAGATTGTCGCCTTGAGCGATTACCTTCTTGAGCATTTCGATCGTATGGATCATGACGTCTATGGCGACTTTCTCTAGCCATAGGATGATGCTCTTGATAGCTATCTTGAAGCCTATCAAATCTTCTTTTCACAAGTTCATTGCCATGTCTTTCAGTAGTGGCCATAGCTTCAATAAGCTGTTGAAAACTTGTGATCCGTCTTGCATTTACATGAGTCCGGAATAAGTCAGAGGACCTCATAGCACAGACGGGGAAGGTATTGAGGGTTTTCTCAATCAACTGGTCTTCTGTGATCATCTTTCCACAGAGACGCATCATTACTCTGATGCGGAGGGCTTCCGAATAAAATAGCATGACCGTGTCAAATTCAGAGAAGCGAAGATCTTTCCATTCTGCTTCTGTATTCGGAAGTATGGAGTCACGAACATTGCCATATAGTTCGCGAAGCGCATGCCAAAGCTTTATGGCGCTATCCTCATTTATGAACTCAAACTGTAGGTCACTATCCATGTGACGTTTCATGAAGGCAAGTGCCTTGGAATTATCTTTCTCAGTTTGAGGGTCTGGAGCTGTTTCTATAGGACAAAGCTCTTGGATAGTATGCAATAAATCACGGGCAATAAGGTGGATCTCGATATCAATGACCCAAATTAAGTACCTTTTGCCTGCATAATCCAATGGAACAAAATCGAGTTTGTTCATGTTTGACATCCTGAAAGATGAAACAAGAACAAGTTAGTTTCGGAGTCAATGCTTCCACGAAAACTAATATAAATAAGATTTCCGAGCTATGCTACCAAGAAATCGATTTCCAAGAATAATTGGATTAGACCGAAACAATGATGTTTGAATGGTCAAAATAGATGCTCACGAACACTCTTAGTCCGTAGCATATGAACGCTCTTAGTTCGTTAAATCGATGCTTACGGACGCTCTTAGTCCGAAGTCTTACGAACGCTCTTAGTTCGTTAATTGCGTGAATCCCCACGATTCCGCTTTTCAAGAATCGAACCCACGTTATAAGAAAGGTGGGATGTAGAAGAAGGGAGGTTTTCAAGTCCCCGAGAAAAGAAGAAATATTTGAATTATAGGAACTTCAAAACTTACTCTTGAATACTTACTTGTATTTGGATCACGCGCGTGTCGATGCAGGCGTGATGGAGCGAAGCAATCCGAGTAGAGGCGTGCAGCGAATGTTTATAAGGTCAAGCTTATTGAAATTTGGAGCAAATTCTCTTCTGAACAGTTTTCACTTTGATGGTTGTACTGGTCTCAAAATAACTCCGATAAGGCTGAAATTCGGAGGTTAGATGGAAGAGACAGAGACGAACAACTTTGATGAAGAAAGTTTTTCGATCTGAGCTTCTGAACTAGACGTTTCGAGGCTTGAAAGAAGACGGATGTGCACAGGAACGGGAAAAAGATGCAGTGGGTGTGCGTTGGCTTGTTTGCGCAGCAGGGATGCTTCGGTGGCAGCAGGCTGGAACGCAGGGCTGTAGGAAGGGGGCAGCAGGGGCTGCTGTGCAAGGTTGCAAGCACACGGGCGCTCGGGCTGCAGCGAAGGCTCGGCTAGCTCGGGCTAGGGGCTGCTTTGTGAATGAGTTTTGGTTTTCTGTTTTGTGGTTAGAGTCGTGCTGATAACGTGTTTAAGTAAAATAGATTCGAGAGAGAATTGTAAAGAGAGATGTGTATTATTATTGAGAATAGGAGCCCTATATATAGGGATTACAAAGTGCTAGTTCTAATGTTACAAGGAATACCAATCCGTGTAGGATTGGGAAATCTAGAACCTTCTCTCCTATTGCTACTCCTAGTTTGATAAGGCACACTAAATCGATATTCCTTCAACAGGCTTCTTCTTTTTTTTTTTTTTTGGAAATGAATGGACAATACTAGCTAGTAGTGAAAAGAAAGGATCAGACGGCTGCTCTCTCCAAAGTCCAAACCAAGTACGGATCCAAAGCAAGCATGGGTTGGGCTCAAGCCCTATCTAGAATTTTGGGGAAAAAAAAATTTACCTACATGTACCATAAACGAAACTACTTCGTTACATTGTTGAAGCCCCACCTAGTACTGGAAATCGGTCTTTACTCCTTTCTAGCCTTCTCTGTCATACTCTCCACGACTCCACTCCTATCTATTAGTAGGTGCAAGAATGTAGCAGATTCGGTCTCTCCACGACTCCACTCTTCTCCAACTCTCTGTCATACTATCCAAGAGTCCACTCTCCTCCGATTGGTCTTTAAAGTTTCTTCCTCTCTATTTTACTCAAGCTTTGATTTAATTCTTGATTAAAGCTCTAGGTTGTTGGCATTCATTTTTATGACCTAGTTTTATTTTTCTGTGTTTTTTCAATTTCTGAAAGTTAATGGTATGCAGGAAATTTGCTCTTTGCTTATATCAAAAACCAAGCTTGAAGCTTTGTTACAAGTATATTCTTTTTGGCAAAAGAAGCTTTGTTAAAAGTATAACACTAGTCAATTATAATTTTAACTATGACATAAAATTGCTGTAATCAATATTTTTTTTTTTTGGTAAGAAGTTCTAGCCCACCTAGGTTTTCATTTCTAGATCTGCCACTGGTCCAAACCGTCTTGATTTGTGGTTCCATCCATGTTGCAAGGTCAATCTATGAGAAGATTCTCTCTCCGTCTTCACTACATATAGATCAATGCTAGTGTCGATCAGTATCGATGGATAACAAGAAACGTGTGGTTTGTGTTGGTTTCAAGACCACAGTGGGTTGCCGCACCACCAAATGTAGAAGTGCAGTTGCTACTTGCTAGCGTGTTTGTTTTCAGACTCTCTGATTTCGCGGTCTTTAGGCATTTGGATTTCGATGATATGTGTGTTTTGGATAACATGGTTGGTATGGAGTCTTCACTCACGCAGGGCATGCACGTCTCAAACTTGATCAAATCTGCTTGAGTGTTGATGGGTATCAAGACATGCATTGGTGTGTGCTGGTTTCAAGACCACCGCAGGTCTTTGCACCACTAAGATCGCATCTAATCAATGTAGAGGTGCAGTTGCCAGCATGTTTTCTTTCAGGCTCTCAGATTTGGTGTTCTTAGGCATTGGGATTTGGATGCTATGGGTGCTTTTAGGCAACATGGTTGGTGTGGACTGTGGAGGCTTTGCCCATGCCTGCAAGGTTTGCACGTCTCAAATCTGATCAGATCTACCTACATAATCATTGGATCCTAATTGATGTTCTAGGACCTTTTCGAATATAGACTTGGGATCCGGGTCCTGCCATAGGTTTGATGCTATTTGGATTCATCTAAGAGATGCTATACAAATAACTACTTCATGCCGCATGTATCCTTCATGGAACTAGATGAGAATCACATAGAAAAAAAAGCCCAAAAGTATCAGCAACTTGATTACCCTTTCTAAAGATATGAGAAAATAGAAACTTCATTTAAGAGATGTTATACAAATAATTACTTCATGCCACATATCCTATTAAGAGCGGAGTTCCGTTTTGAAATTAACGTGTGAAGTTCAAGTTTTTGGTCACTTTTTTGTCGCATATCCACATCTCAACCGTTCAATTTTTAGGTACTAGTGTATACATCATCTCTGCAAATTTTCAGCCAAAATAATGATCGTTAAGGCATTGATAACTGCCTTAAAGCTAGTACGGTTCAGGTTGACAGATTAAGTCCGTCCATTGGTTTAAGCAAGTTAGATACCTTAACGATAATTAATTTGGCTGAAAATTTGCAGAGATGATCTATATACTAGTACCTAAAAACTGAACGGTCGAGATGTAAATATGCGATGGAAAAGTGACCCAAAACTCAAACTTCACAAGTTAATTTCAAAACGGAGCTCCGCTCTGGATAAAATCTGTATATATATATTTATATATATATGCTTCCACTGCTTAACCCATGCTAGCTCAAAATGTTTGAATAACCGCCATGACCTCCACATCTACGGAACTAGAAATGTCAAGGTTCGAAGAAAAAATAAGATAGAGTCTTGAAAACCTCAATAAACTTCACCGAAATTTGTTCTCCCTGAAACATTTTACCACGCACCATTCATGTTAATCTTCACCGAACTCAAGATACCAAGTGTTAGTTAATTTTAGTAATCTAAGAGGACATCCAGAGTGATATTATCCCAAAATTCTTCAAAACCCAAAGCTCAGTGAAAGAATTTAACATATTATGACATTCTATCTTTACATTAAAATATCAAATTATCTAGAATTTCCACCCCTTCCTCATTTCACCATTTTAGTTCCTATTCGGCTCGCCACACACCGATATACCATTGCAACTTCTTGTTCTTCGTACATCTACTTCCTCCCATCACAGCTTCAAACATTCATATTTCAAATCCAAACCTCAAAGTTTTGGAAAATTACATCTTGACGAGAAAGGAATTAATGGTGTGTGCATGTGATGTTGGTTGTTGTTTTCATCTTCGTAATAGTGTTTTGACTTGCTGGATTGGGCTTGTGCGAATACGTTGTTGGGTCAATCCAACTATTAATGTATTGCAAAAGTGTCCTTTGGGCCACTTGAATACATGGAAGATCAACAAATGACGAGTGTGAAGCTTCTGAAATGGTTATTCGAAATGGAAAAAATTATTTCATGAAAAATGACATGTTGACTCGAAAGCATTACGTAACAACTTCATCAGGAATGCTGGGAACTTTCAAGTCTCCCAAATCATCTTCCTAAAAAGCTTCTCCAGTAAACCACGAAACTGCATGTGGAATGATCTTATGACGAATGGTTGACCCGACATCATAGTCCTGTTTCTTCTGGTTTTTGAGTTCCTCGGCAGCAAATTCATCAATAATTTCATCGTCCTTGGAGACTTGAGGTGGACTAAAGAAATTGAAGAAACTTTTACAATTTTCAGTTTTAGTCAGAGGCTTAGAATTCTTCGATCCCTTCTTACGCTTCTTCTTAAGAATCTTCTGTGTCAGGCATTTTGCTGGATACCATTCAATCTCCGTCCCTGCTACGTTATTTGGTTCATCTTCATCAATCATGTGATATGTCTTTGTCAAAACAGAGTTTTTGAAAAATGGACTGGTGTCAAAGTAGAACTGAAGTTTGAACCCCTTGGAATTATGGATCTTAAACCACTTGATGTCTCTCAGATATTTAAGAGCTCCTTCATCATGCTCAGTGATCTCCTTGGCTAGCAATTCATTGTTCTTCAATGCATTGAGCCAGAAATCAGGCACTCCTCCCTCTTTTGCAGTTTTGTCCTCTTGATCTGCTGCTGCTTCAGTGGCAACTTCTTCAGTTTCAACAACACCATTCACAATCAAGTATCGCTTGCTGTAGAGAGGTTGATATAATTTATGATACTTAGCTTCAAGTAAAGCTCTCTCCTTGAGAAACTCTGCCTCTAATTCATGATGTTGGTTCTCAATTTCTCTAATGGCCTCAACCCGCTTTCTGACATTCTGAGGTAGGCTCTCAAGGATGTCCCTGGTATGCTGGCCAGCTAAATTGATGTTATCCAAGTCTTTGCTCATTCTGATTCGTTTAGAGAGAGGGGAAGGAAAAAAGAGATAAGGTAGAAGCAAAAGCAATGTCAGAATTCTAAAGCTAAAGCTAAAGCAAAAGCAAAATGCAACATCAAAATATATTAATGAAAAGAGCGTGGAAGCAAAACGCTTGCCAGGAAACCAAGAACTACATACAAAGTCCAGCAAGCTTAAAACACAAGACCATTCCCACACCAAAAAAACACAACAAAACGAGGGGGAACAACAAAGCAAAAAGTAAAAAATGATTATTACTTAAGGAACAAGAATATCATAGTACATTACTCGAGCTAAGATAAACATGATTGAATATGTAGTGTATCCGGATTCACAAGAATCCCAATTTTTGAAATTTGAGTATATTTATTTATACATGTATTCAAAGATACTAATGCTCAGTATTCAAAGATTGACAGAGCAAATTAATCATAAATATTAAACAAATTTCGGGATGCATCAAAAGTTTGAATGCAATCAGAATTATATCTTGCAAACTGATCGAGTATGCATGTCCTAGGAAACATAATTATGGCATGGTCGGATTTTTATGAAACCTGAATCGGAAAAAAGTAAACAAAAGGCAAAGCAATTTATGTAGGACTAATGAAGTTTGTTATACCTCAAATGTCGTAGATCATTGACTTGAAATTGCTTCAAGCAGTGGAAGTCAGAAGTAGAGGTTGTAAAATGGGGGCAGTCCTGCACATGCAAATGTTCCAATGAAGGGCACTCCATGGTAGCAATTCCACTACCGCAGAACCTAGTGATCCGTGGAAGATACGACAAAGCTAAGTTCTTCAATTCTGGAAAAATGATCTTCTTGTCCACTACTTCCTTGCTTGATTTAATAACCATGTCCAAGCTAGGACATTGAGTTACCGAAAGGTCTTCCAATTGCAAAAGACATTTTGCTACCTCATATGTAAAGAGACTTTCAAGTTTTTTGCAACCTGAGACTGCCAAACTTCTAAGATTATGGAAGACTGCATTTGGAGCAGGACCACTCCATATGCTTATTAGTTTTTCTAGATCCCACAATATCATCTCCCTCAATTTTGGCAAGATAATGTCTTCTGGCTCCAGCCCTTCGAATCCAAACACATACTCCATAACATTCATATCTTCACAATGAAGTTTTTCCAGATTTTGTAGTCTTTGCAACAAATTTGATGACAAAAGTGCATTCACCAAGTCATGGCAATATTCCACCTTTAATGACTTGAGATTGAATAGAGACCCAAGCGGTAATTCACCAACACATAACTCCTTCAGAAAACTCACACCAAGGAGATGCAACTCTTCCAAGTTCTTGAACACAGATACATCTGTCACCCGTGTTATTGTTTCCATCAACACTGCCAAGTACTCATGGGGCCCAATTACAGCTAGATACTTCAGTCCATGTAACCTCCCTCTGTCATGTTCCACAAGAATGTTCTTTAGGCCTTTGCACTTTAGGTACTGTAGTTTCTCTGCTTTCTCTGCTACCACTTTGATAAACCAATCTGGTAAGGTGTTGATTGTTGTGCTAAGAGTCAAGGTTCTTGAAAGATCGTGTGAGCAATAAGGTTTTGAAGAGTAGTCTCTAGCAGTGTTTTCAAAGGCGTCGCCGAGGCGAGCCCGGGGCGCGCTTCAGTGTGAGGCGACCGGAAAAAGCCTCGCCGGCTCAAACTTGAACGTGCTGCTGGAAAAGCGGCCGCTAAGGCGACGGAGCGTCGCTTTTTGCAGAGGCGGAGCCTCAGGGCAGAGCGTGAGGAAGAAGACGACGCAAGGGACCTTTTTTTTTTTTTTTTTTTTTTTTTTTACTTTCTGTCAAAATGACGTCGTTTTTTGATTAATTTTGGTTCCCCTCCTAGAACGACGTCGTCTTGTTTGTAGATCTGTTTAACAACCCCAAAACGTAGTCGGCATACGAGGTCCAGAAAGGTAGAGAAGAAGCAAAATAACCGCCACTGAGAGAAAAAGAAAAGAAAAAACCAGAGAACAGGTAGGTTCGCTGGAGGGTTTGGGCTGCGCGTAATGGTTGGTACTGATCTTCTCAGACTCGGGCTCGGATCGCGATTGTGCTTAGACTCAGATCGATGCTTGATGGCTGATCACCGGCGAGTGGGTCGATGGTTGCCAGACTGGAAGTCGCAATGTTGTTCCTCGTCGTTACGAAGGATATGTGGAGACATGATGGGTGGATGAGCCAACGGTTAGCATCTGATTTGCTCATTCCGATTGGTATTAATAGAATCCTATAAAAGAAGCTGTCTAAATTTTGGGCCAAGATTCTTTGTCTTTGTTTAATACCTCTGTCGTTTGTATGATCTCTTTGTAGATGAAGTAGCTTTCCAAAGAAGTTTATTCATGTGGGTGCGTTCATGTGATCGAACAGAGGCTTAACAAAAGGTAATTTTGCCTTGGGAATACTTTGCTTGTTACTTTTCACTGAACAACATATTGGTTTCGTACTTTCATATAGGATTGGGGTATTGGCAACATCATTCTATTACATACAATTGAAAAAAAGAAATAAACATTAATCTTATACAGCCACTTTTAAATCAGAAAAAGAAGAAAGGAGAACAAGTTTATTCATATTATTTATAATGTAATGTCTTATTATTATTATAATTACGGGAAAGGCGGTCGCCTCAACGCCTTGAGGCACTCGCCTCGCGAGGCTATAGGTGGTCGCCTTCGCCTTCGCTTTCGCATTTGAAAACACTGGTCTCTAGATGGTGATTCTCTGCTGATACATATATCGAAAATTAACCAATTGAAATTGAATACAACATTTTTAGGCAAGCATTGTGCATCAGATATGCGAAGCTTCACAATGTTTAAATATTGCAAGCCAATCAACTCATCAAAACCAGCATTAGTTTTGTATCGTCCTCCTCCCCAGTCCCCAAAATTACCTTGCATGTACAGTTCTTCCAATTTATACAATCTTGACATTATATTACATGGAATGCTACCAATATTGTAACTCCCGCTTAAGTCGAGCATCCTTAGATTGGTCAACTCTCCTATTTCTAATGGCAACTCCTCAAGAGGAAATTCTTTCATACTAAGAATCTCAAGTTTCTTCAGGTTTAAGAATATGGATATGTCAATCATCTTGTTGCAATAATCCAAATACAAACCTCGGAGATTGGTTAGGTGAGTGAAGGATCGGGGTAGACATGAGATACTGGTGAAGCTAAGATCTAGGACCATCAGTCCATTCATACTTTGAAAAAAGTTGTTTGGGATCGCACATATAGCAGCGTTATTTTGTAGTAATAAAATCTGGAGTTTTGAGCTTACCAACTCTTTGGGAAGCTTGCAAATTTTGTTCCTCATTAGTGAGATTGCAGAATAGCCTCCATGCGCTTTAATCCTTGGCCAATGCTGTAATTCACAACCAGCTTTTACCAAAAATTTATGACCATCTTCAGAAAACGAAATCGACAGGGCTACATCCCGCACTACATCATGCATCCTTACACATCCCTCCTTTGTACCTTCCAAAAGTAGGCTGAAAGCTTTGAGGGAATTGATCACCAAATTTGCTGTTGCTCTGGCTTCTTGGATTGTGTTGGCATCTTGAAGCAACCCTTTCCCGATTGCATACTTGAGCAAGTCTTCGAATGGGATATCATAGTCTTCTGGGAATAGACAGCATAGCAAGAAGAATGATTTGGCATCATCAGATCTCAAGTAATCATAGCTGAACTTTATGCATTTGTATACATCTCCCTCGTCCTCCAGATTGACTGTTTGCGACCTGTCTAGTCGTTGAGCTGCTTCTTTCCAGTCTTCTATGTCTTTATCTCCAAGTGCCCCAGCAACTGTTATCAGTGCAAGTGGGAGACCACCACATTCTCTAGCTACGGTCCTTGCTACATCATGCAGCTCGGTAGATTCATGAAAAGACTTTCCCGATTTCTCCACAAAAAGGTTCCAAGAATCTTCTTCTGATAAGATAGGGAGAGGAATGCTTGCTTGGCACTGCATGGAATAGCAAACACTTCTGCTCCTTGAGGTTAGTATGAGTTTGGAATTGTGTCTTTGAAGCTCGTTGTAATTGGGAATTCCTATGCTTGACAAATCTATTCTCCGCCAAATGTCGACTAAGACTATGAGGATTTTATTTCCTCCCATTATCCTCTCCTTCAATCTAGCGGCTCTTCCAATTTCTGTCTCCTCCTCCTCGAATTTTAAGCCCAGCTGATTGGCCAATGTGCTTTGAATATTTCTCAAATCAGGGCTCTGGGCTACAACAGCCCTAATCACATAATGAACAAGCCTAAGTTCTCGGGCTTGCGCGCCGACATGTTTCACCATAGTTCTCTTGCCAACACCTCCCTCGCCGAAAACCCCGATGACGGTAATTTCATTATCTTTCAGCAGCTGAGTAAGCTTATCCCTGGCCCGTGTTGTTGATTCAATATATTCAGTAGGCTGCGCTTTGAACTCAATTGGAATAGGCCGTGGTGATACTTGAAGTGCCTTATTGCAGACAAATTTCACAATGCGTTTAACAAGCTCTCTTTCAGACCTAACATGGAATCGAAGGGTTAAACAATTTTCAAGAAAACAGTAATTCCAAAAGTACGAGGATATGATTCTTACCGCAAATTCTTTGCATCCCATCCAGAGAGATCGGCCACATTTTTTAAAGCAAGCCTCCACTGGTCCAACTTCTCTTTGCTGTGCCTAGAATTTTCTTCATGCTTAGTAAAGGCTTCTGCAAAACTCCCCAGTTGATGTCGTACATGAGAAGGATCCACATGATAGAAAATTGGCAGGATTCTGTCCCTCCCTTCCATGGATTGAAGAACCTTTGCAAGTTCATCCAAACACCAAGGAGAAGAAGCATAGTTTGGCGACAGAACAACTATAGCAAACCTTGATTCTTCAATTGCCATTACAAGATTTGGAGAAATAGCCTTCCCTACTTCCAGCTTTTCCTCATCCATGAATGTGCTAATCATTCCTGTGCTTTCCAATTCATCATATAAATGGGATACAAAACCATGGCGAGTTTCACCCCTGAAACTCAAAAACACATCATACTTCCACTGACGAGCAGCAGCACTTGGGATGCTCAAAGCCATTGAAAAGCGCCAAAAGTAAACCGTATGTACGTAGTCTCAATCAACTGGCCAGAAACCAAAAACAAGGAGATTAAGCAGAAAACAGAGAAACAAACACTGAAAAACACCAACCCACAAGAAGGGAGTTGAGACGAACTGATTTACCAAAAAGATAAATGAGGTTTTGGTCTCGAGTGAGAGTTGGAGAACAACGTGAAAGTAACTTCGAAGCACGTTTGGTATTAAATTTTTGGAGAGGAGACTTTCGGAGTTCACATATGCAGGCAAAGTTTTTTTCTTTTCTGCACCACATGCAGGCAAAGTTTGGACTTTGGAGCGATGAACTTTAATCGGCAACACGGAACATGAAGTCAACTACGGCTTAGCTGTTTGATATGCTGGTACAAGTTAAAGCGTGGACTAATTCTAAACATTGACCATTCATGGAAAATTATAATGCTCTGGTGACCAGAACTATGCATTGGCTTTGGTTATCTCAACATTACCTATACGAAACATTACCTGGTGTCAATTTCCATCTGTATTCATTCTGTTTAACTAGGAGCTTTGGTCAATTTGCTAGCTATTTGAGACTTTATGACCTTACCAAAAGAATAATTTATAATTACAGGCTGTTGCATTGCTGCGGCCACGTAAACTATAGTTCTGGTAATTGCATTTAGATCTCTAATGGCAAGACCTTAAACTGTGTCGCTTACTTTCCCCTTATAATCTACTCATTTCAGAGGGATATGGTATAGATTGATTACTTTTATTACACTTAATCATTGTTCACATATTCAATTCCAGAACTATTGTCTATAACAACAACGACGAGGACGACGACGACAAAATACATTATACTAACAATTTATTGATTTTTTTAGTTGCAGGTCAGAGACTCCATCCCCCCACTAAATCCATTAATTAAGGTAAAGCTTGAACTTGAAAAATCATTGCTGTAATTCTGGCATCTTGACCTTAATTTTGGAGGACCTGGTGTGAATCTGTACGGGCCGGGTAGAATGTTTTTGAATTTGTCAAACATTTTAATTTGTCTCAATGCTTTTGTACTAATCCATACCTCCCAAAGGCCTGCCATGTTGCTCCAAATGCTGGAATATATATAGAAGATGGAATATATATAATAAAGGGACTGCTTTCTTCATGGATGGAACAATGACGACTATCCAAGGATTCTGCAGTAACAAGCATTGACTACTTTTATGTTCTTTAATGCTGGATGGCCAGAAACTCCTTCACATTCTGTACAATGCCTTTGTCATATGGATTCCAGAACCTAATATTTCTGAAGCTTTGTCCTGGATAGTGAAAAGAAATCAGATACTGCACTGAGCATACAGATTGCGAGAAACATGTAGATCCAGAATTGATGCTGCAAAATATATTTACCTGGTTCAGGTGGAATAACAAGTTGGAACTCTGGATACTTCTTCCATTTTATCTTGAAAAGGAAACAATAGAAGATATTAAGAATATTTCACACTGAAACGAGAGAGTAGTCATCAATAAAACATATTTTTCTTTTATACTTCTACGCCATTGAATCGTAAATTGATCACAAAGTCAGCTGTTATAGTAAAGGAGCATAGTCGACAACTCTCACATACAACCACAACCAAAACCATATCAACCCAATCTCTTTTCTCTTATTATATGTTTATCATTGATTCATTAAGGACTTACCCACTCATCAGTTCTGATGTTCACGCATAAACAATATATGTGCCATATCAAAAAGACCACCTACTCACAAACCAACGTAGATTATTAGAATTCATATGAAGCAACCTAAATTACCAATAGTTATTTCAGAAGGGAGCAGACCATGATAAAGCATCAGTGATACAAACCTGCCATAGCAGTTGGAGAATGGTGAACAGAATTGTGCTAACAGCTAAACTTTCAGAAAGAGTAAGCTACACAATTGGTAACAAAAAAAAAACGTATGTGTAAGTTGCTGAGGCATAGATAACTGATTCTTTGAGTAACTTGACATAGTGCTGACATACATTAGTTGGCTGAGTTGCACAGTGCAATAACCTACCTCTGAGGGTCTATCCGGGATCCTGGATTTGGCTGCAACTGAGAAAATATTATAGGAATTCAAAAATGAGTTTAAAATGTAACCAACAATAGTTTTTAAAAGACATTAAACAGGAATTCAAAAGTTTTTCTGTGACGTGGAATCAAAACCAGTCACGAGAGTATTAGCTTACAGAGTGATGAGCACACTAGATAAGAAGCTTCAGTACCGATAAATCCAAACAGAAGAATTAAGAAAAGGGGATGATTATTTTGGCCTGCACAGCAATGGTAACAAAATCATTAACCACCAGATGAAGGAAATTACATATAATATGATCTTTTCACCAAGTAGCATGAACTTTCATATTTCTAATATTCCATATAACTAATATGGAGAATACTATTAAACAAAAAACTTGTCATTACCTATACAATTCCCAAAAGCAGGACAATGATGGTCAAGACCCTTTATGTATGCCTTGCAGGTTTTGCAGTATCTTACCCTCATTAACAACCCGGAATCCTGAGGATGACCAGCATCCAGATTACAACAGGTATGATTACAGATTAGTTATATTCTCTAAAGCAAAATGTAACTGGCATACTATAATGTCAACTGTCAATCTGCACTACACATTCAAACAATAATCAACTTATCAAAGGCTCTCTTTTTTCGGTCAAAGGTTCAAGATTGTAGTATGACAACATATCAGGCATGTTACAAAGTCCAGTGAGAAATTCTGTAATATTCAAAAGAATAAGGAGAGTAAAAAGTATTACATGAGTCAACTCATGGCCTAAACCACTTGCTAAGGGCTCCAACTCCTGCACAAGTAAGAAGGTCCATCAACTAACTGCATTTCCACTATGAACACAATTGATAACGCAGACTCTCTCTTCTTTCCAAGAATTTTCTCTCAAAATTACATCTTCAATCAAAAGAGATATACCCAAGATGAAAATTTCCAACCTTATCAACTTGAGAAAGTGAGCTCTCCATAGGCTGGTCTGGATAGGCAGACCCATTTGTAACAATGCCAGGGTCACTTGTTATGATACTGCCATTGACAACACCATTATTACTATCAGTATCTGTCAATTTAATATAGTTTTGAGTAAATAAGCAAATAGGAGCCTAAAATTACCAACCTATAGAGACCAATAACGAGGAACACGACTCCACAGTTGAAAACGGCATCGTTTAGTTGCGGCACAGCTGCAGATAAATTGTTCAAAACTTCAAATCAATTCCACAAACCCAAAATAGTTGAAGTCAATTCAGCTGACCTGGTCGGATAACAGAGAAGTAAAACCCCCAAATGAAGAGAATATTGAAGAAGACGACAAAGCCGGAGCCGAAGCTTTTGCTCTAAGAAGCGTTCTTCTGCACCATCCGCCAAAACCCACGAGCAGCAGAAGCAGCAGAGCCGAGAGAGCGAGTTGGGTTAGAAAGGAGAAAGCGGAGAAGAAGCGAGGGATCACAGAGAGAGCCAAGTGAGTGAGAAAGACGAAGATACAGGAGACAATGCAACGGCCAATTAGCTTGGACCGACTTAGGGGATTGCTCCGGTTCTGTGTTTCAGCATCGCTTTTGGGATTTTCATTCAAAGTTTCTAAGCTTCTACAGGAAAATCGTAAAGTAAGAACGGTAAACATTTAAACCTTGTGTAACTGTAAACTGAGCCTATGAGGTAAATTTTGTTTCACTTTTGACTGTTTTGCCCTTCACTTGTTACGCAAGTTTCTGTTTGGAACTCAATTTAACTTCACTATTTTTTTTTTTTTTTTTTTTTGAGAAGAATTTAACTTCACTATTGCTTCTCGGAGGGTTAGAACTTAGAAGTGCTTTGAATTAATAAAGAAAAATATAATTATAAAGGAATATATAATGTGTGTTTTGACAATTTTAGAAGTACTTAGAAGTGATTTTGATAAGCAATTGACAAGTGCTTCCTCATATAAAAGCACATTTGTGAAATTTGGAAAACACTCGGGCCTTTAGGCCATCCAGAAATACGTCCCAACAGAGCCAAAATTATGTTTTTGATTTTTGGTTAAAATTGGGGCTGAGTCGCTGAGAAGGGCAGAGCTCCTTTATCAGGTTACTTGAAATAAATACAATTTACAACCCCAAAAACAAACAAACCATTATGCAGTTTTGAAGCATTAAGCAGCTGTGCAACTGTAGTTGCGTCTTCGACGGCTGGCTGTGGTGCACGGCCTTGTGAGACCAATCTGTCTCTCTTGGGTCTCCAACATCGTCAAGCCTTGTGTTGTATTATATTGATCAAGCAAAAAGAATAAGACCTTCATTGGTTCAGAGGATTTAGGATCCGAGTATTGGATCGTGCAAGGTTGGACGAGGAGGGTATGATATCACCCTAAGAAATCTATTGATGACACAGTTCATGGTCCATAAACGGTTAAGAAATGACAATGATTTCAAGTCGAAACCAAGTATCTCCCACAATATTGTCATTGGAATTATTTTTAAGTTCATACTTGCATACAGTTTCGATATCTTTCTTTCGATAGATCATGTCAAAACTGAATATGAAGCCCAAACACATAGAAACCAAAAACCATATATACAGATTTGTTTTGAAAGGTGATTGATCACATACGAAGAGTTGACCACCAAATTAACAACCAACTCGGCAGGAATCCAAATCTGCTTCTGGACCATTGACTGTTTCTGTTTCTTCTACCATCATGAGCTCTTCTTCATATCTTCTGCATCCTCCATACTCTGATGATCAATTTGAAATAAAAGAAAAGTAAATAAGTCGGCAATTTACTTAGTGTCTCAACGGTGAAGTTTGAGATTACAGTAGACTTCTTTAATTAGAATGAATTATTGAACATTCAACGCCTCACAAATTCACAAAACAAGAGTTTCTTCAATTCCTTGCAGTATCCAATTTTAAGTAACAATCAACCAACTCATTTAGTGTATCGACCCAACTTGTTTGGCTCCAAAACCAGCTGGTGTGCAAACAGTCTCTTTTGGGCGAGTGGTTGCGCAGGCGTGCCAGCACCGCGGGGTGCAGTCGTTGGGGTAGTCCCGTGACCTGACTTCTTCTTCAAGCGCTGTGGACGAGGAGAGCACCAACCTCGTCACAGGGTTCTTTTCTTGCCTTTCGGAAAAGGACTTCTTTGCCTTACGCGGGTAAGGGCTTTGGTTGTGGTTTCTTCGCGTTCACCAAATCGATACTTAGTGTTGTAGACTAAGCAGAGCAATCACTGGGAAGTTGAGAGAAGCACGGGTTTGCTAAAGCGTGACTCTAGCTTCGCTGGGTTGCGAGGGCGTTACCCTTGCTTCGCTGGAAGTAACAGTGGCGGTTGTGCTCGCAGTCGGCTCCTGGGGAGACTGGGACTGGAAGTACGGTGGCCGGGTTGATCTGGTGAGGCTGACAGTCGGCTCGCGAGGAGACTAGGACTGGCGGGCGGTCACCGGGTTTCAACGAGGTTGAGGGTTTGCTCCGGGGAGGCTTTGTAATCGCTGGGATTGATTGATTTGAGAGAGGTAGATCGATCCTTTTCTGTATCGTCTTTAGCCTCTATATATAGGCTATTGCAGATTCACTTTCCTAACATGATTGGAATACTATATTTTGGGCCACCGTTATTGGCCTTGAATCGAAACTCTTAATAGTATCGATAACTATCGTAGATAATAATTAATAATTATCCTCCTCTGTCATCGCTAGAATGTAGGTAAAGATTGATTGCCTCTTAGAATCCTAGATGTGATCGCTGGATGCGAGCAGTAGGATACGCACTTTATTAATTGCCAATATATCTTCACGCAATTAAGGATGATATCTCCTTCTGAAATATGGGATGAGCAGCACCACAAACCAAATCCGTGTAGTCTCCTTTTTGGGCCACAGGTATTGGCCCACTGGCTCAAACCCACTAAAGGATTTCGCCAAAATTACTTTTGGGCTCAAACACAACTAACTGGATCTTAACTTCTCCATTTGACTTCCAACAACCAAGCTATTAGTTACAGTTCTTACTGTTCTGCACAATCCTTACAGACATGAGCGATCAGTGTCTGGCATACACCACCTATTTTGATGGTGAGATCAGCTTATAAAAGCAGATCAAACAGTCAGAAAGTGTAGTGTATGGTAGAAGGTCTCCAATTCTTATTTTTCTGTTTCTGCTGAAGCCAACTCTTCAAAATGCTTACCACAAATAGCTATAATGGTAATATCAGTGAAGTACATCCATTGAAAAAATCATTTGTATACAAAAGCATGTCTAACACGTTTGGCCAGAGAAATTAAAGAAGAAACTTGGGCAAACACAAAAGCTTAAACAATTATGTTGACAGCTGGAAAGAACATACTTCAGTGCTCATCAAATTACAGAGATTTTACATAGCGGTGTGAGGATTAATGTCATTAGAATGATGGAAGACCATACAGTGAAAGAGGCCTAGGAAAAATCACAAGCTCACAAAATTTTTTCCTTAGTAATAAAAGAGAAACATTTTACATTTTGGAAGTTCGTATGTGCAGTTTCCTACAGTGGAGGCAAAATTTGTTATAAGCTAACATAAACAAACCAAAAACCAGACACATACAAGCACAAAATTAGTTATATAGAAATACATATTTGAGTAAACATTCAAATCCAATAGAGGAGTATTCTTTTGGACCATTATTGAACATCTCTTTCTATTTCAACTCTGCCAATAGTAAAATATGGTTCCCCATCTAATAGTTGATTTGAAATAAAGAAATTCTATAGTGTTCAATCAAATATTTTCTTTCTTACCACAAATTACACATATCGTTAATATACAAACAACTGAGCACGTTGTATATAACTCAACAATCTAATATGCCTCAAAAAATAACAAACACCTGTCAAACATCTTGAACAAATGCCCTTCTAAACCAGCAGAAAAACAAATAAAGAGGAAGACTCCAACTATGACTACATGCAACACAAGCTAAACAAGTATATTGAAGCAATGAAACATACCAAGAAAAACTGCTCAAAGACACTTTTGTATCAAAACAGACTGAAAGTTCCATTAAGAACTCTCAGCTGCTCAACAAATCTTCCTGCATCAATTGTATTGTTCTACTGCTATTTGCATTCTGGAGGCCGCTTGTCCTGTTTTAATACTCTTCCACTCTTCTTCTGCCCACAGGCATCTTTTTTTTTTGGTTTTTTCATCATCGTTATCGATCTTCATCTTTCCCATTCTCATCTTCAATGAATGACTTCGTCTTTATCCCCCAATCACCTTCCTAAGAAGCTTCACCCATGAACCATGAAACAGCATGTGGGGTAATCCTATATCGAATGGTTGACCCAATATCATATTCTTGTTTCTTCAGGTTCTTGAGTTCCTCAGCAACACCTTCATCAATATCTGCATCATCCTTGGGGACTTGAGGTGGAAAAAGGAAGTTGAAGAAACTTTCACAAGTTTCAGTTCTAGTGAGTGGCTTAGATATCTTCGATCCCTTCTTAGACTTCTCCTTAAGGATCCTCTGTGTCAGACATTCTTTCAGATACCATTTAATCTCTGTACCTACCGCTTTCTGTGGTTCATCTTCATCAATCATGTGATATATTTTCGTCAAGATAGAGTTCTTCAAAAATGGATTTGCTGTCGAAGTAGAACTCAAGTTTCAACCCCTTGGGATTATGTATCCTACACCACTTTATGTCTGAGATATTTAAGAGCTCCTTCATCATGCTTAGTGATCTCATTGGCCAGCACGTCATCATTCTTTAGTGCATTGAGGGAGAAATCACACACTCCTCTCTTTTTTGCAGCTTTGTCCTCTTGATTTGCTGCTGCTTCAGTAGTAACTCCATCAGCTTCAACAACACCATTTACAATCATGTATCTCTTTCTGAATAGAGGTCAGAAAGAGGTTGATACAATTTCTGATACTTAGCTTCAAGTGCTGCTCTCTCCTTGAAGAACTTGGTCTGTAACTCATCATATTGACGCTGAATTTCTCTAATAACCTCAGCCCGCGTTTTGACATTCTGGGGTAGGCTCTCAAGGATGTCCACGGTGTGCTGGCCAGCTGAATTGATGTTGACCATGTCTTTGCTCATTCTGATTTGTAAGTTACCAAATAGAGAGAGGGGAGGTAAGGAGACAGTTAGAAATACAAGGCTGTTGAAGGATGTCGACATTATGTGTGCCTCTACAAACTAGGGTTTAGAGTTGTAATGAGAGAAGGTTCTAGGTATTCAATGTATTCGGATTCTATTACCTTTTATGTACGTTGTAACTCCCTATATAAGGGCTCCTATTATCAATAATAAATAGACAATTTACAATTCTCCTACAACACGTTATCAGCACGAGTTCTAACCCTTAAAGTAGATTCCCAAAACCAAAAAAGAAATGAATGATCATGCACATAATTCAAATTTTATGGATCCTTCAAAAGTTTGCATACAGATTACCGTGTGTGTCCTTGAAAGCATACGTACAGCAACATAGGAGCTTTTCAGGTTTGATAATGGAACAAAAGAAAATGAACAAATAAAATAGGCAAGACAGTCTATGTAGGACTAATGAAATTTACTATACCTCAAATGTCGTAGATCAATAACTTGTAATTGCTTCCAGCTGTGGAAGTCAGAAATAGAGGTTGCAAAATGCGGGCAGTCCTGCACATGCAAGTGCTCCAATAAAGGGCACTCAATAGTAGCACTTTCAGTACTGCAGAACCTTGTGAGATGTGGAAGATATGACAAAGCCAAGATCTTCAGTTCTGGAAACACTATCTTCTTGTTCACTGCTTCCTTGTTTGGTTCAATAACTGATGGGAAATCAAAATGGACACAGGTCTGAACACACTAGCAACACCACACCAGAAATCAAAGAACTCAACACTCACTTTAGCAGCAAAGTTGCTACGTTTTCTGTTTATATTCTTCAAAAATAAGATGCTGAAAACATTACAAAGTTAGGCTTAAATAGCCTTTCAAATACGAACGTTTAAGGAAGAAAAAGAATTAAAGCAAAGATTACATTCAATCAAAAAGAAATAAAAGCTAACTGCACTTATTCAGCAATGTGATCAACACTTAATCAGCAAGGTAATTGTGCAAATCACTAGCAGCAATCTCAGCAAAACCAACTGATCTGCTCCTCTTTTACTTGGGCACAAAGTCTTTGAGGTAAGGTGGAGCTTGGGTCTTTCTCTTTGGTTTTAGAGTAGACGCCCCTGCATCAGACTCTCCGGGTTGAGAAGGACTCGCCCTCGAGTCAGTCACAATGAGATCATTCTCCCCATGATAGGCTTGCAAATCAGACACATTGAAAGTAGGAGAGACACCAATATCAGCAGGCAGCTCAAGCACGTACGCATTTGATCCGGCCTTCTTCAGTACCTTGTATGGTCCTCCACCTCGATCATGTAGTTTTCCATATTTTCCTCTTGGGAACCTTTCTTTCCTCAAATTTATCCATACCAAGTCACCCACTTTGAATTCAACTTGGCGCCTATGTTGATCAGCATGCTCTTTGTACTTTAAATTACTTGCTTCCAATCTCCGCCGTACGGTCTCGTGAAGCTTCTTGATGTGATGTACCATATCTTGTGCATCTCCACTGAACCTGTCAACAACTGGTAGTGGAATTAAATCCATGGGGCTATTAGGGTTGTGCCCATATACAGCCTCAAAAGGACTCATCTCGATGCTCCTATGCTTGGATCTATTATAAGCAAACTCAGCTTGAGGGAGAACTTCACACCAACTGCCCTTGTTACTCCCCACCAGAGACCTTAGTAAGTTACCCAAAGTTCTATTAACTACTTCAGTTTGGCCATCTGTCTGAGGATGATGAGCACTACTGAATTGCAACTTAGTTCCAAGCTTACGCCACAATGTCCTCCAAAAGTGACTCACAAACTTTGTATCTCTATCTGAAGTAATAGTAGAGGGGATTCCATGCAGCTTAACAATCTCCCGAAAATAAAGATTTGCAATGTGACTTGCATCCATGGCTTTCTTGCAAGGCACGAAGTGTGCCATCTTCGAAAAACGGTCAACCACCACCAATATTGAATCATGTCCATTTCTTGTTCTTGGAAGTCCTACAACGAAATCCATGCTGACATCCACCCATGGAGCTTGGGGTTCAGGCAAAGGAGTGTAGAGCCCAGTATTCTGACTTCGGCTCTTGGCTAGATGACAAGTTCGACACCGCTGAACATATTTCATCACATCCTTTTGTAACTTTGGCCAATAAAACTTCTCACTCACTAATGCCAAAGTCTTGTCCCGTCCAAAATGCCCACCTAAACCACCACCATGTTGTTCTTCAATTATCCAGAAACGCAAAGAACTCTCAGGGATACACAATCTACTCCCTTTAAACAAATAACCGTCTTGGACATGAAAATCCTGCTGTGGTCCCTTGCTGGTACAATTGCCCCACACATCACAAAAATCAGCATCTACTCCATAGAGCTCTCTCAGCTGTTCAAAACCTTCTACTCTTACCTTCATGAGAGATAACAAAGTTTGCCGCCTACTCAAAGCATCAGCTACTTTGTTTTGAATCCCTGACTTGTGTTTGATTACAAAATCATACTCTTGCAGCTCTTCAACCCACTTTGCATGTCGCCTGTTCAACTTTTGTTGACCATTGATAAACTTGAGTGCTTCATGATCAGAATAAAGAATAAATTCTTTATAAATAAGATACTGCCTCCATTGCCGAAGAGCTTGCATGATAGCATAGAATTCAACATCATAGGTCGAGTATCGCTGTCTGGCTTCATTGAGTTTTTCACTATAGAACGCAATTGGCCTACCTTCTTGACTTAGAACCGCTCCAACCCCGAACTTGGAAGCGTCACAATCAACTTCAAAGACCTTTTGGTAGTCTGGAAGAGCCAACACAGGAGCCTCTGTCATGGCTAATTTAATTGCTTGAAAGCTCCTTTCAGCTGCATCTGTCCACTTAAACACACTGGCCTTTAAACAATCTGTCATTGGAGCCACAATGGAACTGAAATTCTTGATGAATCTTCTATAAAAGGATGCCAACCCATGAAAGCTTCGAACATCATGAATAGATTGAGGATTAGGCCATTCCAAGATTGCTTCAATTTTTTTTGGATCCACTTGTACTCCATCAGTGGAGATAATAAAACCCAAAAAAATTAATTTGTTTGTTAAGAACTCACACTTCTTGAAATTTGCATAAAGCTTCTGCTCCCTCAATACTTCAAAGACTTGTCTCAAGTGTTCCATATGTTGATTAACATCAATGCTATAAACCAGAATATCATCGAAATACACAACCACAAACTTGCCAATGAAAGAACGAAATACCTGGTTCATGACACGCATAAATGTGCTAGGGGCATTCGTAAGCCCAAATGGCATCACCATCCATTCAAACAAGCCATCTCGGGTTTTAAATGCGGTCTTCCACTCATCCCCAGGCCTCATTCTTATCTGGTGGTATCCACTCCTCAGATCAATCTTTGAGAATACTTTGGCACCTGACAAGTGATCTAACATGTCTTCCAAGCGTGGAATTGGGAATCTATACCGCACGGTAATTTTGTTTATAGCCCTACTATCCACACACATTCGCCAAGTACCATCTTTTTTAGGTGTAAGTAAAGCCGGCACCGCGCAAAGGCTCATACTCTCCCGGATAACTCCTTTCTCCAACAACTCTGTCACTTGCTTATTCAGCTCATCATATTCTTGAGGACTCATTCGATAATGAGGTTTGTTTGGCAAGCTTGCTCCTGGTACAAAATCAATGTGGTGTTGGATGTCCCTCAAAGGGGGTAATCCTCCAGGCAACTCTTCTGGAACAATATCAGCAAATTCTCTCAATAATGAAGCTACTACTTCAGGGTGATTAAGTTCAGTATCATCAGCTTCTCTTCCCATAAGCATATAGACCACACCCCTCTCTCTTGCGTCATTCAAAAATTTGCACCTAGTGAGAAGATTGCCACCTTCTGCCTGATCTGATTTAGGCTTGTGCTCTGACCTAGATGGTCCCAAATAATTTTGTTACCATCCTTGACAAAGGAGTAGGTGTTTAGATGCCCATCATGTACAGCCTTCCGATCATATTGCCATGGACGCCCTAACAAAAGATGACAAGCATCCATGGGAGCTACATCACACCACTGTGAGTCTTGGTACTTAGTGCCAATAGAAAAACACACCAAACACCTCTGGTTGACAACAACATCATTTCCCTTCTTGAACCAAGACAACTTGTAAGATTTAGGCCTTCTCTCAGTTATCAGATTTAACTTATCCACCATATGTTGAGCAACAATATTTTCACAACTCCCACTATCAATAATAACACTACATACCTTGCCATTCGCGGTACACTTAGTGTGAAAGATGTTGTGCCGGAGCCACTCGGAATCATCATCAACCTTTTTTGTATTCATTGCCCGCCGAATAACTAGTGAGTCCCCATGATCGCTCCAGGTTATATCTTCTGCATCTTGGTCCCCATAGTCATCATAGGTGGGTGGGTCGTCCAACCTCACGCTACTGCTCTCCCCTAATTCCTCCACCAAACTCACAATCCTTCGGTTGGGACAATCAGATGCAATGTGCCCTAGGCCTGAGCACTTGAAGCATTTCACATTTTTGGCCTTGTTGCCCTCCCTAGCTTCTGTCTTATGTTCAGCTTGGTTCTTTATTGGTTCACGTCTGTTAGAATCAATAATAGGTGTGGTTTTGGGAGCACTTGCTGAAGTTATTCTTTTGTGTTCATAATCTTCACTTGCTCCCCGCTTGTAACGTACTCGTTGTTGCTTCTCCACTTGGATTGCCAATTGGTACACATCACTGTAACTCCAGCATGGTTGTAGCACCACAACATCATGGATCTCACGCCTCAGCCCTGCCAGATATCGTGCTACTATCTGCTCTTCCTCTTCAATCATACCACATCTCATGGTAAGAAGATCAAACTCCTCAGTAAACTCATCCACAGACCGATTCCCCTGTCGAATGTTGTGTAGCTTCAAAAAATTACTTTGTAGGTAATTTTCAGGTAGAAACTTCTTCTTCAACTCCTTCTTCATCTTCTCCCATGTTTTGATCTTGGATTTACCCACACGTTCTCTTCGCACTCGCAATTGCTCCCACCAAGCAGATGCATGCTTGACCAGCTTGATTGCCACAATCTTCACCCTCTTCTCATCTGAAACGTCTTTGTATTCAAAGACTCGCTCAACAGTATTAAGCCAATCAATGAAGTCATCAGGTCGCATTCTTCCCTCAAACTCAGGGATGTCCACCTTTATATCAAGGCTTCGTTTACTATTACCCCCATCGTTTCCGAAAGGGTTCACGTCTCTCTCCCCGTCGAAAGATCCACCATCACCATCTTGGCTTTGGGTTTCGATGCGAGCGACACGTGCAGCAAGTTGATTGATCATTCTCTTGATCTCCTCCATGTCAGCGTTGTGGTCTCGACCCTCCATCCGATAACCTCCCCCATTGCGCCTGTTATGAGCCATGGAAGTCCACCACGCTCCAACCGGAGCTCTGATACCAAATTGATGGGAAATCAAAATGGACACAGGTCTGAACACACTAGCAACACCACACCAGAAATCAAAGAACTCAACACTCACTTTAGCAGCAAAGTTGCTACGTTTTCTGTTTATATTCTTCAAAAATAAGATGCTGAAAACATTACAAAGTTAGGCTTAAATAGCCTTTCAAATACGAACGTTTAAGGAAGAAAAAGAATTAAAGCAAAGATTACATTCAATCAAAAAGAAATAAAAGCTAACTGCACTTATTCAGCAATGTGATCAACACTTAATCAGCAAGGTAATTGTGCAAATCACTAGCAGCAATCTCAGCAAAACCAACTGATCTGCTCCTCTTTTACTTGGGCACAAAGTCTTTGAGGTAAGGTGGAGCTTGGGTCTTTCTCTTTGGTTTTAGAGTAGACGCCCCTGCATCAATAACCCTGTCCAAGCTAGGACATTGAGTCACTGAAAGGTCTTCCAAATGAAAAAGACATTCAGCTACATCGTAATTGAAAAGACTTTTCAATTTCTTGCACCCGGACACTGCCATACTTTTAAGGTTACAGAAAACTGCATTTGGAGCTGGACCATTCCATATGGTTATCAGTTTCTCTACATCCCACAATATCATCTCTCTCAATTTTGTCAAGATAATATCTTCTGGCTCCAACCCTTCAGATCCAAACACATACTCCATTCCATTCACATCTTCAAAGTGAAGTTTTTCCAGATTTTGTATACTCTTCAACAAATTTGATGGCAACAGTGCACTCACCAAGTCGTGACAGTATTCCACCTTTAATGACTTAAGATTGATTAGAGACCCGAGGGGGTAATTCACCCCGACATAATTCCTTCAGGCAACTCACGCCAAGGAGATGCAACTCTTCCAAGTTCTCGAACACAGGTTTATTCGGATCCCATGTTATTGTTTCCATCAACACCTCCAAGTTCTCATGCGGCCCAATTATAGCTAGATACTTCAATCCATGTAACCTTCCTCTGTCATATTCCACAAGAATGTTCTTTAGGCCCTCGCACTTTAGGTACTGTAGTTTTCCTGCCTTCTCTGTCACCGTGTTGATAAACCAATCTGGTAAGCTCTTGATTGTTGTGCCAAGAGTCAGGGTTCTTGAATGATCATCTGAAAAAAATGGTGTTGAAGAGTAGTCTCTAGATGGTGATTCAGTGCTGATACATATGTCGAAGTTTACCCAACTCAAACTGCGTATAACAGTTTTAGGCAAGCATTCTGCATCAGATATGTGAAGCTTCACAATGTTTAAATGTGTCAAGCCAATCAACTCATCAGGATCAACATTAGTTTCTTCTCCACCTCCATGAATTTTGCTTCCCCAGCCCGCAGAATTACATTGCATGTACAGTTCTTCTAAGTTACACAATCTTGACATGACATTATATGGAAATATACCAAGAGTGTAACTCCCACTTAAGTCCAGCATCCTTAGATTGGTCAAGTATCCTATCTCTTTTGGTAACTCCTGAAGAGGAAACCCCTTCATACTAAGAATCTTGAGTTTCTTCAAGTTTCTGAATATGGATATGTCAATTAACTTATTGCAATAATCTAAAAACAAAGCTTGGAGATTGGTTAGGATATTAATTGACCTGGGTGGTGACGAAATATTAGTAAAGTTAATATCTAAGACCCTTAGTGCATTCGAACTTTGAAAAAAGGTTTCTGGGATCTCATATATACCAGCATTTTTTTGTAGTAACAAAATCTGGAGTTCTGAGCATACCAAATCTTCAGGAAGCCTGTCAATATCATTCATCATTAGTGAGATTGCAGAGTAGCCTCTCTGCAGACCAATCCTTGGCCAATGCCGTAATGCACAACCCGATTTTACCAAAGATCTATGACCATCTTCAGACAACAAAATCAACACGGCTACATCCCGCACTACATCATGCATCCTTACACATCCTTCCTTTGTACAGTCCAAAAGTAAGCCGGAAGTTCCGAGGGACTTGATCACCGAATTTGCTGTAGCTCTGGCTTCTTGGATTGTTTTGACATCTTGAAGCAATCCTTTCCCGATTGCATACTTGAGCAAGTCTTCGATTGGGATGTCATAGTCTTCTGGGAATAGGCAGCTAAGCAAGAAGAATGATCTGGCATCATCAGACCTCAAGTAATCATAGCTCAACTTTATAAATCTGAATGGATCTCCCCCATCCTCAGGACTGGCTAGTTGGGATGTGCGTACTCGTCGAGCTGCTTCTTTCCAGTCGTCTATGTGTTTATCTCCAAGTGCCCGAGCAACTGTTATCAGTACAAGTGGGAAACCACCACATTCTCTAGCTAACATCCTTGCTGGACCATACAGCCGGATAGATGTATGAAAAGACTTTCCCGATTTCTTCACAAAAAGGTTCCAAGAATCTTCTTCTGATAAGGTATCGAGATGAATTCTTGCTTGGCACTCCATGGAATAGCAAATATTCATTCTCGTTGAGGTTAGTATGAGTTTGGAATTGCATCCATGAAGCTCGTTGTAGGAGGGGATTCCTATTCTTGACAAATTTATTCTCTGCCAAACGTTGTCCAAGACTATGAGGATCTTATTTCCTCCCATTATCCCTCCAGCAATCTACCGGCTCTTCGAATTTCTGTCTCCTCCTCCTCGAATTTTAATCCCAGCTGATCAGCCAATGAGCCTTGAATATTTCTCAATTCAGGGATCTGTAGTTTAGTGGCTCAATTTGTCAATGTCGTATATGTTGTCTGTGTATTGGTGTAAGGGCATTCTTGTAAAAGCCATTATATGGCTATAAAAGGGTAGCAATAGGGTTTCTCATGAGAGGGTTGTAATTTGAGTAAGAACTGCCGCAAAACCCTTTAAGAGCTGCTGTAACAACAGAGCTGCTGTAATCCTTTTGTAAACCCTCATTTGATAGTGGATATCTTTCTCCCTGCTGCTCCGCGGACGTGGGCTTTTGCCGAACCGCGTTAACAATCCTTTGTGTTCTTTAGTTTTTTTGTTCTTGCACATATTTGGTCACTGTGGGATTTCCCCGCAGTAATTCTCTATTCTTTCTGTCATTGGAATTGGTGCGGTAAGCACAACAACTGGTATCAGAGCCTAGTTGCGAATCCGTTTTGTGGAGATGGCTGATGAAATAGGAGATGAGAATTCTAGATTCGCAAGAACAACAGTACAGAATGCAAAGTTTGAGGTGGAGAAATTCGACGGTACAAATAACTTTGGGATGTGGCAGTGTGAAGTGAAAGATGTGTTAGCTCAACAAGATCTGGATATGGCTTTGGAAGATAAGCCCGAGGATATGTCAGACGTTGATTGGAAGAAGATAAATAAGATGGCTTGCTCTACGATTCGCTTGTGCCTAGCTAAGCAGCAAAAGTTCTTTGTGATGCGGGAAACGACAGCAAAGGAGTTGTGGCAGAAATTAGAAGATAAATACATGACGAAAAGTGCTGAAAATCGTCTGCATTTGAAGAGGAGGTTGTTCTATTTCAAGTACAAAGAAGAGACTATTAAGTTTGAAGAAGTCTCAAATGCTTTGATGAATTATGAAATTAGACATGCAGATAAGCAAAGTAATGCTTCCACCTCAAATGCTTTGGTTGTTAGAGGCAGAGCAGTTGAAAGGAAAAATCACAGTAGTAGAAAAAAATCTCATTCTCGTCCAAGAGGAAACTCTAAAAGCAGAAGAAGTTTAGGGAGAGATGAGTGTGCTTTTTGTCATGAGCAGGGGCATTGGAAAAAAGATTGTCCAAAACTGAAAAATAAGAACAAAGGCACTCATGCCAATGAGGCATTTAGTGAGGATGAGTCTGATTTTGTACTCACTGTTGCGTCTAATTGTGTTGCATCTGTTGCTGAACCTGATTCATGGCTTTTGGATAGTGGTTGTTCTCAACATATGTGCCCAAATCGAGATTGGTTTGCTACACTGGATACAAGTGTTAGTGGAAGTGTGTTCATGGGTGATGACTATCCACATGATAGAAAAGGAGTAGGAACAATCAAGTTGAAACTCCATGATGGTGTGGTTAGAGAACTAACCAATGTATGGTATGTTCCCATGCTTGGGAATAACTTAATTTCTTTGGGAGCCTTAGAAGCAAGTGGATACAGGATTCTCATGGAAAATGGTATTGTGAAAGTGTCAAAAGGAGCTTTAGTAGTGATGAAGGGAAACCAGGCATCGTAATTTGTACTTACTGCAGGGGAAAACAGTAATAGGTGATGTTGCTGCGGTGAGAGAATGTAAAGACTCTGATGACACCAAGCTGTGGCATATGAGGCTTGGACACGCAGGAGAAAAAGCTCTTCAAGGATTAGTGAAACAAGGGCTATTAAAAGGAGCAAAAACTTGCAAGCTTGACTTTTGTGAGCACTGTGTTTTAGGCAAGCAAACAAGGGTGAAGTTTGGTACAGCTGTACATCAAACCAAAGGCATTCTTGATTATGTGCACTCTGATGTTTGGGGACCTACAAAAACAGCTTCTATGAGTGGTAAGCATTGGTTTGTGACATTTGTTGATGACTACTCTAGAAGATCTTGGGTCTACACAATGAAGCACAAAGATGAAGTGTTGAGTATTTTCTTGAATTGGAAGAAGATGGTAGAAAATCAAAGTTTTGAGGTCAAATAATGGTGGAGAGTATACTTCTGACCCTTTTCTCAAAGTGTGCAAAGAAGAAGGCATAGTGAGGCATTTCACTGTACCAGGAACCCCGCAGCAAAATGTGGTTGCTGAGAGACTGAATAGAACTTTGTTGGAGAAAGTGAGGTGCATGTTGGCTCAATCTGGCTTGTGCAAATCATTTTGGGCAGAAGCTATCAACTATGCTTGTCACTTGGTCAATCGTTTACCATCTGCAGCAATTGAGGGTAAAACACACATTGAGGTATGGACTGGAAAACCAGCAGTAGATTATGATTATTTGCACATATTTGGTTGCCCTGTATATTTTCATGTAACTGAAACTAAACTTGATCCAAGAGCCAAGAAGGCTATATTTGTTGGTTTCAGTAGTGGTGTTAAAGGTTACAGGTTATGGTGCCCCGAGTTGAAGAAGCTTGTGATCAGTAGAGATGTTACATTTGATGAAGCTAGTATGCTCAACAGCAGTAAAAAGGCTACTGATGGATCAATACAAAAAAGTGGTAAAGATGTTCAACAGGTGGAGCTCGACAAAGTAGTTACTCAAGCTTCCAAGTCTCAACAACCAACTCAAGAGATTGCAAGTGAAGAAGAAGATGAAGTAGTGGATGAAGAACATGTACATGTCCAAGATGATGATGTGGCTCCTATTATACCTGACTAGCCTATTGCGGTAAGAAGAGAAAGGAGAAAAATCAGAAAGCCTGCAAGGTTTGAAGATTGTGTTGCTTATGCTTTTCCCATTATTTGTGCTGAGATCCCATCAAGTTTCAAGGAAGCTGCAGCTAGTCCAGAAAGTGGAGAATGGAATGAAGCTATGAAGGAAGAGATGAATTCTCTTATGAAGAACAAGACTTGGGATTTAGTTCAATTGCCAAAAGGAAAAAAAGCTATTGGCTGCAAATGGGTTTATGCTAAGAAGGAAAGTGTTAATAATCACAGCAGCATAAGGTATAAAGCAAGGCTAGTAGCTAAAGGATATTCACAGGAGGAAGGTGTAGACTACAATGAAATATTCTCTCCTGTGGTGAAACATTGTTCTATTCGTGTGTTGTTGGCTTTGGTTGCACAATTTGACCTTGAATTGGTGCAACTTGATGTGAAGACAGCTTTCTTACATGGTGACTTAGATGAAGAGATTTACATGTCTCAACCGGATGGATTTCAGGTGAATGGAAAGAAGAATTTGGTTTGCAAATTGAATAAGTCATTGTATGGTTTGAAGCAATCCCCGTGGCAATGGTATTTGAGATTTCATGATTTTATGAGAAGACAGAGGTATTCTCGCAGTAAACATGATCACTGCGTTTATTTCAAGAAGCTGCAGGATGGATCTTTCATCTACTTGTCAATATATGTAGATGATATGTTAATTGCTTCAAAGAATATGAAGGAGATTGAGAAGTTGAAAGAACAAATGACAAAGGAGTTTGAAATGAATGATCTTGGTGAAGCCAAGAAGATACTTGGAATGGAGATCACCAGCAGCAGAGAAAAAGGTTTGGTTTGGTTAACACAGAAGCAGTATTTGGAAAAGTAACTGCAGAAATTTGGAGTTCATGGTTCAACCAAACCTGTAAGTACTCCTTTGGCTAATCATTTCAAACTCAGTGCTTTACTATGTCCCAAAACTGAAGAAGAGAAGCAATATATGAAAAGTATTCCGTATGCTAATTTGGTTGGTGGCCTGATGTATGCTATGGTCTGTTCTAGACCAGATATTGCTCATGCGGTTGGTTTGGTTAGTTGTTATATGCACAATCCAGGTAAAGAGCATTGGAAGGCTGCTAAATGGATATTGAGATATCTTCATGGGACTAGAGATGTTGGTTTATGTTTTGAGAGAAACACTGCTGGTACTAAGAACTTTGTTGTTGGTTATACTGATTCTGACTATGCTGGTGATCTGGATAAAAGAAGGTCTACAACAGGCTATTTGTACACTATGGCTAGAGGACCTATAAGTTGGAGGTCCATTTTGCAAGACACAGTAGCCTTGTCAACCACAGAGGCTGAATACATAGCTGTTGCAGAAGGAATTAAAGAAGCTTTGTGGTTATGTGGACTCACCAATGAGTTAGGCATTTATCAGAAGAAGGTGGAGGTTCATTGCGATAACCAAAGTGCCATTTACTTGGCTAAATATCAAGTATATCACTCAAGAACTAAGCACATAGATGTTAGATTTCATTATGTGTGTGATATTATTGAAAAGAAGAAGGTTGCTCTTCAGAAGATACCTACTGCTGACAACCCAGTTGATATGTTAACAAAAGTTGTTGGCGCTGCCAAGTTTGAACATTGTTTGAACTTGGCTCATATTTTACGTGTTTGAAGAAGTTGTTTAAGTAGCAGGGAACTTGGGTTGTTGGTGTTGCAGAATATGGAGGGCTCAGTGATTGCAGTTGGTTATGTGATGTCTGCAAATTTCGCCAAGGTGGAGATTGTAGTTTAGTGGCTCAATTTGTCAATGTCGTATATGTTGTCTGTGTATTGGTGTAAGGGCATTCTTGTAAAAGCCATTATATGGCTATAAAAGGGTAGCAATAGGGTTTCTCATGAGAGGGTTGTAATTTGAGTTAGAACTGCCGCAAAACCCTTTAAGAGCTGCTGTAATCCTTTTGTAAACCCTCATTTGATAGTGGATATCTTTCTCCCTGCTGCTCCGCGGACGTAGGCTTTTGCCGAACCGCGTTAACAATCCTTTGTGTTCTTTAGTTTTTTTGTTCTTGCACATATTTGGTCACTGTGGGATTTCCCTGCAGTAATTCTCTATTCTTTCTGTCGTTGGAATTGGTGCGGTAAGCACAACAGGATCTGGCCTACAACAGCCCTAATCACATAATTAACAAGCCCAAGTTCTCGAGCTTGTGCGCTGACATGTTTCACCAGAGTTGTCTTGCTAACTCCTCCCATGCCATATACCCCGATGGCAGTGATTTCATCATCTTTCAGTGCCTTAATGAGGTCATCCCTGGCCCGTCTGGTTGATTCAAAATCATCAGTGGGCTGCGCTTTGAACTCAATTGGAATAGGCTGTGGTGGAACTTGAAGTACCTTATTGGGGACAAATTTCGCAATGCGTTTAGCAAGTTCTCTTTCAGACCTACATAAAACCGCAGGGTCAAACAAATATTAGGAAAATGGTAAATCCAAAAGTACCAAGGATAAGATCCTTACCGACAATTTTTCGTATCCCATCCAGAGAGATCGGCCACATTTTTTAAAGCAAGTCTCCACTGGTCCAACTTCTCTTTGCTGTGCCTAGAATTTTCTTCATGCTTAGTAAAGGCTTCTGCAAAACTCCCCAGTTGATGTCGTACATGAGAAGGATCCACATGATAAAAAATTGGCAGGATTCTGTCCCTCCCTTCCATGGATTGAAGAATCTTGGTAAGTTCATTCAAACACCAAGGAGAAGAAGCATAGTTTGGCGACAGAACAACTATAGCCAAACTTGATTCTTCGATTGCCATTAGCAGATTTGGAGAAATAGCCTTCCTTACTTCCAGCTTTTCCTCATCCATGAATGTCTTAATCCTTCCTGTGCTTTCCAATTCATCATATAAATGGGATACAAAACCATGGCGAGTTTCACCCCTGAAACTTAAAAATACATCATACTTCCACTGACGAGCGGAAGCACTTGGGATGCTCAAAGCCATTGAACAGTACCACAATGAAACAATACGTCTCAATAACTGGCCAGAAACCAACAAGAAGAAGGAGATTAGGAAGAAATCAGAGGAACAACACTGAAAACACCGACCACAAGAAGGGAGTTGATGGGAACTGATTCACCAAAAAGAGAAATGAGGTTGTGGAGCGAGAGTGAGAGTTGGAGACCAACATGAAAGTTTTTTGGTAATGGAGCCAGTAGGCGAATATATATTCATCAAAAGTCAGAATAGGTCATTACATACCCTTCTGCTACTATTTACAGACAAGAAGATAGTGGTAGTACCCACAACGGTACATAGAAACACAAACCCACTCATTGTACAATCAATACGTAGACATAGCGAGAATCCCCCTTTGGTACTACGTCGGAGGCGCTAGAGAGATCTGGCCCTTCCAACCTAACTCTTTAACCAATAAACCTAGCTGCCTAGAGACCACAATTGGTGTACACCTAGATCCACTGAGAATTAAGTTGACAAGACCAGACCAAATTCCAAAACTAAATACTAAAACTAGATGCACAAAGGTGCATAGAATGTCCCTGGAAACGGAACCTTATTGTAATTTGAAAAACTAAAAAACATAGGTTGGACCTAGGGCAAAAACACCCCAGCCCAAAAGAGAGCAGTCCCAAGAGAATGGGCCAAGCTCAAGGCCCAGCAGCCAAAGGATGACCCAAGCCTGCCACTTCCTCCCACCTCCAGCCATCGACTACGCTGCCCGACCCACGATTGTCGCGACCTCCCCCACTGATCCGCTCAGAAACACCGCCCAGACGCAGCCGCCACGTTCCGAGCAGATTCCCCATAGCGACGTCGCCCCCGCGATCAACCCAGACCACCAAATCCCCGCCGCCCCACCAATCTGCCGGAAAACCGCCATGGCCACCACGCCGTCACAAGTCCAGGAGATTCCCTGCCGAAGATGCCCACCGCCATAAGTCATGGAAGCCGTCGACAAGCACCACCTGCATAATCTGAAAAACCCAGGCTCCATCATCATCCATTCCGCACAAAGCCTCGAGCCACACCGCACTCATGAGACTACCGGCATAGCTTTCAAAACCCACCCGGCAGCAGCCCAGTCGGCATGGCAAACCACCACCGTTGAGCGCCGCCGGACGAGAAGACTAGGAGATCTTGAAAAAAAACCCTAGGCACGGTCCGGGTTTTGCGGAGCCGTAGAGAGAATTAGTTTATCCCCCCTAGCGATGTAAATTACCAGGGTTGCAATGTTGAGACCAACATGAAAGTTAATTTGATGGACGTTTGGTATAATATTTGGAGAGGAGTTCACATATGCAGGTTTTTTTTTTTGGAGGTTCTAATTGGACTTTTAAATTTGATATTTGGACACCTCCTACTTATTAAACCTCTAATTCACTTTTTTGAATACTTAAATAAGAGAAAATTTCAGGCCACGTCCCTAAACTATGCTGCTAAAGCCAATTTGATACCCGAACTCTCAAAAGTATCAATGTGATACCCAAAGACGTATTTTGATATCAACGTGATACTTCCGTCAAAAATCTCTAATGGTGCCATCTGTTTGCTGACGTGGCAAGCATGTGAGCCCCTAAAAAAAGTGAAATGACCAATTTACCTTTTTTTTTGTTAATTCATTTTTTTTTCTTTTCATTTCTTTTTCTTCTTGTTCTTCTGGGATTCTCTCCTCTCCTTCTCCTCCGCCCAAACCATCACCAATGCTGCCATCATCCTCTCCAATTCCTGCAAAAAAATCAAATCTTTTTGCACCCAGAAAATTGCTCTGGGCACCCGGCAGAGGCCCATATCTTCTTCTCCGCCATAACCCAGTACATCTTCACTGATCATCAAAATAACACACCTACTGGATCCACTATCGCGATTCAACTACCACCTAAAATGAAACCGAAACATTTAAACACACTTACAAGCAGAGCTCTTTACCATTCCCAGGAATCCCAGCACCACCGGAAATCCGAAACCCGAAACTCAAAACTCTCTATCACTGATTCCTTGCCAAAATAGAAGCCTTGGCGTCGTCCCTGAGAATCGAATAGAAGCAATGTACCCTGAAGCATCAAGAACTCTGAATTGGATTCTTCTTAGCAACTTGAGAGTTCCACAACATCCACGCTTCCCTATAATGTGAAAACAGCTCCTTCATTGCTTGGTTCTGATACTGAGGCTGATAATAAGCCCCAAGACTCTCCCAGCAAACCTTGTTGATGTCAACACCCTTCCTAGCTCTTGGAACCGCCACCGGAGCGAAAGGACCAAACTGGTAGCTCTTCGAACTCTCCTTCGCCCCACAGCCATCTGAATTCCAATTCTCAACCTCACCCTGATCTTGAACTCTCTTCTCCACAACCTTGCTCCTCTTACTACTTGCATCCATTAGATCTGTCCCAAAGCTCCTCTTCATAGCCTGCTCCAAATTCGGCTCCGAATTCAAATTCAAACCATCTCTTCTCCCATTCAGGCCCAACAACCTGTACACTAGCTTCCCTGTATTCGCCGTATGAGTCTTCTCAATCAAATTCACTGACGACAACACATTCGCAATGTCATAGATCCTCCTCACCTTCGTCCTCATCACCGATACATTCTGTGCATCCCCTACTCCAAGCAGTAATTTTGCAGCTTCATCAATAGAAATCGATTTTGATTCCGATCCGGTACACACGAACAGCTTCACGAAATTCTGCGCCAGAGACTTTTCCCTCTTGGTCTCATCCAAGGGATTGTTGTTGTTGTTATTGCAGGTCACCGGGATCGGAGTCAGATCCAGGCCTTCTTCTCTGAGCTCCTTCAAGGCGTTAGGGACCGCGCCGAAACCCTTCCACGTGTACGTGTTCTTGGACTTTCTTGACGTCTGGGGGGTTTCCAGGTAGGAGGAAGTGGCCATGGTTTAGAGCGAGCTCACAAATCCACAAATCCATTCCCAATTTTGAGATAGAAAGGAGAGAGGATCAGATTGGGAAAGGGAGAGAGAGAGAGAGAGAGAGAGCTCGATATGTTTTTTTTAATTTTAATTAATTAGTGGAGAAAGACAATTTTACCCTTGATAAAAATATCACATGGGAGTGATGGGACCCAGATGCTTGCCACATCAGCAAACAGACGACGCTGTTAGAGATTTTTTACGGAAGTATCACGTTAATATCAAAATACGTCTTTGGGTATCACATTGATACTTTTGAGAGTTCGGGTATCAAATTGGCCTTGGCAGCATAGTTTGAGGACGGTGACTGAATTTTTCTCCTTAATTAACTAAGTAAACCTCCTTAATTTTACCAAAACACCCTTGAACAGTTAAATATGTATCTTCAACAATTTGTTGTTTTTTTTTTCCTTATCTCTATCAATTCAATCATGAAGAATTGTGTGAGTAAGCTGCCTATATTTTTGGTGTACTTTTAGTAACGAAACAAGAAAGTGATTATTGGCGGATCCGAACAAGTAGACAATTACAAAGATTTTTCTATTAATCCAGATCATAGAAAAAAAACTATTTGTATTGCAATTCTAGAAAAGACTTTGGTTCTCATAAAATGTATATTCGATTAAATCTAATTAAAAGCTTGGATCTTAATTAGTAATAACTACACCAAGATATTCAATAAATTTAGTTTAAGGAAATTTCAAATTCATATTGTTTTTAATTTACTTTTGTATTAAATGATATGGCCCTGTATAGAAATTAATTATCTTTACTTAATTATTTAAGGTAAATTATAAAGTTATGTAGGTAATATAAGGAATTTCGGGAAAAAATTGAATGTTATATTAATAGGGGATGTAAGAAGATTATTTTTTTTTTCTCTTTATCCTTATTTGTCTTTTCATATAAGTTGACAAAATCTAATGATAATTAAAAAAAGATGGAGATACAAATATCAAATTCGGAGGTCCAACTAGAACTACCTTTTTTTTTATGGCAACATATGCAGGCAAAGTTTGGAGTGATGAACTTTAATTGTAGAGAAATTATAAGCACTTTAGCTTCGAGCAACTCCTATAGTTTTCTCATATTTTGATTTTTCTCTATTTCGGGGAAAATGATCTTTTTTTGCTCCAATAGATTTTCTATAACTATCCCCATTTTAGGGATAGTGAGGAAAGATAAAAAAAAAATTCCCTAAATGTCCAGCAATCTCTACAATTTTAAGGAATAATTATGAAAATTTTAGAAATTGTTGTAAAATAGGAAATTAATTGGCGTTAGAGATGAAAAATTGCTTAAAATTTTGACTTTTGCTTCCCTATAATATAAAAATTATAGAGAATCTGTTAGAATTGCTCTAAATTAAGAGCTCGTAAATTAAGAGCATCTTACCTAAGACATGAAGCCAAATAGCTAGCTGTTTGATATGCTGTGTCAGCCAAGCAATAATATACTAGCTGTTTGATATGCTGTTTGATATACTATGTCTTTGCTAGTTGGTGTGAAGCAATGGTTGGTAAAGCTATGCAGGGGACGGAAGAGTTCAAAGTAGCAGACGTTATTGATTCAGAGGCTGGGGTATGGCATGAATGGTTCCTAGAAGAGTTGTTTACGCCAGGAGGTGGCGAATATCTTGAAGATCCCTCTTAGCTTAAATGGGGGTGATGATAGGCTTGTTTGGCATTTTGACAAGAAGGGACCTCCCCCTGCAGGTGTGTACAAACTAAATACTGATGGTGCTGCAGAACCACAGAGTGGAAGAAGAGGCCTTGGAGCTGTGATTCGAAATGAGAATGGTGAACTTATGGGAGCTTCTACTCATCAAACTATTGGCACATTCTCCCCACTGGTAACTGAACTTTTGGGCACTTAAAGTGGGTCTATGTTTTGCTATTGATCTGGGAACCCTCCCAGTGGTGATTGAAATGGATAGCTCATAGGCTGTGCGTCTTGTCAATGCCTCTGATCCTTGTTTAGCTGAAAAAGGCTTCTTAGTTGAGGAAGTAAAGTCTTTGTTGAAAATCTGCAGTTCAAATAATGTCACCTTCAAACCCCAGGAATGCAACAATGTTGCTCATGGTTTAGCAAAATTCATCTTGTATGAAAATGAGAATATGTTTTGTATTGAACATGGGCCGCAATGGCTTATGGAATTGGTGAAAACCGATTCCGATGGTTGTAACCTTTCCTTTAATTAATGAATGGTTACTCTTCATGATCAAAATACTGGCGCATGTTAGGTAAAGCTTGGACTATTTCCAAACATTGACCACTAATTCTAAACATTACCTGATGTCTATTTCCATCATTATTCAGTCTTTTTTACTAAGAGCAAGTTCACCCGTTTTCAAGAAATGTCAAGGTCGAAAAGTCAAGAATTCGACCAGTCAAGTTATTGTTCACTGCCACTGGACATGAGTTTCCACCCGTTTTTTTTCTTGACCAGTCAAGACTGTTCTATTTTCACTGTTCATCAATTTTGTCTTACATAAATGAAAAACTAGGAATATGTACAATACAACGTTATTTAGTTGTTGTACGAGAAATTCGGTTTCTAATCGATTTCTATTTTCGAAACAAACATTATTTAGGGGGTCGTGAAAATTGACTTTTTATACGTTTGGAATTTGGGAAAACTTCCTTCATGAAAGTTGTAGAGCTCGTCGATACGATCTCGTGCATATATGAAATGCAATATTCGGAGTTTATTTGAATTTATTATGAATTTTTAAAATCTGAAAATTTTCTATAAATAGAAGAAGAAAAAAATTATGTTTTGTTTCAAAGGACGAATTTTTTTTTTTTTTTTTTCCATTTCCCCCCTCCAGTTCTCTCTCTCTCTCTCTCGCCCCCAGACCTGGCGGGTTTCGTCCAACCCGATCCGCCTTTTTCTCCCTCCTCCGACGTCCTTTCCACAGACCCGGCTCCCCCGAGGTCTCCTCACCTCGTCCGGCCACTCCGTGGCGTCAACCCGCCCAGACGCTGCCCCCAAGTCGAGATCGAAGCAACCCCAGGCGGAGTAAATCGTCCTCCGGCCAGGTTCATTCGTGCGTCACCTCCACGCGTCCTCTCTTCCACGTCTCTCTCTGCTTGTCTATCGCTGACGTCGGCCACGTCCGGCTTTGGGTCGAGCTAGCGTCTCCTTCAACTGGTCATAATCTTAGTCAGGGCTTTGCCTTTTTTCTTGGCCTCGGTCAAGGAAAGCCAAACCTTGGCTAGACAAAACTACACCGGTGGAGGGATGATTTTCCCCTTGCCCAGTCAACACATCATCAATCCTTGCTGGTGCCCGGTCAAAACTACACCGGTGGACTTGCTCTAAGAGCTTCGCTTGAATTTGCCTTGCTGGGTTTAATTTGCTAGCTATTTGAGACTTTATGACCTTTCCATAAGAATTCTTAAAATTTCAGGCTGTTACATTGCAACGTCGTAATTACTAGGAGTTCTGGTAATTGCCTTTAGATCTCTAATGGCAAGACTGACTGTATCGCTTACTTCCCCCTTGTAATTTACACATTTCAAACTATAGATTGATTACACTTATGCATTGCTCAATTCCAGAACTACGTGCATATTGTCTACCAAAAAGAAAATGTAGCATCAAACTACTAATATATTCACTCGCAGGTCCCATGGCCAAAAAAATTTGGGTTTGAAGCAATGGTTGCTGTTTATAAAATTCTGGCATCTTGACCTTAATTTTGGATAACCTGTACAGGCTGGGTTTCAACACTTACCATAAACTATTACCAAAAAAACAAAAACAAGAAAGGACTGAAATTTGCACTCCCATTTTTATAAATCACACTACTTTTGAACTGTATAATACTAACCAGCAGGATGTAAAAGTGGAGAAAGAAGGAAACACTTGCCATAAGTCTCTGAGATAACTAAACTTTTGGAAAACCTTTTCATTTTTTCATGGATATGTATCCAAGTGAAGTACACCTGAGAGATTTATGCACACAGAAATCTACAAGAGAATGTGTCGGCAAACTTATATATGTATCTAGCTTGTACACAAAAACACATCCTAATGTATGTTAAGATAGCCTCCATACTGTACATTAAGATAAGAGATGTATATTACACGGCAGGCATGTCAATGTTCTATTAAACTTTTTTTTCTTTTTTTTTGGTAGAAACGTCAATATTTATCAAACATTTTAATCTGTCTAACTTCTAAATCAAATCAGAGATAAAATGCTTTTATATCAATCCATACCTCCCAAAGGCTTGTCATGTTGCTCCAAATGCTGGAATATAGAAGAAGAAATAAGGAGAGTGTTTTCTTTATGGATGGAATAATGACAACAATTCAAGGACTCTGCAGTAACAGGCATATATTGACAACTTTTATGCTCTTAATGCTAGAAACTCCTTCATGTTATCTACAATGCCTTTATCATATGGATTCCTGAACCTAATATTTGTGAGGCTTTGTCCTGGATGGGTTAAAAAAAAATATTCAGAAATTGTACCGAGCGTACAGATATCGATAACTAATTTGTAACAGAATTTGGTGGCCGGCCGCAATAAATTTACCTGGTTGAGGTGGAATAACAAGTTGGAACTCTGGATACTTTTCCAGTTTACCTTGAAACGAAACAATAGAAGATATTAAGATTTACTTCAATCCAAAATAAGGGATGACTCATCATTAACACATATTTTTTCTTCTATACTTCTAGGCCCTTGAATCATAAGATCACAAAGTCCGTTATTAAATAAAAGGGGACATAGTTGACCAATTTTCTCTAACACACAACGCAATCTCTTTTCTATTATTATCTGTTTATGATTGATTCATGGAGAACTTACCCACTCATCAGCTCTGATGTTGGTGCATACACAGTATATGTGTCATATCACAAACACCAACCACTCACAAACCAATAGACATTATTAGAATCCATATGAAGCAACCTAATTACCAATAGATCATTCAGAAATGAGCAGATCACATACAGAGCATTAGTGATACAAACCTGCCATAGCAGTTGGAGAATGGTGAACAAAATTGTGCTAACAGCTAAACTTTCAGAAAGAGCAAGCTACACAATCGGTTGGGAACAAAAAAAAAGTATTGTGTAAGTTGCTGAGGCATAGATAACTTCTTTGAGTAACTTGACACAGTGTTGATATAAATTAGTTGGCTAAGTTGCAAAGTGCAATAACCAACGTCTGAGCTAGGTCTATCTAAGATCCTAGATCTGGCCGCAATGGAGAAAATGGTACACGAATTTAAAAAATAATAATAATAGAGGAGTGAAATCCATACTCCCTCTTTCATTCTTTGGTCAAAATTCTCAAAATAAGACAAAATTTAAGTTACTAAAAAAAGAAACATGAAGTGTGGATTGTAAAATAGGGAGTATGGATTTCACTCCCTTAATGATAATACATGTAACCAACAATAGTTTTCAATAGACATTGAACAGGAAATCAAAAGATTTTCTGTGACTTGCGATAAAAACAAATCACGAAGAGTGACAGCTTACAGAGTGATGAGCACACTAGATAAAAAGCCTCGGTACTGATAAATCCAAACAGGAGAAATAAGAAGAGGGAATGATTATTTTGGCCCGCAGAGCAATGGTAACAACGTCATTAACCACCACATTAAGGAAATTAAAAGTGATATATATTTTCACTAAGTAGCGTGAACTTTCAAATTTCTCATATTCCATCTAACTAATATGCAGATACTAAAGCGCAACAATTCGGTAATTATACAATTCCCAGAGGCAGGACAATGATGATCAAGACCCTTTATGTATGCCTTGCAGGTTTTGCAATATCTTACACCTCATTAACAAACCAGAATCCTGAGAATGACCACCATCCGGATCACAATAGGTATGATTACAGATAAGTTGCATTCTCTGAAGGAACATGGAACTGGCATAATCTATCATCAAATGTCAATCTGTATTTCACATTCAAACAATCATCAACTTATCAGACGTTCTCTTTTCTTTTTCAATCTCAAATTATCAAAAGCTCAGTTTGATATGACAACACAACCTGTTACACAATCCAGTGAGTAAACATTTCTCATTTAATAAATTATTGAAAGAATGAAGAGAGTGAAAAGTATTACTTGAGTTGATTCATGACCAAAACCACTTGCTAAAAGCTCCAAATCCTGCACAAATAAGAAAGTCATCAACTAAATACATTTCACTGCAAACAATGGATTAGCTAAGTGCAGAGAAAAAATTACCCCAAAATTATTATAGTCAGAAGACATGGTACCAATGTTGAAAATTAATATATAATCAACCTCACGATGATTATCAACTTGAGAAAGAGAAACTGGGCTCTCTAAAGGTTGGTCTGAACTCTGAAGACCTATTTCTAACAATGCCTGCAGGGTCACTTGTTATGATACTTCTACTAACAAAACACTTATTACTATTACAGTATTACTAGCTGTCAATTTATGTATTCATGCATCAAATTAGCACAGTGGAGCTTAAAATCACCAACCTATAGAGACCAATAAAGAGGAACACAACTCCCCAGTTGAAAACGGCATCATTTGGTACCGGCACGGCTACAACAACCACATAAACAATTGTCAAATCAATTCCACATACCCAAATACGCAATAAATTGTTGACGACAATTGAGCTTACGTGGTCGAATAACAGAGAAGTAATATCCCCAGATGAAGAGAATGTTGAAGAAGACGAAAGCCGGAACCGAAGCTTTTGCTCTAAGAAGCGTTCTTCTACACCATCCGCCAAGACCGACGAGCACCAGAAGCAGCAGAACCGAGAGAGCTAGTTGGGTTAGAAAGGAGAAGGCGGAGAAGAAGCGAGGGATCACAGAGAGGGCCAAGTGAGTGAGGAAGACGAAGATACACGACACTATGCAACGGCCAATTAGCTTGGACCGACTTAAGGGATTGCTCTGCTTCAGAGTTTCAAGCATTGCTTTTGGGATTTTCCTTCAAAGTTTCTAAGCTTCTACAGGAAAATCGAAAAGAAAGAACGATAAACATTTAAACCTAGGCCTTGTTTGTTTCCCGGAAAATGGGCCTCGGGAAAGGAAAGTGTTTCCTTTCCTGTGTTTGGGACAGCCATTGGAAGGGAAACACTTTCCCAAATGAAGGGAAAAAGTGGAGGAAACTAGGTCTGGGCTCGGGTCGGGTCGGGCCCAAAAATCAGTGAAACCGAGACCGAGACCGAGAATATCGGTTCGGGCCGGTTCGGGCTTTCGGGCTTTTCGGGCTTTTTCGGGCCCAATTTCCAGTTTGCCTGTTTTCCCTGTTTTCCATATACAATTATGCACCCTGTCATTTGCCACGCATTTGGTACCTGGAAGACTAGAATGCATACCAATTATCTCATTAACACAACAGTAATCATGCATTACAAATTTATCTTCATTTTTACAACACAAACTCACAAATACATTCATTACATTGTCCAATGTCCATTGTCCAACAGAAAACAATCCAACTTATTCAATCATTTCAACTATGTGTTCAATGATCAATCAATTCAAACAATCCAACTTATTCAATCATTTCAACTATGTGTTCAATGATTTGAAATTCACCATATGAATGGTACAACAACTGCAACAGAAACATGAACACAATCCTCCCGTTTTGCACAAAATCACAAATTGCTGCTCGGCCGGCTCCCATGCTCAACAGGTCTAGAACTCCATGACAACTCCAACTTGCAGCTCTGCATTCACATTTCAAAGCTGATCAATTTACAAAGTTGAAGAGAGAAACAGAAAAAGTAATTGAGAAACCCAGTTAAGATACTTATCTGTATAAAAATGAAGCACTGTGGGATGAATTCTGCGGAGAAGCCATGAAATGCTATGACTATGACCAAGATTTGAAAGGAGTATAAGCTATAAACTTCATATTCCAAAGTCCTGCATCTGCACTCCAATGAAAGAAAATAACAAAAGGAAAGAGTTAGTATTAATACGTTCACCTAGAATATTGAGCAGAGTTAATACTAAAAAGAATAAACACATATGGGGAAAGAATTATCATGAAGTAAGATCGAGAACTGGTAGCAATTTATGAAAAATAGATGCCAAGATGCTGGTAGCAATTTATTGTTTATCAAAAAGAATGCTATTGTCAAAAATAGATGCCAAGATGCTGTTCTGTACTCTATATCTAAAGGCAGTATATGCAGAATGTTTATATTGTTCTGTTAGTTTTAATATTTTGAATTAAGCATAGGAAAATTTTAGATTGCTTTGACAAAAAGAGGAGGAAATATATTTGGACTTTGTGGTATAAGACACAGATTACAAAGTTAGTTGCCATCTGATGCTAATCTACTAACAGCTAATGTTTTACTCGCAGATAAAACATGTATTTGACTGCAAAAATCCAATTTAACATCAATAAAGACAAAAATTAATAGACAGAGTAAACGTTAAAGAATGTGGTTTGGTCTTTTGATTTCAAGGATTGGAAGTAAGTATAAAGTGAGTCATGTATCAAAAGCATTGCAGTATCTTATTATTCTGGTGATATAGTATTTATTCTTTAAAATAGGAGAACATCTGAAGACAAATTTAAATCTTTGTTGGTTTTAGTCAAATCAGCTAGACTTTGTTTCATCATTTAGACTTTTCAGGACATCATTTATACCGATTATCCAGACTTATGTCTTTGCTGGAACCATTTCTAATTCTTATGACCAAACCCTTAACCCAACTGTTTAGGCAATTTAGATAATGCAAAACCAAAGCATGCTCAGATCAATAACATGCTACATAATTAACAATGAGAGAGTTGATCTACGGATGATACAGATAAGAACATTTGAAGACATATTTAAATCAAATAGCAACCAATCTAACCAAAGATCACAAAAGAAATCCATGAAATCAAATAGACTATCATGTAATCAAAATTTTTAAAGTGTTAAACATTAAAACATAGCTTGAACTTTGAAATCTTTTCGATCAATCATTGAGACCCCGAACTCAAAGATAAACAAATGGTCTAAGACATAAAAACCAATATCAATTTAAAAATAACAACAATAAAGTCACCCAATTAAAAAACGACAGCAGAATGAACCACAATGATTCAAGTACCCAACAAAGTTCTCACAAAGAAAAAAAATTTAATACTGCAGATTAAACAGAGTCTCCACAGCATAAAAACAAATATCAGTTGAAAACTAAAAACAACAAATAATTGAATATAGCAAAGAAACATTTATGTTGAAGATCAAACCTGTTCTATTTGCTTTGAGTACAACTTTCGTTTCTCAGATTTCTCCCAAAATCGGAGTTTCGGAGCTGTTCGAAAAGAGAAATAAAGATTATCATACGGTATATAATTCAATAGAAAAAGAATTGAATTGAGTTCATTTTCAACTAAGAAAACGGAAAAATAAGAACATGTTGAACTTGATACCAATATTCTCCTACAACAACGGAATCAACTAAGGACGACTATAAACAGCTTTGATACCATCATTTCACGTAGCCAATCTCAGCTTTGATAATCAGAAGCAATTTGATCGAGACTGGAGAGAGAGGTTGAGCCTGGAGATCGAGATCGAGACCGAGACAGGAGAGAGTGGTTGAGACTGGAGAGAGAGATCGAGAGCTCGACGGCGACGACTGGAGATCGAGGGCGACGACTGGAGATCGAGGGCGACGACTGGAGATCGAAGGAGACGACTAGAGATCGAGGGCGACGACTGGAGATCGAGACTGGACAGAGAGGAGACTGGAGATCGAGAGCTCGACGGCGACGACTGGAGATCGAGATCGAGAGATCGACGGCGACGACTGGAGATCGAAGGCGACGACTGGAGATCGAGACTGGAGAGAGAGGAGACTGGAGATCGAGACTGGAGAGAGCTTGAGACTGGGGATCGAGACTGGAGAATGGAGAAAGAGGTTGAGGCTGAGATATGGGGCTAACCGGCTGAGACTGAATGGAGATTGAGATTGACTGATTGAGAATCAGAACTTTGGTATCGAACTATCGAGTATCGATGGCAATATGGCATGATTGGCATGATTGGTATCGGCTGAGAGGGAGGCGGCTGAGGACCTGAGGTCGAGTAGACGAGTACTCTCTACTCTCTGATCTCTATTCTCTAGGGTTGGACTAAAGGAGTGAACCCCCTTTACGAGTTTACGGCTTTACATTTAGTTTTTTTTTAATATTTAACTTAATATTTAACACCCAATCATATACTTACATGTGGCATGTGCTACAGTATTCGGTTCGGTTCGGGCTTTCGGGCCCTGAAAATATAGAACCCGAGACCGAACCGAAAATTTCTATTCGGGTCGGGCTTTAGACCGAACCGAAAATTTCAAATCTAAAACCGAACCGATTCGGGCTTTTTCACTCTGTTCGGGTCGGGCCCTCGGTCTTTCGGGTTCGGACGCCCAGCCCTACCTCACACTACACGTCCGCGTTTAGACCCAAGAACCCGAAGAACCAACCTGAATTGGACTGAAATTGACGGTTTGGTTATGTTTTTTCTTTAAATTTCACAGTTCAGATAGAATTCATGTTCTCTTTTTTGTTTTTTGATTCAGGTCTCGGATTTTAAATATAAAATATTCGAATAGGTCTTTCTAAATGTAACCAATAAATATCTAAATACGCCCAACGGATATTTTACATCAGCATAAATCTAAGAATCTTTAACTACACCCAGCAATTTTCAATAATACCCTTATTTTTAATCAAACCCAACAAATCCCAATGAGGATATGAAGAATAACACACCAGCAAATCCTTCATTCTTTTGAGATGATTTGGTATTCTGTATTGACATTTTTAACGCTGATCTGGTATATTTATGCGAGAACACTACATTGATGGTATGGTTGTACAATTGGATGAGAGTTTTGATTCGATTAATATTAACCAACAAACTTGAAGGAAATATATGAAGTCAACATCATTATTATTCTCTCTACTAATAAGAAAGAACGTGACTGCCATACTTAATAGATCTCAATTGAACTCAAATACAATCATACAACAATCGCAAGCAGATTTCGCAAGAAGATTTTGTTATACTTCTCACCTGGATGCCAATGGTGTAGAATCACTGTAAATCTGTATGTAATTAGGATTCTTATTTAATTATGATATCTTGTGATTATAGAAAATCCTGTAATTATGGAAAGATTGTTTCCTATTAGAGTTAGACTACTCCTTTGTACTTGTATATATACCCACATTGTATATATATACCCACATTGTAGGATGAATGTGGATCATCCGAAAGGAGTTAGACTACTCATTTGTACTTGTATATATACCCACATTGTAGGATGAATGTTAATCATCGAATTAACCCTGAATTGAAATTCTTTTCTACTTGGTATCAGAGCAGGTTCAATCCTTTGAACTTGTGCTGCATCCTTTGAATCCTGAATCCCGAAGAACACCACAAACTGCTGCATACCACCACCGTTGAAATCAAACCACCATCACCCTACATTTTTTCAGAAAAAGAAGAGAAATTTTTTTTTTTCCAAAACATTCATATCCATCTTGAAACCCTAGAAAATCCAATCCTACGAAAATCATGAATTCCTCAATGGTGCAATCAGAGAAACAGGCTATGGGGCATTCGGTAACTACCGAATTTTCTATTATGTCTCAACGCAAACAGGGTCCTCCTCTTGACTTCTCAGGACCTTCTCCACACCATCCTCTAGGTAAACTAAATCCATATGCAAACAAAAAGTGCATTATCTATGGGGAATTAGGTCATAGCAAGGAGCGGTGCTATGAAGTGATTGGTTACCTAGATTGGTGGGACTTCACCAAGAAACCGCGAAAGAATCTGGGCAAGGCTGCTGTTGCTTCTACAGAGGAAGTTTACCTAGACAATGCCTCTGCTAATGTAGCACAGTCAGATATGAAGGGTAAGGTTACTTTTAATAGTACATGGATAATTGATACAGGTGCATCTGACCATATGACCAATGACCCTAGTCTTATGAAAAACCTTAGACGTTCCCCTCAAAATGTTGTCTCTAATGTTGATGGTACTCCAACTCCGATCATCGGAGAAAGTTCTATTGCTTTATCTGATACCTTAACCCTTGAATCTGTCTTAGTTGTTCCATCACTAGCTTATAATCTCCTGTCTGTTGGTCAAATTATTTTAGCTCTTGCATGTTTTGTGACCTTCTATCCGTCTTTCTGTGTGTTTCAGGACATTCTGACTCGGCAGATTCTTGGTTATGGTGTTAGAAGGGGAAAATTATACTACCTTGATCTGATAGAGACTGGAAAGAAACAGAAGCATCTTTTGGGACAAGCTAATCAGATCAACAGGGTAGAGAATGCAAAGGAATCTGTATGGTTATGGTATTGTCGTTTAGGTCATCTATCTTTTAGTTATCTTAAGAAGCTGCAACCTCATTTATTCTTAGTTGTCATTGATTTGGATTTCCATTGTGACATTTGTGAACTAGCCAAGAGTCACCGTATTTCATATTCACCAAGTCTTAATAAAAGTCATGTTCCTTTTATGAAGATTCACTCTGATGTCTGGGGTCCTGCGAAAATTTCTTCTCTTTCTGGAGTTCGGTATTTTGTAACGTTTACTGATGATTGCACTCGCATGACGTGGGTGTCATTACTGAAGAATACGAGTGATGTATTTGGAATGTTTACCAAATTTCACAAAATGGTGGCAACCCAGTTTCAACAATCCATCAGAGTGTTTCAGTCTGACAATGGTGGAGAGTTTGTGAATGGCCCTATGATTGAGTTTTGCCAGTCACATGGAATTCGTCATCAAACCTCCAATTCTTATACTCCTCAAAAAAATGGTTTAGCAGAATGGAAGAACAGGCAGTTGATGGAAGTTGTTCGTGCTTCCTTATTTGGCATGAATGTACCTCGATCCTATTGGGGAGAAGCAGTGAAATCAGCAGCCTATCTTATCAACCGTACTCCTTCACGGGTGATTGAGTTTCAGAATCATCATCAGAAGCTTCATACACTTTTGACCATCCCTTTTGTGCCTAATTTGGAGCCCCGGGTGTTTAGGTGCACAGCTTATGTTCATATTCCCAAGCCTCTGATAGGAGCATTTTAATGCGACGTTTTAACTGCATTTCCCTACATTTTCTGCGTTATTTCCTTAATAAAACCCTGTTTAGGAAAGTTTCCATTCTTTGATTGGGAAAGTTCCTATTTGTAGAAAGTTTCCATTTTTGTAGTTTCTATTTATCATTTTTAGAAAGTTTCCCATTTTCAGTTTAGGAAAGTTGTCATTTTTCATTTTAGGAAAGTTTCTATTTTTCTTACTAGTTTCTATTTTCAGGACCTCCGAGCTAAAAAGTGAAAATGAACTCACAAATGGAAGGAGGAGCTTGCGAACACCAAGGGGAGCAAAGATGAAGAACAATGAGCCACAGAAATGAGCAGAAATGAAGAAAAGAAGTTTTCCTGCTTCAACCAGGAAACCCTGCGAAAAGGAGGAAAGCTTACCAAAGAAGTTTCCAACGTTACCATGAAGAAGAAATAGAAAAATAAAGTGTTATGACGTTGGAAGATGACAAGGCTTGAATGAGAAGCAACAGGGCCCAAGAACTCTCAAGAATGAAGTGGATTTTCGGCAAATGGATCAAAGGCCCACAAAAGCCCATGCAATTAGGATTTGTGGCGCAATGAAGAAACCCTAGAGATGTTTGCCGTCCAAAGTCAAGAGAGAAACAAGGAGATGGCGTGAAAAATCAGAAAATATATAAAAGATTTCGGCAAAGAGATTTCTAGGGCTATTTTTATGGAAAGAAAATATACTTAGAGACTTCTAGCCATCCAAGCCAAGAGGAAAAGAAGGGATTGCCGTGAATTAAAGAAGAAACCCTAGAGATTTCGGCAAGGTATCATCCTCTAGAGAGTTTTAAGGAAAGAAAATTGTGTGGAGACCAAGAAAAGCTCAAAAGAAGTCTAGATACATTCCTATATTCCCTAAAGAGTTTTGGCCGAATTTAAAAGCATAAAATCAGAAAATATCTCTATATATTTAGGCAAGATTATTTAGGGAATTAACATTGGAATTTTGTGATTGGTTGGACCACCTCATAAGGCTTATGTGGCAAGCTACCATTGGAGGAAATGATGTGGAGTTAGCACATTGTTGCCGTGAGGATTCTTAGGGTTTGCACTGCTTGGAGACCAAGAGGCCGTTCCCTATATATTCTCTCACTTTCTCAACGTCAAGGGTTCCTCTTCTTTTACAATTCACACTTTAGAAAAAAAAATCAGAAAAGTTCCTTAGCATAGCCGTGAGTTCCTCCACCCTCTAGAGCAAGCCACGAGTTCAAGCAAGGCCAAAGGAGAAGAAGAATTGCCGTGAGCATCATCCTCCATCACCATCCTTGAAGCTTGCTTTCGAGATTCAAGAGACCACGCCTCAATTCGTTCATCTCATCTCCATCTCACGGTGTAATCCGATTCTCCTTTTGTAACCTTTGCTTATTTCGTTAGCTTTGTTCTAGTTGACATATATGTATGAACAAAGTATATTTCTGGAATTTTTATGATTAATTGATAATTTTCAGATTCTTAGATTGCGATTTATGGTTGCTTTTGTGTGAGTGTTTGATTAAATTTGCATGATAGATTTCTTTTGTATTTTAATCTTGAAAGGTTCGAAACTTTTAGGGTTTTTATATGATGGTGCTACGAAATTAAGAACATGAATCAACTTTTTGGTTTTGTGTTCTTAAATCGACAAGTAGTAAAGGTTTTGTGCAAAACGATTTAATCAAAGAGAATTGCAATTAGATGGACTTTTTCATACTAAGTTGCACACTTGAGTTGATAGCCTTTCTAGGTGCTTATTGCGTTGAACATGTTATGATTGACTAGCTTTCTAGAGCTTGAATGCATGTTTGATAGGATTAGTCTTTGTGCTTTCACTTAGATTAATTAGCATTGAAAAGTAAAATATGGGAAATTGTTTGCTTTTAACGTTTCACATGATCAACTCCTCTTGCATGACTTTGATGAGCAATGTTAGAAATTGAATCGATTTTAGTCATATGTTTCGGTTTTGATCTTTGTTCTCTCATTCCATTTGTGTTTTTATGTTTTTGCATTTTAATAGTTTTGTTAACTTAGTTTTATTTTCGAAAAACCAAAAACAAAATCCCCCCTTTTTCGTAAATAATGTTTATACTTGTGAATACTTGTGAATATTATACTTTGTTTTAATTTTAATTGTTTTGGTTTGTCCTACAATGACAGGTGTACCCTCAATCCCCAGAATAGAACGATCCCTATTTATTATATACTACTAATGACATTTCAGGGTTAAATTATGCGCTTGCTTTCAGGTGCATCAGCCTCAACGTAGCAAGCTTGATCTCTGTGCCTATAAGTGTATATTTGTTGGTTATGTTGAATTTCAGAAGGGTTATCGATGTTATGATCCTCTTACTGGCACTATACATGTCTCTCTTGATGTTGATTTTCGTGAATCCGAGCCTTATTATTCAGGGGGAGTTACGGAGTCTTCGCTTCAGGGGGAGAGAGGTTGTGAAGGAAATCCTCGAGATTTATTTGAATTTGAAGAATTTGAAGCATTGGAATCGAGATTTGGAGTTGGGAATTCTCCAGTACCAGTTGACAACGAAACTAAAATTTGGACAGTAGAAAACGAAAAAGAAAAAGAATCTGAGGACATTGAATCTATTGGAGGTGGACTACTGGGATCCCCAACTTACCAGGACAGATGCGGTGTAGGACCATCCCTTGAACCGAGCCGACGTGATGATCTGTCGAACAAGACAGACGCATCACACCAAGACGTCAGCTTGCATCCCCAAAGTGACAACGACGTCAACATGCATCTCCAAAGTGACAACGACGCTTCAATGCATCCTGGAATATATGAAACGTCACAAGTTGACGAATTACCCACTGACCAGCCCAATTGTGATACACCCAATGAAGATAATATAATTCAGAGTTCTCATATGTCAGAGTTTTCCCCCTCTCTACATCATCAACTGAAGAATCCGCTGCGAATGTTCCTCCTCAAGTACCTTTAATTTTGAATGAATTATCTGGGGTAGATAATATTGATTCTAGGAAATCACAAAGGGTTACCAAGGGTATTCCTAAGAAACAATATGAGCCAAACATCAAAGCCAAAACTAAATATCCTATAGCTAATTACATGTCTACCCATAGGTTGTCTGGGTCATATGCACTTGTTATTGATCAATTATCTACTGTATCTATTCCTAGTAACGTGCAGGATGCATTGACGGGTTTAAAATGGACAAAGGCGATGAATGAAGAATTAGAAGCTCTTCAAAAGAATGCAACATGAGAGTTAGTACCTCTGCCGGCTGGGAAGAAGACTGTTGGATGTCGTTGGGTGTTTATTGTGAAGCTTAATGCCGATGAAACTATTGATAGATACAAGGCGAGATTGGTTGCCAAGGGATATACACAACTCTATAAGATTGATTATGAGGAGACTTTTGCACCTGTAGCAAAGATCAATACTGTTCAGATTCTAATCTCACTTGTAACAAACAAAGATTGGCCCTTGCACCAGTTTGATGTGAAGAATGAGTTTCTTAATGGGAATTTAGAGGGAGAAGTATACATGGATGTGCCTCCAGGTGTTAAGAATCACCCAAGTGACGTTAGCAAGGTGTGTAAATTGAAGAAATCTTTGTATGGCCTGAAGCTATCTCCAAGAGCTTGGTTTGCAAGATTTTCAAAGTCCATAAAAGGCTTTGGGTACAGACAGAGCAATTCTGACCATACCTTGTTTATCAAACGCAAGAATGGTAAGATTACAGCTCTTATTGTGTATGTTGATGACATAATTGCTACAGGGGATGATCAGAAAGAGATGAATGAATTGCAAAAGTATCTGTCAAAGGAGTTTGAAATGAAGGATCTCGGACAACTGAAGTATTTTATGGGTATTGAAGTTGCAAGGTCTAAGAAGGGGATTTTGCTTTCACAAAGGAAGTATGTCCTTGATTTACTTGCTAAAACGGGGATGCTGGACTGTAGACATATGGAGACACCCATTGAGATGAATCACAGACTTGCTATTTATCCTAATCAAGTTCCAACTGATAAAGGGAGGTATCAACATCTTGTAGGAAGGTTAATTTATCTTTCACATACTAGACCAGATATTGCTTATGCTATGAGTGTTGTTAGCCAGTTTATGCATTGTCCTAATGAAGAGCATATGGATACAGTCTTTCGTATTTTGAGGTACTTGAAGTTGGTGCCAGGAAAAGGGTTACTGTTTGAGAAAAAAAGATGAATTGGAACTTGTTGGATATACGGATGCAGATTGAGCTGGTGATAAAACTGACAGATGTTCTACATCTGGGTACTTTACTTTTGTTGGAGGAAACCTTGTCACTTGGCGTAGCAAAAAGCAGAAAGTCGTTGCCAGATCAAGTGTATAAGCTGAGTTTTGAGGTATGGCACATGAAGTCTGTGAAATGTTATGGATCCGTAATGTCTTGAAAGACCTGGGTTACAAGCTTAAAAGGCATATAGATTTGCATTGTGATAATACAGTTGCCATTGAGATTGCACATAATCCAATTCAGCATGATAGAACAAAGCATGTGGAGGTTGACCGTCATTTTATTAAAGAAAATCTTGACAAAAAGGTTATTCGCTTTCCATTTGTAAACTCAGAGGAGCAATTAGCTGATGTTCTCACTAAAGGAGTGTCCAGGGAAATATTCGACTGCTCGATTGACAAGTTGGGCATGATAGACATCTATCCACCAACTTGAGGGGGAGTGTAGAATCACTGTAAATCCGTATGTAATTAGGATATCTTGTGATTATAGAAAATCCTGTAATTATGGAAAGATTGTTTTCTATTAGAGTTAGACTACTCCTTTGTACTTGTATATATACCCTCACTGTGGGATGAATATTAATTATCGAATTAACTTTGAATTGAAGTATTCTTTTCTACTCACGGCACAAACCAAACCATACTGGACGACCATCAAATAGACAATCATGCTTCAACTCAAATAGAAGAAAGCACAAATTTGATAGTTGAAGAGAAGCAATCAACATGGAAATCAGATCAAGAAGGTGGATATTGACAAAGTTTGGTATTCTTCGTCAGGGTGAATGGTTTTCGTTATGTGTATGAAGGAAAACTTGATGAGTGTAGTTAGAAATTTTATAAATTTGCTAGGTGTAAAAAGTTTATTGGAAGTACATAGATATTTTCCGGTTACATTTAGAAGAAAGACTATTGTAGGAAAACTTGATGAGTGTAGTTAGAAATTTTATAAATTTGCTAGGTGTAAAAAGTTTATTGGAAGTACATAGATATTTTCCGGTTACATTTAGAAAATTTAGGATTAGCAGAACCAAGTGTTGGTGGTAACATATAATCGTATTTTTATCTAAGTTGGTTTCAACTTCTAACTGGATAAGTCTATCCTATTAGAATAGGCTTGCCCACACTATGATTTCCCATAACAAAAACAAAAGGCTGGCATTTCACTCAATCGTTTCTCTATTTCAGGCGCAATGCTTCTCTAACTCTTCTCTCTTTCTTCTTCTCTTCTTTTACTTCTTCTATTCTTCTTTTGTTCTTCATTTCTTGTTTAGAAGCCGAAACCAAATACTATATCTCTTCTTCAAATTCTTCTTCTGCAATCCATCTCTCTGAATCATCTTGCGCAATTCATCTCTCTCAATCATCTTAGAATCTTAGTCATTGATTTATGTAGATCTAGGATTTATATTTTCGACTTGGGTGTTTGTATTGATGATTCGATTGATCTATGACAAATCCATTCCAGAATCAATTATCAGTTCCAGTGAAAGCACCGAGACTTGAACTAAAACATAACAGTCAATTTTGTGTCGCTTTCAGATCCTAAAATAGCTCAACCTGAATTGAACTAAACTAAACTTATTGATTTCATTCTCGATTCCCACTGTTGCCAGGATGGGACTGACCCGAGGCTAGGCCTACCCTACACTTTACTAATATTGTCATAAACTAGAGGTAAACACATATAAAACTTCTTAGTTTGCTTTGCTTATATTTTCTTTTCTTCTTTTTTTCTTTTTCTTTTTTTTCTTTTTTTGGGTAAGAAAGCAAAGCTCTCTTACCTAGGTTTATTGAAATAAATAAAAGTCACAGCCCAAAAAGGGAAACAATAACCAAATTTCTCATAAACAAAACATAAGGATAAATGGATAATCGATCATTTTAACTAATACGACAGTAATGAAACAAGGAGAAAACAAAAGGTAGGAAGACCAAGCTTATCACGCCGACAATGATCAATCAAGAATTAAAATAAGGAGGACCATTCCACCACTTCAAAACTAGACAATGACAATTCCGCATTAGCAAGAGTATCAGCAATTTGATAACCTCACTAAAGATATGAGAAAACTAAAACTACTTCTAAGAGATGCAATACAAACAAGTACTTCATGCCACACGTAATCTTCATGGAACAATATGAAAATCAGACAATATGAAGCACAAGAGTTAAATCCACCTCAAGGCATATATGCTTCCACTGCCTAACTCATGCTAGCTCAATGACTTCAATAACCACCATGAACTCCACATCAATTGAAGTCGGAATGTCAAGGTTCAGAGTAAAAGCACAAGTGTCAGAGCCTTGAAACCAGCTCTTCAATAAGGCCTCGTTTGGTTCACAGAAAGGAAAATAATTCATTTGTCTTTCCCATGGGAAGGGAAATGAAATTTCCCAACAACTTTCTATTCCGATGTTTGGTAACGTAAGGAAAGTTATCAGGAAAGTTGTTAAAAAGTTTGTAAATAATGTAATAAAATAATATGTTGTGAGTAATAAATGTAAGGAAAGAATGGGGGAAAGTGATTCATTTAAGATTTAGAAGGAACCACTTTCCCCCTTATTTTCCCTTATTTCAAGAAACGATTTCCTTTCCTTTTGCATCCCAAACACAGGAAAGGAAAAATTTCATTTCCTGATGCTTCCTTTCCGCGAACCAAACATGGCCTAAATACTTTTGCCACACACCGTTCATATTAATCTTCACCCAATCAAGATATGGTGGTGCCAATTAACTAGGAGCACATTGAGGGGAACATATTATCCTTTTTATAACCCGAACCTCAGTCAAAGAATTAAACACACTGTGACATGCATCTTACATAAAGATATTAAATTTTGTAAAAATTCCACCCCTTCTTCATTTCACCATTTTAGTTCCCAATCGCCACGCGCCGATACACCTTTGCAACTTCTTCGTACATCTACTTCCTCCCATCAGCTTCAAAGATTCATATTTCAAACCGGAAGCTCAAAGTTGCAATGGGAAAATCATTTCAGAAAGAAATTGATGGTGTGTGTGATGGTGGTAGTTTTCATGTTCATAATTAGGGTTTTGACTTGCTGGATTGGACTTATGCGATTATGTTCTTGGGCCAACCCAACTATTATCGTGTTGCCAAATTTCCTTTGAGGCACTTGAGAAACTTCCACCTTCTATAATAGATCATGCAACTAAAGGTTAACTGAGAGCAACTTTCAAACCTAAATTCGAACATGATCCTAACATTTCAACCAAAAAACCTTTAAGAAAGACAATAAAACGATCAAATAGTATTCACGTGTATCACAATTTGTTTCTTTCCCTCTGTTTTTTTTTTCCTTTTAATTTCCGTTGTTGGTGACCTCGTGCATCACAGCTTCGTGCACTCAAAAAATTACAAAAGGTGAGAGATCAGTACCTATCCTCACCCACGTGTGACGCAATACGTTTCTCACGGTTTAGGGAAAAAAGAAAGAGACTCCAGGGCCGTTCACCGTTGCGCTAAACACCAAACGCATCTGAGCTGTCGTTCCGGCGGGTCACATGCACCCTGCATCACCCCGCGGGTCCCACAGCTAGAGGACGGTGGATATTTTACGATATTCTCGTAGATACACCCGAATCGTGAGATTCCCAAACCCGACGGTCATGATTCGCTCTCCGCTCCGAGGACGGATCACCACGGTGGACAGTACGCGCCATCATTGCCTACGCTTCGACCATGTGCCGCGGTTTTCGCCATCGGTGGGGCCCCAATTAGGGTCTTTCACGGCTTTTTTCGTTTGCTCGGCCGACTTGATCGAACCGCCCGTGGCAGCGGTTCATTGCGGCGGCTCTTAGAGCCGAGAGGAAATGTTCTTTATTTGGCGCGCCAGCCAGGAATTCAACCAGTCCCATCGTGACACCTGTATGTGATGCCAGACTGGTCAGGGATAGGGATCGGACGGCTTGGGAAATCCCGTGAGGGTGGTACGTGTATGGGCTTGATTTGTCGTGTGCCAGCAATCTCAGTTAGGCTGGTTTGCTGTGGGATTATGTCTTTGTGTCTTGTGCTCAACCCCAGCGCACCATGTGGACTCTCTTTATTTGCAGTGTCGTTCCATATACATAATAACAGTTTGTTTTTGCATGAAATTTGGATTTAAAGCTCTTTTGATCTTTTTTATCAAATAAAACAAATTTTTTTTTGTTAGAACTTATAACTGGATCTACTGTAATTTTAACTCAATTCGCTATCTTTTTTCATCGTTTGAGATAATTGACTCTAAAATAAAAATGAAGGTACTTTTTTCTAATAGTTTTCATTTTTTTAAATGATTTCGGTTGTATACTCAGATCTTTGAAAAGTATGGAATATGAGGACGATGAGTTTTGAATACCAAAATCGCTCAAAAGTATAGAATATGAGGCCTAAATGAATATTTAGAATATAAAGTGTACTTAGTAGAATGAAAATTTAAGAGTAAGTAACATCTTTTAGATTTTTATTGTTAAATTTTAAATATTGTTAAAGCGTGAGAGACTAAAGAAAATACGAAAGTATAGATTTCGTCCAGTTATCTTGCTTCATGCAAGAAAAGAAAGACTTCGTCAAGTCAATTTTTAAAAAATTCTCCGAATGCTACCACTGCTAATGTATTATTAAAGGTTATTGAATGTATTAAATTAAGGACCACCATTTGGCCACTTCATACATGTCTTAAAATATGAAGTGGTTTAGTTATTAAAGTTGCTTAGTTACTATCTTTTGTCACAAAGAACCAACTTCAATAAGAAATGGCCATGATTTTGATGTATTTTTATACCCAACATAAAGGACTCCTTGCTAAAGAGGCTTGAAGGTCTGCAGCGGAGGGCTGAGAAAGGGAGAATCAAATAGAAACGAACAAACATTCAAACAATAAAGAAGAAGAAAAATGGGGAGGAGTTTCTATCAATTGTCACATGCATGGAGTCATTTATAATTTGCTCATTTTAATAGATGCAACATGTTGTTCTAAAAGCTTATCTTAATTCTTTGCTGTTCTTTCACCTATAAGCATGTTCTAAAAATATCTCTGCGACAACCAAGTAGAATAATTATATTTATATTTTAATCTTGATCAACATTTCTTAGTTCGTACTAGTTGACATTGTTTTGATTGCTTGTACGAATCACTAATGAGATTTATACGTTGTCTTCCACTTGTAACTTGGTGCATTCTTTTGTTCATCGTATATATTTTATATTTATCTCGTCAAAGTTTTTTTTTTCTTTTATTTTCTTTTATTTCAATAAAGAATGTTATAAAACAAGGCCATGAACATGAAGATAATCAAAGTCGACTAACGATCAAGTTAGAACCAGAGTAAATCATAGATTCAATCATTTCAATGTAATAAAAAATATGGCTAAATACTGTTTATTCCCTGAATTTTCACACAAAGAATAGTTCAGTCCCTCACTTTTTAATTTCACACGTTTACTCCTTATTCTTTTAGTTTTACACCCAACAGGTACATTCCGTTACTTTCCATCCAAATGCTTTGTTAAGTCACTGTCGTGACAATCTCTCCCATGCTTAAATGTTTACTATACCTTCATTTACTCTTTTTATTTATTATTTATTTTGTTCTTGTTCAAGTAAATCTAGAATATGTGTCTGGCCCAAACTCTAGGTTACTTGACTTAGTTGTAATAGGGTTTTAAATTAGAGATATTCTCACAGATATTCATAGATATCTGATTAATTGTATGATTATCTTTCTTTGTACAACTCTGATTATATGTCTTGTAATCCTCTATATAAAGAGACCCCTATTATCAATGAAAGTACGACTCAAATCTCTTCTAATTCAGTTTTCCTTAAACACGTTATCAGCACGAAACCCTAACCCTGAAACAGATAGTCAAACTCTAAATCCGAATACAAAATCTTGAAACCTTTTCTGCCTTCGCCACACAACTTGTAGCCTTCGACTCCAAGAATCCAGAACCAGCTGCAGAACCACCAGAACTGGCCAGAAACCAACCAAACTGGCCACCGGAATTCCCAAACCACCCGCAGCAAATACTCTACTGGTTCACCACGTTTAGGACCTTCGATTGCTACAAAAATTTGCCAACAGTAGCGCTTCAATCCCAGAATTAAAGAACCGGAAGAAAAACCAAGAAAACAGGCCTAAAAGTCACCAAACCGGTCGATTGAACATCCGGCAGAAAAACTGGCAGAAGAGGGAAAAAAAAGAAAGGAGGAGGCAGCCCAGCTCAAGCTCCAGCCACGGCCCACTAACCGTCAGACCCACCTATGTGGTGACCCGAGAGAAGGGTCCCACAACGCCACGACCCCGAGCCAATGAGAAACCGACATGTCACGAATGACAACCCGATAACTCATCAACCCGAAATCGCAAGGCCTTTTGGGTTTAGACTATATTGCATGCAGCTATGCTAATTCTTCTACGACCCACAGCCACTCAATCTATCTCTGCGTTACAGCTAGTGACTAGGTACAAGTATCATACTTACGCATATTTGAGTGTGTCATTTATGTGCCAATTGCGCCACCACAGCGCTCTATGATGGGTCCTTACAGATGAATGGGCAACTACGTTGGATTTGAGATTCCAACAATCGTCCGCCACTTAATGCTCTTGCAAGACGATCTTCTTACCGCTAGATTTTAGGGTTGTCACTTTGATGAGATAGTCTTTCAGTCGTTAGGGGGAGATAAGAACACGAATGTTCAGCAGGAACGACAAGGATTGTCGTTGCTTGTCCCCACTATGTCTCATCTCGATCCCCGTTAAAGTGACGAGATCACACAAATATGCTTCAAACATGCCTACAAGGATGGACGTCCCTACGAGAGGATGTAACGCCACTCTACACGGAGGTAGGGATGGCGCCAACACCAAAGAGAGTGGCACTTTGGCATTACAGGCCATGGCCCCAGCTAGGATGAGTGGGAAGCTCATGAGTTCGAATGATCCTTTGGCATAACTCAATCCTTGGATCATCGACACTCAAAATCTGTCTCATGAGTATCTTTCAGATTATGGTTATCGTTGAGGGACGCCTCAACGTTAGAACTTATTCCTGAGAATATAGAGCTCTATGAAAATTACATTAGTGTACATGACACGTGAGATAGAAACTCCATCATAATTAATTATGTAATCGCACATTTCATTGCGTATGAGTTTGTTGAGTCTGATGATATCAAATCACGCTCCGTTGATGAATGAATGACAACGTAGAGAAATTTGGCCTAAATAGAAAGATGCAATCCAAGTTAAGTTAGATTTTCTAACGAAGATGAAGGTTTTTAAGACAGTGATGCCAACAACTCATAACATAAAACCTATTGACTAATAGGACTTCGTTAGAAAGCGTGATGAGAAAAGGCTTCTCACAAAACGCCTGGAATCGACTACGATGAGACATATTCTCTTGTAATGGATGTCATTGCACTCCACTACATTGTCAGTTTGGTAGTTTCCGAATAACTGAACATGCAGCTTACAAATGTGGTCACTACGTATCTCTATGAGGATCTAGATAAGGAATATACATGAAAGTTCATGGTGAACTTCATTTACCTAGGTTAAGTGGCTCTAGACCACGGAGCGCGTTTGCAATGAGGTTGAAACACTCACTAAAGTGACTACTTGATTGGGAAGGGATATGCCCGCGCGTTTCCATAACAAGTTTTGGATTCTATCGCGGTTCATGTTGGACATGATCTTCATTGGAAGCCCTTAAAGAGTTAAGGGAAACCGTTAAACACTTGAAATCCGAGTTTGAAGTGAAAGATCTTGTGAGAATACGATTATGTCTCGGTTTGGAACTTTTTTTTAGCATCATGTTGATAGATGCTTAGGCATTTTGACAAGGTCAAGCCTTCAAGCACCCCCATGATCGTCTGTAGTCTTAATCTTGAAAATGATCTTCTTCGTCCAAAGGATGATGATGAAGACGTGCTAAAGGCAAAAGTGCCATGCTTAAGTACAATAGGCGCATTATTGTATTTAGCTCAATACGCAAGACTGGACATCTCATTTGCAGTGAACTTGTTAGCTAGATATATGTTTGCTCCAATGCGACGCCATTGAATTGGTGTAAAATGTATCTTTCGGTACTTGAGATGTACGATTGATATGAGCTTGTTCTATCCCTACAGAGAGACGATGGATTCGGACCCATCACACACCAGAAACGTTGCCAACGCTGGCTTGCGTTCTTTATCCCCATCCCAAAAAGACATGTCTTTTGGAAGGTTTTGCTGATGTTGGGGTATCTTTCTGACCACACAAAGGTCATTCCCAAACTGGTTATGTGTTCACCATGGGTAAAGACCGTGATATCTAGGGGGTCTCCAGAACATACCCTAGTCGCTACTTCTTCGAACAATGCAGAGACTATTACTCTTCATGAAGCAATTTGTGAATGTTTATGGATTGGATCCATAATTCCGCATGTTCGAACAATTGTGTTTTGAAGTCTACCACAGATGAGCCTACGAGCATTTAGGATAATGCTGCTTGTTTTGAACAAATGAAACAACGCCACATCAAAAGTGACAACACTAAGCATAATCAGCAACAACAAGCTCTCCTCAAGATCATAGTGAACTAGGTTCGATCTGAGGACATTGTGGCAGACTTGCTCACTAAGTCATTGCCTAAATTCCACTTTCGAGAAACATGTTGGTAGCATCGTTTACAGAAGTTATCAGAACTCTCATGTCCGTTGTCATCAGGGAGAGATGCAGACATCAGGGGAATGTGTCTACATGTATGGTCTCGAAATATCACTACTAGGATAAAGTTCATAGACATCAGTCCACAACTGATGTTAAAAAGAAAAAAAAAACCGATGTCTTAGTGGGTGATGTTAAAGATCACCGAAACTAAGACATCGGTTCATAACTGATGTCTAGTTTGCAACCAGACATCGGTTTAAGGTTTAGAACCGATGTAAAAACATTAATGTGATCACAATTTTTGTGTGTTTAACTATTGTCAAACCTTCATATTTTCGCATTAGATGCTTAATAAAATATACGTCTAACAACACAATTATCCATTTTAACATCGTTATTGATTTAGAAACGATGTCTAATAATATTTTACACATCAGTTCCTGAAGAAGAATGATGTCAAATGCTATGTTGGACATCGGTTCCTTGGTCTATATCGATGTCTATATTTATGCTAGACATCGGTTTTTGTTTATATATCGATGTCCATAGTAATGCTAGACATCGGTTTTTGTTTAATAACTGATGTACATTCTCTTTCTTGACATCGGTTTTTATTTAGTAACTGATGTATTTTATCTTTCTTGACATCGATTTTTGTTTCCAAACTGATGTATTTTCTCTTTTCTGACATCGATTTTTATTTTCAAACTGATGTAATTTCTATTTTTTGACATCAGTTCTTCATCGGTAACTGATGTTTTTTTATCTTTTCTTGACATCAGTCTGTGAATTCAAACTGCTGTTATATCCCTTTCGTGCTGTATTCGGTACTAGAAAGCTGATCCACAAATAACATGAAATTCAAATATTGAGGAATTACATTAATTTCTATCCAAAATTAGAGCTTGAGGTAGCTTCAAAAGTTTTGCATAATAAACCCTAACCTACTTTAAGGCTAGTCTAGAAGATATCATTACTGCAATAACTACATGCAGTATAATTTGTTCACAATTCATCCTGATATCACTACATCTACTACAAAATAAACCTTGTATCCTAATTTGTAAAATGGTCAGCGGAATAGTCACACAAGGTTTGCAAGTAGTTAGCCGCTTCAATGCACACCTCATCCAGTTGCTCTTGGGTATATTGTATCCGATTCTTTGCCGCCAACTATAAATGTATAGCACAACATAAGTCAATATCATTTTATTATTTAAATCAAACTGCTAAATGTTGTTTCATTTTTCTCTCACCATAAACTAGATGGCAATTATACCTGGGCATTATAAGTAATTATATGTAAACCTACTTTGATAGTTTCTTAAGGCAAGATATAGTCAAAAGAAGAAATGAATTAGTGAATTACAAACCAAATCCAGGGCCACTGCTTGACAGATATGGTAATCGATACACATCAGCCTTTTCCAGCTTCAACGCATAACTGGTGAAAGAATAGATATTTTTAGGATTAATTTCAGTTTACCCCCCTGAGGTTAGGGGTCGTCATCATGTTAGTCCCTCAAGTTTCAATTTAATCAGTAACACCCTTGTACTCTCCAAATTCATCAGCCGTGTCCAATTTCTACTATTCCGTCCAATTTGGACCGTTAAGTCTGACTTTTGAGGGCTAAAATGGTCTTTTCAAGACAAAAAAAATAAAAACAATAAAAACAAAAAAAAAAGAAAATTTTTTTTTTTGTTTTTTTTTTTTCTGTTTTTCTTTTTGCAATTTTTTTTCTTGTTTTTTTTTCTTTTTCTTAGCTTATTATTATTATTATTATTTATTTTTTTTAATTTTGTCTTCAACTTATACACCACAAGTTATAATAGGTTTATAAAACAAAAAAAAAAAACTCTAGGTGGTCAAAAAGCCGCTCGTTGGTCTACGATATTTGTGATATATCTCCGATAAAACAAAGAATTTTAGGATATATCTGTAAAATATATTAGGTTATAAAGTGAAGAATTTTAGGATATATCCCCAATAAAGTGAAGAAATATCTATAAAAATGATTAAAAAAATAACATATATTTCTTCACTTTATTGGGGATATATCCTAAAATTCTTCGCTTTATCGGAGATGTTCCACAAATATCGTAGACCAGCGAGCGAAGAATTTTATGATATATCCCTAATAAAGTGAAGAAATATCTGTATTTATTTTTTACAAATATTTCTTCACTTTATTGGGGATATATCCTATTATTCTTCACTTTATAAACCTATTATATTTTATAGATATATTTTACAAATATATCCTAAAATTTTTCGTTGGCTGGTTACAAATAAACCCTATAATAGGTTTATAAAAACAAAAAAAAAATACTCTAGGTGGTTAAAAAGTCGCTCGCTGGTCTACGATATTTGTGATATATCTCCGATAAAGCGAAAAATTTTAGGATATATTTGTAAAATAAATCTATAAAATATAATAGGTTTAAAATATATCCTATAATAGGTTTAAAATATAGGTTTAAAATATAATAGGTTTAAATAATATAAAATAGGTTTAAACCCTATAATAGGTTTAAAATATAAAAAATTTCGCTTTATCAGAGATATATCACAATAAAGTGAAGAATTTTAGGATATATCCCCAATAAAGTGAAGAAATATATGTATTTATTTTTTTAATCATATTTTATAGATATTTCTTCACTTTATTGGGGATATATCCTAAAATTCTTCACTTTATAAACCTAATATATTTTACAGATATATCCTAAAATTCTTTGTTTTATCGGAGATATATCACAAATATCGTAGACCAACGAGCGGCTTTTTGACCACCTAGAGTTTTTTTTTTTGTTTTTATAAACCTATTATAACTTGTGGTGTATAAGTTGAAGACAAAATTAAAAAAAATAAATAATAATAATAATAATAATAAGCTAAGAAAAAGAAAAAAAAAACAAGAAAAAAAAATGCAAAAAGAAAAACAGAAAAAAAAAATGCAAAAAAAAAAAAACAAAAAAAAAATTCTTTTTTTTTTTGTTTTTATTGTTTTTATTTTTTTTGTCTTGAAAAGACCATTTTAGCCCTCAAAAGTCAGACTTAACGGTCCAAATTGGACGGAATAGTAGAAATTGGACACGGCTGATGAATTTGGAGAGTACAAGGGTGTTACTGATTAAATTGAAACTTGAGGGACTAACATGATGACGACCCCTAACCTCAGGGGGGTAAACTGAAATTAATCCATATTTTTATAAGAGCTAGGAAATCCCAATAGCTATGAAGGCAAGTAGTTAATACATAGATTGAGAGCTACCAATGATGTTGATTTTTATTAAAGAAACAGTACAAAGGTAAGATTAATATATTTCTACAAATTCAATTCTTTGCAAACAATTTTTCACATGGCTATTATATTACTGATGCTTTGGATAATTTTGTTACACCCTGGCAAAGGTGCATATTTTGACATCTTCTTTAGAATTGCAAGCTTTTCTAGTCTGCTAGGATTTTTTACTGGCCATGTCAATCCATATGAACCTACAAGAAATCCCTTCAACAGGAGGACAAAAGCACAAACTAATACAAAATTAATGCACATTATATTGTCCCCAAAACAAAGTATACGGTGATAAATAAACCTGTGTAGTAAAATCCATATCATGGCTGTGGTTTGTCACTGAAACCAAATCCTAGCCAATCAGGTGCAAAGCAATGGAAACCAAGATCCAACATCTACTCAAGATTAAGTCAACATTAACAGATTTAGCAGTAATAAGTTGAAAGCTAAGGCAGAATACGAATGTCGTCACTGCAAAAAAAGGTTTACCAGTCTCTCTCACGAACCATACATGCTCCCCCGATCTGATGTATTTTCCATAATCCCTCCCCTTGCCTTCCATTCTCTAGAATCAAAAACACGAAATCAGAAATAAAAACAAGTAGAATAAACATTTACAGTGAAGTATAAAATCACTATAAAAATTCAAGAACTCCAGAATAAATTGCATGGTATTTCCTAGCGAAGCATTCTTTGGGATATAACTTCTATATTGTGCACTAGTGATCAACCAAAATTCAATCTTTCATCTTCCTTCCAAGCTATAATTGATTACAAAGTAAACACTGATCCAGCTAGTTCCCTTGTCAAAGTTGAGAAGATTCCCAATAACACTGGTAATCACATTAGTTGTACTCAATGTTCAATATAACTTAACTCTACCATAATATAAGAGACACATGATGACACTTTACAATGAGACTATAAACTCAAACCCAGCTGCTGAAGTGATATTATAACAAGAACAACATTATAGAGAATCACACAATAAAGAAACATGAACTATACTCGACCAAACAGTGAAACCATTATAGATATAAGACAAAAGAAATGGTAGCAGCAAAAACTGTAAGTGGTACTGACTCACAATCAATGGATGCTTACTTCACCATATGCCAACCACGTATTCAATACCATTCTTGGCAAGATAAATCAATAAAGGAAAAGACCTACCTCGACTGTGATCCAGAATGTCATTGCTGTCAGAATTGGAAGGATCATCATGCTATCTGGAGTTGTGAGATCAGTAAACCAGAGAGCACCACCATTTTGAAAAGACGGAACTTTCTCGCCATGTTTCTAATCTACAATAATATGTGTTACAAAATTTGAAATTCATAAATTCAAGAAAAAGAGATAGATCAAATCTTAAATGGAACTATGTAAAACATATGCTACAAATTTGAAGGGCTCATATCCTACAGCAAGAAAGAAGCTGATGAAAATAGGACCTTGAATGAATAAACCTTTCAATTGAGAAAATGGAGTGACTCCGTATCTGCAGAATTTTATTCAGTTTCATAGGTAAATACTTAAATGCATGGGCATGCACACAAGATAGCTGCGTGATGATAGGAATTGAAATGAACTATAGCTAAGAAATCTATATCTAAACTCAAAGTTTGAAATAAGTCATAACATTTATTAAATAAAAAATGATAGCCAAGTATAGTTGACAAGCAAGCAGCTATAAAACGTAAAAAAATGAATTCAGAAGTGATTCAATCAGACTGAAAAAGACTTACTCATGGAACAATGCCATCATCTGTTTCTGACCTTCTCTTAAATCCTCAGGATCTGCTTCCTAACAAATAAAATGTGTTCAAAGTTTCAAACCCTGAAAATGAAGCTTTTTGCAAACTGTATAACATCCACTATATCATCTCAAACTAATACAAGTCACAAAAACTGGAAACATTACTTGTTTGGCAACAAGAAGCTCACTGTGAAGCACTGTGAAGCATACAAGTTTGTTTTAGAAAAAAACAAGAGAACTCTAATAGACAAAAGTTGTGCAAAATTGAACAAACTTCTTTCTTCAATCCAAGTCATTCTTTATATAAACATATATAATGACTATGAAGTTGGAAGCAGCCCAATACATTCAAAAGATTAGAGAAAATTATTTGACCTTGTTTACAGCCAGAAACTAAGCAGAGAAGGTTATGGTGTGGATCATAGTGAGTGCTTGATCTAGCTTGAGCATTGTTCATCCAGAGGTTGATAGGAATTAGTGATTTATCCTCCAAAAATGCAGGCTATAGAAAACAACCAGTGGACATTTGTAATCAATAATGAGAAAATTAACAAAGCAACAAAGTAAACTATATCCTACATAATTCTTCCAAAGGCGGCCCAAAAATAGATTGCATCCTCAATGCAACATTATAAACATTTGCATCACCAATGGTAATGAGAAAATAATAGTTTATTGGATTAATTTCAGTTTACCCCCCTGAGGTTTGGGGGTGTCATCATTTCACCCCCTCTACTTTCAATTTTGAATTTTTACCCCCTAAACTTTCCAATTTCAATCAACCGTGTCCAATTTCTCTTATTCCGTCCAAAGTCAACGTTAACTTTGACTTTTGAGGGCAAAATGGTCTTTTCAAGATTAAAAAAAATATATATATAAAAAATAAAAAAATATTTTTTTTTTTTACTTTTTTTTTTTCTGTTTTTTTTTTTTTTTTTTTCTATTTCTTCATTTTTTTTTGTTTTCAACCTATACACCAAAAGTTATAATAGGTTTATAAAAACAAAAAAAATATTCTAGGTGGTTGAAAGTCGCTTGCTGGTCTACGATATTTGTGATATATCTCCGATAAAGTGAAGAATTTTAGGATATATCCCCAATAAAGTGAAGAAATATCTGTAAAAAATAATTTTACACTTTATCTAGAAATAAATATCTGTAAAAAAATAATTTTACACACTAGAGTCTACGATATTTGTGATATATCTTTGATAAAGTGAAGAATTTTAGGATTCCCTAATAAAGTGAAGAAATATCTGTAAAAAATTATTTTACACTTTATCTGTAAATAAATATCAGTATATTCCCAATAAAGTGAAGAAATATCTGTGTAAAATCATTTTTGGTCTACGATATTTGTGATATATCTCCAATAAAGTGAAAAAATTTAGGATATATCCCCAATAAAGTGAACCAATATCTGTAAAAATGATTTTACAATTTATCTGTAAATATCTGTATATCCCCAAAAATGAAGAAATATCTGTGTAAAATCTTTTATAGATATTTATTTACAGATAGTGAAATATTTTTTACAAATATTTCTTCACTTTATCAGAGATATATCACAAATATCGTAGACCAGCGAGTATGTAAAATCATTTTTTACAGATATTTATTTCTAGATAAAGTGTAAAATTATTTTTTACAAATATTTCTTCACTTTATCGGAGATATATCACAAATATCGTAGACCAGCAAGCGGCTTTCAACCACCTAGAGTATTTTTTTTATTATAACTTTGGTGTATAGGTTGAAGACAAAAAAAAAAGATGAAGAATAGAAAGAAAGAAGAAACAGAAGAAAAAAAATTATTTTTTTATTTTTTAATATATTTTTTATCTTGAAAAGACCATTTTACCCTTCAAAAGTCAAAGTTAACGTTGACTTTGGACGGAATAGGAGAAATTGGACACGGTTGATTGAAATTGGAAAGTTTAGGGGGTAAAAATTCAAAATTAAAAGTAGAGGGGGTGAAATGATGACACCCTCAAACCTCAGGGGGGTAAACTGAAATTAATCCTAGTTTATTACTGCATGCCATTAGTTTGTGGAACTGAATATGTGCATGCTTTCTGAGGACTTACCATCAAATAACAAATTGATGACAGTAACATGCGTAGCTACTTCATAACTTGAATTTTTTGAGGGAGCACTATATCCAATGCAAACTAATTGGGTGATCTGATCTCCCAAAACATGATGAATGAGCTTTCCAGTAATGAGATGGATTGGGATGGTATAAAGTATGAGTATATGATGCACATATTGCAAAAAAAAACAAATTTGTAAACTTCAACCATACCTGAATTGGTTCTTTCTCAGACGGCTTTGCTGTCCAAAGAGTTTCCAGATTGTAGTAAGCTTTAGCATTCTCATCAAGAGCATGAACTATCACTTTCCCTGAAAAAGTGAAGATGACTATTACAAAACCAAAAAACCAAAAAAAGAAAACATATCGTCCCACATCAGCGAGGGACTTAATCACTGTGCACTCATTGTGAACACTGTAATATAGATTTCAAAGTAGTTTCAGAAATTTACAATAGAAAATACAGAAATAGAATTCGTTATTCTGATATCTAGTTAGAATGCACTTTACAGAACTACTGTATCCTATTAATGCCATCTCAAAGTCACAATATCGATGGCCAGAAAAGATTGCTGCCATGTGAATATATGAACTTCTTAGTTCTCCAACTATTCCGATGTGGGTCTATGCAATTGTACCAAACAAAGTTGTGCATAATTTAAAATCAACATTGCTCTTAGAGCACCACAACGATGATACACCAAAGAACTGAGCACAAACCAGAGTCAATGACAATCCACTTGCCTCCCTCTTGCCCTTCAACAGTGGGAAGCACCACGCGCTGAGCTCCTTTCTGCTTTTGCTTAGACTACTCGTATAAACAAATGGAATCCCAATCAGATAGTGATCAAGTTCATCATTCATATAGGAAATTTCACAACTCAAATTTTCTACTAAAGCTTCAATTTCTACTCTATTCAATCGGAAATAGGTAAAATTAGTAAGTTGGAAGCCGAATTACCTGCCTTGTAAATTAGGGCTTGGGCGATGTTCTTGACGTGCCAGGTGGACCTTCCGGTGGTGAGGACCATGAAATCGGCCCACTCGCAGTGCTTGTTCGCCGGTCTGACCTTGACGTCGTCGGCCTTGACTTCGTTGAGAACCGTCTCGACCTCCTGGAGATCAAGCAAGCCTTCCTTGGCGGCGGCGGCGGCGGAGGAGGAGAAGGCCTGGTGCAGAGATGGAAACCCTGGCCTCCATTGTCGAAGAAGGCAGTGAGAACGACGATCGGGAGCGTAGAGCGGCCAACATGAGATCGCACCTCTCTTTGGGACTGTTGTTGTTAGTTGTTACTCTTAGTCGCTACTGGGTTCGGCGTTGTCAAATGGGTGGGTGCAGCGACGTCTTTCCGGACGTGTTGGTCCTTTCATTAAAACGTACCGTATGTATGGCGGTAATGTGCTCAAAATTGAGAGGAAGGGCAAAGCGGAGCTCTAGCGTGGATTGCGTCTTTGGCTGATCTGGTGAATTTGAGAAGAGAGATGAGATAACAGATGTGCCAAAGGCAGAGAAGGAGGAGGATAGCGGAGGCGGAGGCGGAGAAGGAGGAGAGTGGAGGCGGAGGCTGAGGCTGAGGCAGAGGCAGAGAGCAGTCGGGTGCTGGTCGGAGACGGAGGATGAGGAAGAGGAAGACGGGTGTCGTGGTGTTTAGGGTTTGAGAGAGAAAATTGACAAGTGGGAACCGAGTAGTGTTGGAGGTAACAAAAATTGTGTTCCCCCGCCCCATCAATTTTGTAACTTAGTCGTTCCGCGCTTTTTCAAAATTTTAGAAAAAAACATAGACATCGGTCCAAAATGATAAACGATGTTAATTATACAAATAGAAATCAGATTTTCAAGAACTGATGTTAGAAATCTCTTTTACATCGCGTGAATTCCTGACTGATGTCTATGACATGATGTCTATTAACATTATTCTAGTAGTGTATGAATGGTGTGTTGTGCTCTTTTTCCCCTTCAACCAACGTTATTTTTGTCCCATTGGGTTTTTGTTACTCGGCAGGATTTTTAATGAGGCAACGAGAGGAGCACCAAGTTTGGGCGACACAAGGGGGAATGTTCAAGTAAATCCAGAATATGTGTATGACCCAAACTCTAGGTTACTTGACCTAGTTGTAATAGGATTTTGAATTAGAGATATTCATAGATATTCGATTAATTGTACGATTATCTTTCCTTTTACAACTCTGATTCTATGTCTTGTAATCCTCTATATAAAGAGACCCCTATTATCAATGAAAGTACTGCTCAATTCTCTCCAAATTCAGTTTTCCTTAAACAGTTCTCTTTTTATTTTTTATTTTTTCTGTTTAGCTCTTCTTCTTCCACCTCTCTATCCTCGTCCTGTTTATCTCCTCATCTGCGGCCTTCTCTTCGACATCAGACCAGATTGCCTCGTTCTTCATCACAAGAACCTTAAACCAAAACCTCAACCATCTTCTCCAAACACTCTCTTCCACCACCACCGTGCCCCCAATATCAAAACCCAAAAAGTGCAAAACCCCAAAACTAGTAATCATTCCCATACTAGAAAACTCAACCCCGTCGGAGTTCTCCATCGCCATAGCCAGAACAGTCGTCGCCTAGATCTTCAGCCTCAAAACCTAACCCACATTGCGGTCAACTACCTCATGGCTATAGGCAAGTCCTCTGCCTCATACACCGCCAAGGCTAACCGCACCGACTCAAACCTCTTCTACTTCACAACGCAATCCACGACTTGTCGTCGGTGCCGGGATTCAACAGCGCAGCGGAGCTTCACAGGAGCTGCGTTTTGGGCTCGATTGTGTTAAAGGATCTTGCCAAGTTTGTGGAGTATACTGATGAGACTCTATTTATGTGGCCGATTCTATGGCGCGAGAAAATGGGAGCTAAGGAGGAATTGGTTTTGAGGAATATCGGGAATTGGATTCCAGGAAGGGTGTTGGGTTACATGTTTCGAGATGGCTGTCAGGATTCCCAAAAGTTAGGGAGCCAAAACGGGTTAAGAGGAGGAGCTGTGGTGGGAGGATTTGGTAGTTGAGAATGAAAATATGAATGGGGATGTTGGGAATGAGTTTGATTGTTGTCGAGATTACCTTAAGGAGTCGGCGGCCGAGAGTGATTCAGTGATATGAATCCCATGTCTGAAAGAAGGATTAGTAATGTTGAGTCTGGGGTTCGATATGGTAGATGGTGCCGAATAGAAGAAAAAAAGAGAAGAATAAAAACAATTAAAAAAATTTAAAGAAGAGAAAGTTAGGGCTATTATAGTAATTTTATCCTTAAAAATGTGGGAGTTAACGGAGCATTGGGTTGGAAAGTAACGGAATAAATCTATTAGGTGTAAAATTGAAAGAACAATGAGTAAACGTGTCAAATTAAAAGGCGAGGGACTAAAGTTTTTTTTTTTTTTTTTCCAGCCAAAGTTCAGGGAGCAAACAATATTTAACCCTAAAAAATAATAGTAGACCAAACTAACTAAAGCATGTATACTGACAATAGTAAGTGCTAAACACAATTTTTTTTTTTTGAACTAGATGGTTTACAAACGCCTAGGTGCTCCTATGGTGCAATTGTAAACTGTAGAATTAAGTAATTTAATGACATACATCATTGTCTGAAGGCAAAGAAAAACTAAACAAAATTAAATCTTAGACTTGCCCTTGTACTTAGGGCAAGCAAAGCCATCATTAGTTGGGTAAGTCATGAGATCAATCTTGTTGTAGTCCTCCAAACAAAAAAGGGCCATGTTGAAAGAGATGAGAAATAGATTACTTAACTTCTTTTGGATTTGACATGGTTTGTCAACCACCTAGATTCAATGATTCATTGAAAGTCAAAGCGTAGATCAGTCGCAACAAACTTCTTATAGGTTAAAGACTTGCCCAACAAATAGGATTGAGATTTTTAAGCCAGCCTACCTCCAATCCTAGTCAAATCCACTACACCACCGTCCTTAACGAAAGCGAAGGAAGTGGTGACGCTAGCAATGATGGAATCGATGGTCATCATGGGAAGAAACTCAAAAAGATGGAGCTTGGGTTAGAGTTTTGGTTTAGAAAAAATATCACCAACGGATACTAAGTTATGACCCGTTCGACACTTAACTTACTGACTTTTCAAAAATATCACTTAACTCACTCACTTTAATATCCGTCTTTCACATAACTTACTCTCATCTATTGTGATATTAAAAATTTATACGGAGAGGGTTATTTTCGTCAAATTACATATAAATATTTGAAAAAAAAAATTAAATTTTATTTTTTTTTTTGAATAAAGTTATTTGTTTTTTTTTTCAATTTTTTTATAGTTGATCTGATAATTTCTAACAAAACCAAGAATTAAAAAAATTGAATTTGAATTTGAAAACAAAAAAAGTAATTGTCATTTTTTTATTTAGAAAAAATTGTTTTTCATGTGAGAAATGTATACTTTAGTGTTTAGACAAATATACTATCAACTTTAACGGCTTCTAACGAATGATTTAATGGTAATAAGTAAGTGTAAGATAATGGTAAATGTAACTGAGTTAAGTGATATTTTTGAAAAGTCAATGAGTTAAATGTCGAACGAGTCATAACTCTGTTTAGTGATTTTTTGCGTTTGTTTAACTTGAAAGATGAATATGAGAGAGTTTTTTCTCTCCTAGGGTTTTCGCACGTACTAAACACACTAAATACATTGGGAAAGTATCGAAGAGATATAACTAACCAACAATGAAAACTAACTAGTTAAAACGAACAAATCTCATCTTCTCCAAAAACACTCACCCTCATCAAGTGGAAATTACTTGCTCATCAAGTTTTTAGTCTTATCACTTTTAAAATCACTCCAAACAAACTTAAAACTCTGCGTGTGTATGTTTTTTCTTTTCTTTTAGCATTTTGCATAAAGCATCTGTCCGTTCTTTTTTGAAAAAGAAAGAAAGAGAGGATGTTGGCAAGCAAATGTAAGCGTTGTGGGAATTGCAATTCTAATTCCATCTCTTCTATTTATAGTCGGAGGACAAAAATCTTGACCTAAATAAAAGAAAGTAAAATTCAAAGCAAGTGTATCTATCACAATTCGAATATTGTATTGCATTGGACAGTTCATAGTGATGCCCACATAATAGAACAATTGGGATTTGAGAAGTGGTTGTGTTGTCTACGCGTATGGTAAGAGATTAGATTATCTAATCATGAAAAAGAAACAAAACGACTGATTTCGATATCCGGTAGTCCCACCTTTTATTGAAACACAATTTTTGTGACACAATTGGAATGCATAGCTTCTCATGCATCGTTTAAGCATTATATTCCCTTTCTCATCATTTCATGTTGCCCCCTCTTATCTTTAGCTTGACTTGCCGGCATCATGTTGCCTACAAATATTGGTGCAAGCTTGCTTAATGGCTTCCAGAAGATCATCATGTTAAATTCGGATAGTTCATCTGAAGTACAACCGGTCAAGTAAGAAAAAGGTTTCTGCCTAAAAAGAAAAGAAATAAATCGAGGACACAAATCGGTAGGTAGAGATGACGTCTAAAATGTCATCATCAATCCTCAATTTCAAGCTCTTTATAAATAAAGGAAGAGTGAGAGAAGAGAAGGAAGTTGATGCGTGGTGAATAACTTCAGTGACATACACATGACCTGCAAGTATGAATAAATAAACATGTTGCGTTTTTACCAAATTAAATTTTAGGGTTTTTGTCCATTTACCCCATTTCTAGAGATTTTTTTCCCACTTACCCCATTAAGTTTTTTTAATTCCCTCTTATCCAATACACTCTAAGGGAGTCTTCCCTAATATCCCATTAAGATTTTTTTTTTTTGTTTTTAATTTTTTTAATACCATTTTACCCCTCACCCCTTTGTTACTTAGAGAGAGAGAGAAAAAAAAATGGAAGAGAGAGAAACCATAGGAGACTTCGCCGGAGCCCATCACCGGCCGCTGGAATCCAGTCACCGGCCGCCGCCCACCGGAATTTGCTGAAAATATCACCGGAAAGGTTTTTTTTGCCCCCAATAGACATCTATTGCCCCCTAATAGCTATGCATTGCCCCCCAATAGAACTTTCGTTTGCAGAATGAAAACTGATATTTCTAAAATTAGACAGATAAAAATTTGATTAAAGAAAAAAAACGAAGAGATTACATCAATTTAAAACATCTATTGCCCGACAATAGATCTATTGCCTCCCAATAGACGTCTATTGAGGCAATAACATCTATTGGGAGGCAATAGACATCTATTGGCCCCAATAAAACCCTTATTTTCTTTCTTTTTGGGCTTCTGCCATATTTTACCACAAAAAAAAAAAAAATGATTTGGGTCAAGCACCAACAGACCCGACCCAATCAAGGACCCGGTCGGAGTCGCTGCAGGTATAACAGTGGAGAGAGACTGAAAAGCTCTTATCCATCTCTCTCTTCGGAATCGGAACCGGAAGCCAATAAGCAAGCTCTCCAAGGCCGGGAAGAATATATGACGCCAAGCTCTGCCAGCTTCTCTATGGCCAGGTGCTTATCGTCACCGCCGATAACGTCGATCTGGTCGAGATCGAGGCCGAGGAAGAGGAAGACTGTGGGGCGCTCGGTGTCGTCGACAGAGCCCTGCCGCCGTTCTGCAAACCATCCGGTCTGAATCGGACGGCGTGGTTCGTCGAAGGAACCGAAAGAGATTCGCAGAGAGACGATCACCACCACGGCGAAGCCCAGCCACACCTTCATCTCAAACAACATCTTTGACCGTCGTCTTCTTCTTCAACGACGCCGGCGAGCTCATAAAGTCTGCCATGGCGTCTTTTTGGTTTGTAATGATACCATTGTGGTTTTGTCGGAGCTCCGGAGTTGATATCTCGGCGACAGAGAGAGGAGAGAGAGAGAGAGAATCTGGTGTGAGAGAGGGAGGAGAGTGGAAAGAGAGTGCTAATGTTGTAGTTTGATAATTAAGCTTAGGGCAAAATGGTCTTTTCTCATTAAATTGTGTAGGTGAGAACAAAAATCTCTTGCTGGGGTAAATGAGATAATTTTATTTTATTTTGGTGCTTTGGGTCAATGACCCTAAATTTTAATCTACATAATAGTCTGATAGATATACTTTACTAGCACTTTGAATCGTAAAACTTAGAAAAAGTCTCATATGTAAATTTTCATCTTCTTATTCAGATGTTAGGTTTAGGTGAATGTAAAAGAGTATACGATATTACGATACATTCATATATTAAGTGTCAAATGAAATTAAAGATGAAAGTGGAGGAAGCATTGACATAAATTAAAATTTAAAAAAAATAAATGAAAAATTTATCAAGTAATAATATTGACAATTGTGTAATTAGTTTTAGCGGTAATATGAAAAATAATTAAAGCTTACTAAAGAGGAAAATTACACCACAAGTCTAACTATACGCGTTATCTTAGTTATTGGGTGTGTGCTGTGAATTTACTGTCTTTATCCTTCAAAGCAGCTCTTTATACAGAAATCTCAGTGTGATCAAATTAATGCCAGATATCTTTCCTGATTTTGCCTCATTTGATTCTCTATTTGACTTCCTTTTTTCTCAACCTCCCCCGTAATTTCACTTTCATCATTTCCTTTTTCGGCTGTAAAAATCCCCTTCCTTTTACCTTTCCCCAAAGACTTATTTTATTCACTTTCTGACAAAACTCCAAAATTCCGGGTGTAATTTACCTGCCCAGAACCAGAATTGGCGCAATTTACCGGCGGTAGTTAAACCGAAAAACCCGATCGCCTACCAAACCAAACACGCCGAGCCGAGTCGAAGCCACTCAAGTCAACCACAAGTCCACCCAGAGTTAAAATTCCTAACCATGGTTAAATTCCACCCCTTTTTAGTCCACAGACCCAGCCACTCAGAGCCGCCCCACATAAAAAGAAGGGACCTCTCCGCGCGTCCCACACTCCTCTGTCTCTCTAAAACAAACTCCCCTCTTGTCTGAGACGACCAATAATACCTGCTCTCATTTCCGCCCTCTTTCAAAACCCAAGTCCTCCCCCAATCACTCAAATCAGACCTTCAATACGGTGCCGTTTCTCGAGATCGGACCGGAAACAAAGCCATGGAAGAAGACAAAGGTGCTCTGGTGCAGAACCTGATTGAGATAGTCAACGAAATAGCTTCGGTCTCCGACTACAGATCCGCGGTGAAGAAGCAGTACTGCAATTTGGCGAGGAGGTTGAAGCTATTGACTCCAATGTTCGAGGAGATTAGGGATTTGAAAGAGGCGGTGCTGCCTGAGGACACTGTAAAGGCTTTGGTTTCGTTCAGGGAAGCGCTGGAATCGGCTAAGGAGTTGCTCAGATACGGCAGCGAAAGCAGCAAGATTTACCTGGTGTGTGCGTATCATTCGATTCTCCGTTTTTCGTCCTCACATTTTTGGGAGTGTTTTTGCTGTTTATAGCTTTTAATTTTTTTCTTTTCTTTTGCTTTGATTTCTAAAAATCTGTTTGATTGCTGAGAAAATGGAAAATTTGAACGGAAATTGAGAGCTTTCTTTGCTTGTTTTAGATGATTAGTGTATCTATAGTCTTTGAAGATTGACATAAAAAAAAAAAATGTTGGGAATTTCGTGATGAACTTTTGGATTCTGATGAGGAATCCTTCAGTGAAATTGTTGGATAAATACAGTAAAGACTAATTTTAGTGCATGCTTCACCTTTTGAATTTAACAGAAAGTTCTTAGTCTTTTATTTTGGGGGTGCAGTTAAATCTTCTGATTAGTAGCAAAGGAGGAGAACGTCATGATTTAAAATTTAAATCATTGTATTTGGTTTTCAGAATGCCCCTTTTTCATCTATGAAATTTTCAATTCATTCAAATTATTGATCGAATGATGATGTGATACTAGAGGTTAGCTCTGTTTCCGGTTAAGGTCTATGCTTTTTGTTTGTCTTCACACCTTCACCTATTGTGATGGGTAAGTTGCTTTGGTATTAAGAGGTTGTCAGTGAAATTGTTAGCTCCAAATGGAATTTCTAGAAGTGAGAGTGCAGAGTGAGAATTGATATAATAGTGGAATATCCTTGGTTGCTGGGTATCACTTAAATTACATGGTGGAAGGCAGATGTTACAACTCACAACACTTTATTTTGGTTGTTCTTTGCTTTTAGTTTTGGTGGCACTTTCGTAGTGTGATGTTACAACTTGCAACACTTCTTATCTTGGTTGTCCTTGGCTTTTAGTATTGGTGGCACTTTGAAAGTTTGATGTTGCAACTTTCAACACTTTTGGAGAACACAAGTTATGTTTGAGAGAGAGGAGAGATGAACAAATTATATTTTGTTGTTCCTCATAACCATAAACTTTTAGCAACATCTAGATGTATTTCCTGATCATATGTCTAGCAAATGTATGATTTATTGTGCACTCTTTAGTTCTTGATTTGGCTGTTATTGTATTAAGGTTTCTGTATAAATGGTGAGTCTGCTGCAAAGTTTCATGGAAAAGCTGCACTGAAAAGGAAAAAATATTGCTACTTCTTCTTTTCATGTTCTTTGATAATGATGAATTCAACATAGTACCCAAGGAAAATGCTCTCTAACTTGTCAAAAATAGCTGCATAGTGTTTCTGGAGCTCTGAGTATCTAATCGAGTTATTGACATGAATACTGCCATATACTGCATGGATAATAGTTGACTCTAGAGATAGTTTATGATAACATTCGAGATGCCATCTCTTCCATAGGGATTTGAATGTCATGTTCAATCTCTTTCTCACACATTTGTTAAGTTGTTTGTGGTTGAGATTCAAACTTAAATTTTATAAGAACTTTTTAGATGCTCATAGTGCATATTATTTCCATAGGAAATTTGTTTGCAGTACAATTGCTGATGGATACATTTATGCATTTATATGTAGGATCTTTCAATCTTCTCAATTTCTATAAGGATGTTGTATGTCCTACGGTCTTATTCCTTGCTGTACTTCTTTTTTTTCTTTTTCCTTTGCCTGGGCCTTATAGGATGTTCCCTGCATTTGATTGGTGATAGTTTTTCCTTTATGGCCAAGTTTCATTTTTCAGATTTTTTTAGCAATAAGGATGGTTCAAACTTTTAATCTTGCCTTGATTGTGTCTCTCTCATCATCCTATTTCTCCCTACTTGCAGGTCCTGGAAAGAGAGCAAACTATGAATAAGTTCCATGAGGTGACAGCTCGATTGGAACAAACTTTAAGTGGAATTTCCTACGAAGAGCTTGATATATCAGATGAAGTGAAGGAACAGGTATATATTCATTATTGAACAATCCTGTCATGTGTTGGGAGGCAATAAGTGATAATCAAGCACCCAAATGGAATAGTCGTCTAATTTTCTCAATCTGACCTCGACATGATTACTTTCTAATCTCTGTCAGTCACCTTTGTAGTTACCTGACAGAAATTTGATTTTGAAAAGGTTGAATATTTATTTTTAATATAGATTTCTTTCTAATCTCTGTCAGTCAACTTTGTGGTTCGAAAAAAATTTGAGGGGTAAGGCTATAGGATGTTAACATTTCTCATACATCAACTATTTTTACCACTTTGAGGACTCATTTTACTACTTTAAGGACTCAGTTTACCACTTGAGAACTCATGTAGTAACTAAGAAAATTCACCACTTTAAGGACTCATGTTACCACTTTGAGGACTAATATTACTATTTTGAGGACTCATTTTACCACTTTTAAGGCAATTGTATGCATGTCATACATTAACACATTATAGAATTTTCCAAATTGGAGCAGGCCCCAGAGTAGAACTCAACTTGATTTGCTACATTGTTTGAGTTATTAATACATTCTTGAACTCTTTCTGTATTGCAGGTTGAGCTTGTGCTTGCTCAGTTTAGAAGGGCCAAAGGAAGAGTTGATTTACCCGATGTTGAGCTATATGAGGATCTTTCATACCTTTACAATAGAAATGATGCAGCAACAGATCCAGCAGTCTTTAGACGACTGGTTGAAAAGTTACAATTGGCAGGGATAGGTGAACTTACACAAGAGTCACTAGCATTGCATGAGATGGTTGCCTCTAGTGGTGGTGATCCTGGAGCAAGCATTGAGAAAATGTCAATGCTATTGAAAAAGATTAAGGATTTTGTACAAACAGAAAATCCCAACATGGATGCTCCTGCTACAGAAAAGAGTGTCGTTGCAACTTCCAGCGGACAAGCATCCACTGACAGGAATCGCAAGGCCCCAGTTATACCTGATGATTTTCGATGTCCAATATCATTGGAATTGATGAAGGATCCAGTCATTGTTTCAACGGGGCAGGTATTTATTGCTCTCTTATACCAAGAACTCAATTACACCATAATTGACCCTATTCTTTTTCCCTCATGTTTTATTGAATGAGATTAGATGTTTTGGGCATATTCATTCATTTTTCTTGTAGAAAATTGTTGACACATTGAAATTCAATTGTTCGACTATACTGCATTTTTCATTCTTAGAACCAATCAATTATCCCACAATTTCCAACATTCATCTGGGATCAGCTTGGGATTGTATGTACTTTAGCTATGTTTGGAGATGAATACCCAAACTTTTGGTTGGAAGTCTGAAAACATGTTACACAGATTTGTTATTCGTACTTGTATAGGGTTATTTTTTTTAACTTCATTTAGACTTCATGCCCACAAACATTACTATCAATTCTAAATGATCTTGTTTTCCATTACTATCAATTCTAAATGATCTTGTTTTCCACTGATGCAGACATATGAACGTTCCTGTATTGAGAAGTGGCTGGAACAAGGGCATGGTACATGTCCGAAAACACAGCAGACCCTCTCTAGCACCAGTCTCACACCGAACTATGTTTTACGTAGCCTTATAGCCCAGTGGTGCGAGGCAAATGGTATTGAAGTGCCAAAAAGGCCTAATCGACCCAATAAAACTGCATCTGCTTGCTCACCCGCGGAACGTACTAAGATTGAAAATCTTCTTCACAAACTAACATCAGCAAGCCCTGAAGACCAAAGGTCTGCTGCTGGTGAAATCCGCCTTCTTGCCAAGCGTAATGCAGATAATCGTGTGGCTATCGCTGAAGCTGGTGCAATCCCCCGACTTGTAGGGCTGCTTTCAACCCCTGATTCCCGCACCCAAGAGCATGCTGTGACAGCGCTTCTCAACCTTTCAATATGTGAGGATAACAAAGGAAGCATCATTTCCTGTGGAGCAGTTCCTGGTATTGTTCATGTGCTCAAGCACGGTGGCATGGAAGCACGGGAAAATGCAGCGGCAACCCTTTTCAGCCTTTCTGTTGTGGATGAAAACAAGGTTAGAATTGGTGCTTCGGGAGCCATTCCGCCACTTGTTACACTGCTGAGTGAAGGTACTCAAAGGGGGAAAAAGGATGCTGCAACAGCACTATTTAACTTGTGCATTTATCAGGGGAACAAGGGGAAAGCAGTAAGGGCTGGTGTTGTTTCAACACTAATGGAGCTGCTAACCGAAACTGGAGGGGGAATGGTGGATGAAGCACTGGCCATTCTAGCAATACTAGCTAGCCATCCTGAAGGGAAAGCAGCGATTGGAGCTGCCGAGGCAGTGCCGGTTTTGGTTGAAGTCATTGGGACTGGATCTCCCCGAAACCGAGAAAATGCAGCCGCAGTTTTGGTGCACCTTTGTTCTGGGGACCCACAACATTTAGTGGATGCTCAGGAACTAGGAGTGATGGGTTCATTATTGGATTTGGCACAAAATGGCACAGACAGAGGCAAGAGAAAGGCTGCACAGTTGCTTGAGAGAATGAATCGGTTTATCGAGCAGCAAGCTCAAGCTGAGGCCGAAGTTGAGACTGAGACTGAGGTCGAGGTTGAGGCTGTGATTGAACCTCGGCCACTGGCACAATCTGAGACCCAGCAGCAGCCACAGCCACTGTCTGCAGTGAATGCCGATGACTGCTGAGTGTTCATTTTGCTCTTCTTTCTTGTTTGGTTGGTTTCTTTTGTTCTTTTTTAGTATCAAAAGAGGCGGCTATGCTTTCACAATGGAGGTGGAAGATCACCTTCCTAATATGTAAGTCAATTCTTTTTATTTGTGTGGGATGAGAACTGTACTTTCGGGGGCTATACTTATAAGAGCATCATGGGTTAGGGGGTAAAAGTAAAAACAAAAGGAAGAAGGGCTGATATATATGGCTGACATGTATTATGTGAAATGTACCGTTGACTGTAATCATCCTCAGTTTTTAGTGAAGAGATGTGCCTGTTACCTATCTGCAGAACTTGCTTGCAAATTTGCAATTAGTAGCATCTGCTCAAGGTTATAGTCAGTGCTTCAAGTATAGAGAGAGCGTGAGCTCAGAAACGTAGTGTATTAAAGTTGTATCAATTCGAATCAATTTAAATGTGTTAAGAAGTTCATAGTCACATATCTGGTATTTTATTTGTTACTCTGGTGACCGATAAATTTGTCATTTTCATGTTGTGCTAGAAATGTGAAAAACTGGCAATATTGATAGACAAGACTGATCTTTCCCCAATCATGCCCAATTACCCACTAAGCAAATTCCAAATGAAAAGTAGCCTCTTTCGCGGATATAAATTTGTTGTCCACCCCAACTCATGAAAGGTACCCTTTCTCACTGATACAGGTGCACGGTACAAATCAACGGACAAAAATAGTTCGGTTAAGATTTTTTAACTTTAAAAATTAAAAGTCGGTTCAATACCGAATCAAATCATTTATGAACTTAGTTAGCTCGGTTTCTCTTGTGCTTAAACCGTAGAACCCGAACCGATCGGTATGTTGGAAATATAATAGGAAATTTTTTTTAAGTTTAGATACATAATTATTCATTTGTCCAGTTTGTTCTAAGTAAGTTCTAAATTTTCAGTTATAACTTTATTCTCAGATGATATACTACCATATAAATTAAATTCCTCGTATATAATCGCTACAATTCTTTTGATCCTCTCACATCACATCTCTCAATCTCTCATTTTCTAACCTTTAATACTACCATATTAATCTAGGGTAAAGCTATGGTATGTTAACATTTCTCATACATAAACTATTTTTACCACTTTAAGGACTCGTGTTATCACTTTGAAGACTAATATTACTATTTTGAGGACTCATACGGTAAACTAAGAAAATTTACCACTTTAAGGACTCATGTTACCACTTTGAGGACTAATATTACTATTTTGAGGACTCATGTGGTAACTAAGAAAATTTACCACTTTAACGACTCATGTTCCAACTTTAAAGACTAATATTACTATTTTGAGGACTCATTTTACCACTTTTAAGGCAATTGTATGCATGTCATACGTTAATACATTGTAGAATTTTCCATTAATCTAGTACTGATTTTACTAACCTTTACTAACCACGTGGTGTGGTGTGCTGGTCGAACGGCCTAGTCTGGAACCCACAGGTCTAGCGTTTGAATCCCAGTTCCATCCAGTGGCCAACAGATTTGAGGGACCCTTTAGGTTCGTGCGTCTGCTGTGCAATGGATTAGTCTGGCTTTTGCCGCAATGACAGTGCAGGAGGTGTTGGGATACCACTGCATGGGTGTGTGAGTTACTAACCTAACTTCCCGATAAAAAAAAATATTGAATCTTTAATTGGATTGGATTGGATTGGATTAAACTTATATTTGTTTTAAGACCAGTTGTCAAAAATGCTTAAACCACTCACTTTGGCAAAAAGATAGTTTGGAGTCAAAATCGATCCAACCCAATCTGTGTGCAGACCTAGTCACAGATACATTTTTTTAGGCCTGGGAATTTTAGCCCGAAAACCCGGATTGGACCGATTCGGACCGTTAGGCCATCTCCAGCTGTGGGGGGTTAAAATAGCCCTTGGGCTAAATTTAAGCCCCCGAAAATCACTATTCATGCAAATAGTAAGGGTTATAATTTTGACCATCTCCAACCCTTAGGGCTATAAATTTAAATGTCATATTATTTTATTGTTTTTCATTATGTTTTTCAAATATATAGTATTTTATAATTATACTATTATTTCTACTCTTATATAATTATTTTTCAGATCAAATCTTATTAATTTTTTGGATATGATTTTTTGAATATTTTGTTTTTATTATTTATTATTTTTTCAAAAGTGCCGTTAGATTTTGAAAATGGAAAAAAAAAAACCAACAAATACATTTTGAAACAGATAGCTGACATCAGCCAGCTACAAGTTTTAATCAATCTCAGCCGTTGATCTCTATATTTTATCTCATCTGATTTATTTAGAGTAGCAATGTGGAGTCCACGAAAATATAGCATGAGGGCTATACAAAGGGCCATCTTTAGCCCAGCCCTTGGCCCTATAGCCCCCCAAATGGCTTTTTTGGTTTAGCTTAGCCCCCCTATTGGAGATGGAAATCTTCATTTTTTGGGCTATATCCACCCCATAGCTCACGGCTGGAGATGGCCTTAGGTCCGAGCCGAGCTTTTAGAAAAAAAACAAAAAAAACAAACAAATAAGGCCCTGACCGTTTTAGTTTTAACGAGCAGGTGCGGGCCTTGATATCTAAAAGCCCGAAAGCCCAAAAAGCCCTATTCAATATTTTCCTTTTCATTTTTTTTATTTTTCCGGTTTAGTATAGTCAACATTCAACCCTAGACCTCAAAGAAACCTCTTTCTCACTCTCTCTTTTTTTTTTTTCTTTCTTCTCTTTTCCTTCCTCTTTCTTCGTTTTCTCTTTCTTCTTCTTCTTCTTCCTTTCTCTCTTTTGCAACTCACGGCCGCCATAACTATATGGCTAATTGATATTGCTTCTTCTTCCCCATAATTATATGGCTAATTGAAACAACTTCTCTTTGTCATCTTCTTTTTCTTTTTCTTTTTCTTCTGCTTCTTCCTTTCCCTATTCTACAACTCATGGCCGCCATAATTATATGATTAATTGAAACCACTTCTCATAGATTCAATGGCTTCTGGGTTGGATTAGCGAAAGATTGAAGTTTTTGTATGGGTTTTGCTGTATGATTTCAAAAGCAACCGACAGTTGGTGACTTGATGTGATGAAGTCGTTCCAATCTAGCAGGTCATCGGCATCTTGGCCGGTGAGTTTCTAAACCAAATCCCAGAATTTGGAGGTGTTGTAACATTCATCGGGTTTGATATCTAAACCACCTTGATCGACCTCTTCTTGGATTTGCCGCCAGAGCTTCTCGTCTTTGGTTTCTCTCTCTAGCTACCGAAAAGCCCGAAGGACCTGCCTGTTTATTAACAGTCCGAGCCTTCTTGGTCCCTGAATATAAAAAAAAGGATTTTGAGCCCGATTCGAGAATTTCGGGCTCAGTCCCGAGCACTGTAAAACACATGCTGGGGTCAGCCCGTGCCCAGGCCTACATAATTTTTTTTTGCTTGAGAAAATGAATTACAAAGAAGAGCCTCTGCTATTTGAAGCCGATCAAGGTTGTGGGCAGAGGAAGCCCTCAAGGGGATCATACCAGACCATGTCCTAGTGTCCAAGAACTCATGACTTAAGTGAGCTAAGTTATCATCCACACTATTGGCTTCTCTAAATACATGTTTGAAGGAAACAAAATCAAAGTTTGCAATAAGAGACTTTATATTAGGGAAACTCCAACAATAGGTTCTATTTGGAAGTGCTATTCTCATTTTAGTACCCCCTTGTTGCATTATTCATATAGGACTCAAAGTTCATCTCCAACAATGAGGTGTTATGTGGGGGTGCTATTTTTACTATTCTTGATTAAAATAGTATGTGAGTACAATGTTTATTAATATTTTTTTTTTAAATGTTAATCTAATTAAATAAGGTAAAAACTTGCATTTTTATTTTTATCATAATATTTAAAAATGGGCCAATGATAAAAGAGGTCATTTTGAAGTGCCTTATTATAATTCCTGATACACAAATGTGCCCATGATAATTAAGGTCACCTCTTCACAACCTACCACTAGAGTTACATTTAATTACAAAAACAGCTACTGCATCCATCCCTCCCTCTCTCTCAAGTGCGTATGAACCCTTGTCAACTGCGTCTTCGAGGCCGTCGCCTTCAGCTGTCTGCTGACAACTTGGTCCTCTGCCACGAGTGCGACAGGGACTTTCAGGTTTCTCATCAAAAAACTAATATTGATAAGAACCATTGCTGAAGTTTCTTATTTGCGAACTAATATTGATAAGAACCATTGCTGAAGTTTCTTATTTGGTTTCGCAAATAAGAAACTTCAGCAATGGTTTATCCTTGTGCCGTTGTGCCACACAAGTAAGGTTTCTCATCAAAAAAACTAATATGAATCTTCAGCGTTTTCAGGTTTCAATTTTATTTTTGGTTTTGAATTTGAGTTACTTTTGTCTTGTATTAGTTCTCCGTATTGGCTTTCGGTCTGTTTTGAAAATTTTCTAGTAATTTTGAATTTAGTAGAAACAAAAATTTTCATTTGTTTTTGGCTTTGAACTCAAGAATCTCCCTAACAACTATTGAGTCTTTGAATGGCGCAAACTTTAAGAAGTGGAAAGAGTCTATAGATTTGTACATTGGCCTCTAGGGCATTGATTTTTGCTTGATTGAACCTGAACTTGTCATAGATGACTTTAATCCAAACCAGCTTTAATGTGAAGTAGGATGAGCTTGGTCATCCTATTTGCTCTAACTCACTATCCATGCTTCACAATAAGTTGGTTTGGATTAAAGTCATCTATCACAGGTTCAGGTTTAGTGAAGCAAAAATCAATGCCTTGGAGGCCAAGGTACAAATATAGACTCCTTCCACTTTTTAAAGTTTGAGCCATTCAAAAACTCAACAAGTGCACTACATGAAGTTGATGAGAAGGCTATTGCAACAACACTAGATCTTCGGCGACGCGGGGACGCAAGAATACTAAATCTTCTCTTTCTCAGGAATTACTCATATTCTATCTATATGGCAAGATAACTTAATAGCTCGTAGTTAGAGAGATGATATGGATCTTGTATTTATAGTGATCAAAGTAATACAGTCCCTCACATAAAATGGAACTATATTTTTGTTTTTGTTTTTGAGGAATAATGTTTATCTTGATACAAAGCAAATAGATTTCCAAGCTATTTAGATCTCCTATTATATTTACAAGATTTGCAAATAAATTTAAGGGTCCTTGACTCAAAACACCAAAATGAGCCAAAATTATCCCACTTACTCCACCAACATATTTTTATTCCCACTGACCCAATTTTAAAAAAAATTACAACTTTTCCCTCGACCTAATTAAGGAATTACATCCATGCCACTCTCTCATCTCTCTCTCTCTCTCTCTCTGGTTGGGCAAGAAGGGGCAGAGGTCACCGAACAAGGTGTAGCCAGAGCAGTTGGAGAGGAGATTGAGGTTGAAACTGGAAGGGAGCCGCCGGATGTGGATCGAACTGAGCTGGTGGGGAATCAAAGCTACTTGAGCTTCGTATCGACAATCGCGACTTCCTCGAGCTTCGAATAGACGGTCAGGTGAGTCGTCGTACCAAGACAACGTGCTGGCCTACTATGTCGAGCTTCAAGTCTGAAGAAATCTTGGGGGAGCCATTGGACTCGGTACCGGAGCCGTACGATTCGGCGTGGATGAAATCGACGGCGACGGGGAGGCTGATGTGGATGGCCAAGTCGGCGAGGAAGATAAAAGCACCAGTGGCGACTCCAACGAGGACGAGAGGTTCGGAGATGTGAGAGAGGTCGGCGGCGAGCTCAGAGACTCGGGAGGGGTTTGGTTAAGCTCTTGACGTAGGTGCCGAGAGCATTTTCTGGGTGCCCAAATCAATTTTTTTTGTTTTTTTGGGGAGGGTTATTCGAGTGGTTCTAGTTGGATCTCCAAATTTGATATTTAGACCTCTAACTTTTTTCAATTATTAATAGACTTTGTCAAATTATATGAAAAGACAAATAAGGACAAAGAGAGAAAAATATAAAAATAAATAAATAAATACTCTTCTTACCTCCTTCAACCAAATATAATATTCAAAATTTTTTTTTTTTTTTTTTCTGAAATTTCCTTATATTGGATACGGTGGTCTTAAAAAGGAAAAAGAAAAAAAGGAAAAAAAATAAATTAAAAAGGACAAAGAAAAAAGAAATTAAAAAGGAAAAAGAAATAACAGAGGAGTATATTGGACATTTCACCTAAGGCTAACTCCTAATTTGACGCGGGAGGGACCAATCAGACGGAAATTTTGACGTTAGGACTTTTCAGATTAATTGAGAATGTCAGGGACTGAAACGAAAAAAGGGTCATAGTACAGGGACTAAACATAATTTAATCCTTTTATAATTTACCTAAAACAATTAAGTAAAAATAATAATTTCTATACATGGCTCATCATTTAATTTAATACAAAAGTACATTCAAAACAATCAGATTTGGAATTTTCTTAAACTAAATTAATTGAATATTAGGGTATAGTTATTACTCGATCTTCCAACCCAAAACCCTTGAAATCATTCTTTTAGCAAATTCCAACAACATATCAAGATTGAGAACCAACTCTCTGATTAATTTTGTTGGACAGACCTACTCATAAGAGAGCAATATCATGTAATTTTGATTCATCATTCTTCTCATTGTCGAAGATAGAGGTAAAAAGTAGAGTAGCAGATTATTGTATTTCATGTTCAATGGCGTTTTGGTAAAAATAAGGAGGTCTACTTAGCTTTTTAAGTATTCTAAAAATTAAATTATAGATATACTAAGCATGAGAGGTCCAACTAGAATCACCCTTTGGGTAAAATTGGGGCAGAAGGAAAGAAAAAGAAAAAAAAAGTCTACTGGATGGCAATAAAGGTCTATTGGGAGGCAATAAATGTTTTGAATTGATATAGTCTCCTCATTTTTTTTCCTTAATCAAAGTTTTATTTATCTAATTTTAGGGAGATTAGTTCTTATTTTGGTGATCAAAAGGTTTGTTGGGGGGAATAAAGGATTATTAGAGGGCAATAAACCTCTCCGGCCTCTATGAGATCTCCAACGACCTCCGGCGAGGTATCATGAACTTTTATTGTCCAAATAAAGGTCTATTGGGGGAAATTAATAAAGGTCTATTGGGAGGGCAATAAACCTCTCCGGTGACCTATGAGATCTCCGACGACCTCCGGCTAGATTTTCATTAGAGAAGTCTGGCGACCGGTGACCGGAATCCTGCGACTGGTTACAGGAATCCAGCGACGGGACTCTAGTGAAGTCTCCTACGGCTTCTCTCTCTCTCTCTCTCTCTATGTAACAAAGAGGTGGGGGCAAAATAGCTCAAAAAAAAAAAAAAAAAAAAAAAAACTTAATTGGGTATTAAAGAAGACCTTATTAGAGTCTTTATGGGTAAGTGAGAGAAAAAATAAGTTTGTGGTGTAAGGGGAAAAAAATCCCTAAAATTAGGGTAAATGGTCAAAATAAATTACAAGGAATATAAATTCTAAATTATCTCAAATTACTTATTAAGTAATATAAGTTCTCACAGTATATATACACTTATAAATGTTCATCTCAAGTCTTACATAGACAACATCTGCTATAATAGCTGCCATTGTTTTAGGAGATTTGGGAAATGTCATATTGCGTTTATTGTACGTATGTGCTTGACAAACAAATTGATTAAGACACTCTTTGCTCTTTAATACATAGAAAGAATAGATAAAACATGTTCATGCATGCTGATGAGCAGTGAAAGAAAAAGGTGGTGATGATCGATAGAAGAGAGTAACTGTCACCTAAGATCATGGGCGTATTTGATTTAACAAGATTCGAATTGAAATTCTAAAAAAATGAACTTTTACTTAGCTCGGATTGGGATGTATCACCGAGTCCTTTAAAGTGTACTCCACCATATAAAGGTCTTAGACTGTCAGTTTAAAAGAGAGGAACCTCTCGATCATTACCACATGATTCAAACATATTAGAAAGGATCATTAAAAATCATGTACCTTCTGCCGAAAATCATGCCAAATCATAAAGAAGACGAATAGACATGAGATATTGAGATGCATGATAGTACGTTATAAATAAAGAGATGCCCACGAAGTATCTGTCGGCACTAGTCTCCTACAAAAAAGAATACAAATTTGCTGATGAGTTTTCGTCGTCAAAAGACTCCCTTAAAAAAAATACACATCTTGGCCGATGACAAGTCGTTGGTAAAAACCTCCAAAAAAAATATAAAAATGGATATAGATTGCTTAACGAATTATTTGCTGCTAAAATCTTCCCGCAAAAAGTAAAATTAAGATAAATGCACCTTTGCCAACAAACAATTCTTCCCACATTGATTTTGTACTTCTATGGGGTTATTTTTGCTGAATTTATTTTACATCCGATGCCTCAAGACGTCATGCTAGTACCAATTCTAAATGATTTTGTGGATCCATTGATCTATTTATGTGTTGTTTTTTTGAAATTGGGCTGGTGCGGTTGCCCTCAAATCTTGATTATTGAAATTGCAGAATACAAAGAGGGGACGTAGAGCCTAAACCCCAGATTACAATAAGCATAAAGAGAATATCTCGAAACAATACCAGGACTCTCCACAAAATCTATGTATTCTAACAAGCACCAATTAGCAAAGAGTACATCAATGACTACTCCATTTGCTTTGATATAGCAGTGACATACCGGAAAGATAACTCTATATTGAAGAAGCATCATTACAAATAGTACAGCTTTCCCACTATGTTGCCGCACAGAAATAAAATCGGTGGCACTCAATTTTATCCTGCCACTAGGATGTTGCGTCCATTTGATCAAGCAAATAGCTCGCCGCCTCGCTAGGCCAGACAAGACATACTGAGTATGCATACCGAGATAAAGCCCACGTCGCCCTAACACAAGATGATAGGGACTTATTGCCGGCAAGAAGCCAATTCTACCAACAAGTTAAAAACAATAACAAATAAAATAAAAATACCATGGGTCCTGGGCCCAAGCCCAGGCCCAAACATCATCAGGCCCAAGCCAAGTTTGACTGCTGCAGAAGGCTTGACTCCTCCATCCTGACGGCAAGACCCTGCCTTCCCTCCACCGGCAACACCACCGCCACCTCCTTCACCCCAAAGCGCTCGTCGTCCCACAAATCTCCCATCATCTCCGACGCGCCACTGAGGAACGCCGCCCACCTCCAGAATAGATGCGAACTGCTCAACCCAGATCGGATCCAATCAACCCGATCGGAGCATGGTGAATCCCAGCCACGCCGCCACACTATAATCACGGCCCGGTGACCTCCAATCCTGCAAAAACCACTCAAACCCCCCTGTGAGCAGTCTACGCCCCAATCTAGGGTAAAACCACCCCTACCTCTCCTGCCGGTCATGCACCCTTCGTCGCCCTTCTCCGTCAGCCCCTCCAGCAAATCTGGACAGAATCTCCCTCCCCCTGCAGCGTCTATACCGGCCAAGCCACGTACCAATGGACCAACAGTCCCATCGGGCCCTTCCGACGACGACGCCACCAGGGTGTACCCATGGACAGGGCATGAAATTTCAGAAAACTCGTCAAGCGCGTGCGGCGCGTTCTAGGGTTGTTTTGTTTTTTACAAAAGAATTTTTTTTTCGATTTATGTGTTGTAGGAGAATGGAATTGCAGGGAGAATTGTGTATTATTATTGATAATAGGAGCCATTTATTAGGGATTTACAAAGTACATGAAATGTAATAGAATCCGAACATAACTAGAAAATCTAGAACCTTCTCCTAATACAACTCTAGAACTAAACCCTAATTTGAAGAGGCACACATGATGTCGACATCCTTCAACACTCCCCCTTGTGCCTGCTCAAACTTGGTGATGACGCTTTGATTGTTGCCTCACTAAAAACCTTGCCAGGTAACAAAAACCTTGTGGGACAAAAATAACCCTGGTCGAAAGACGTGAAGGACAAAAAGAGCACAACATGTCCTTCACTCTTCGAGATCGAACATGTAGACATCATACCTCCCCTTGATGTCAATATCTCCCCCTGATTGCTACAATCATGGGAGTTCAGATAACTTTCTCAATCCGATACTCTTCACATGTTTCTCGAAGGTGGATTTAGGTAACGACTTAGTAAATAAATCCGCTACATTATCCTCAGATCGGATTTGATTCATTTCAATATTTAGAAGTGCTTGTTGTTACTGATTGTAAAAGAACTTAGGCGATATATGTTTGGTGTTGTCTCCCTTGATGAAACCTAATTTCATTTGCTCAATACAAGCTGCATTATCTTCATAATTCATGTAGGTTCATCTGTGGTAGACTTCAAACCACAAATTCCTCGAATCTGTCTAATTACAGACCTCAGCCATATGCATTCTCGCACGGCCTCATGTAGAGCAATAATCTTTGCATGATTTGAGCAAGTAGCAACAAGGGTCTGCTTTGTAGACCTCCAAGATATCGCAATGCTTCCCATGGTAAAGACATAACCCATTTGGGAGCGACATTTGTGAGGGTCAGAGAGATATCCTACATCAGCAAAATCCATCAAAACATCATCATCGTTTTGATGTAAGGGAAGAAGATGGGTGGCCGGCAGTTTTTGCAGATCACAGGGTCTTGGACGGTGCCACTTAGGCTAATGAGATCTGTTCTCATTCTTCCGTCATTCTTTTCTCTCTGCAGGGATAGAACAAGCCTATATCTATCGTACATTTTAAGTAACGAAAGATTGTCTTTATACCAGTCCAATGGCGTTACGTTGGTGCAGGGCTACATCTAGCCAACAAGTTCATAACAAATGAGGTGTCCAGTCTTGTATTGTGATAAGTACAATAATGCGCATGTTGTACTCAGGTAAGCACTTTTGCTATTAACACGTTTTCGTCATCATCCCTATGACGGATCCTTCTTAAGGTCAAGACTACGGACGACCATGGGAGTGCATCTTTGACTTTATCAAAATGCAAAGCATTTATTGACAGGGTTACAAGTTCTAAATCTAGACAAAACTGTGTTCTCCCAAGGTCCTTTATCTCAAACTCGGATTTCAGGTGTTCAGCGGTTTCCCTTAGCTCTCAAGGGTTCCAATTATGTTTATCAACATAAACCGTGACAATTGCAAATCCAGAACTTATCATGAAAACACAAAGGCATAGTTCATCATATCCCTTCCCAATCAAGTAGTCACTTTAGTGAGCGTTTCCCCTCATTGCAAACGCGCTCCGTGGTCAAGAGCCATTTGATTTGGGTAAATGAAGTCTACAAGAACCTTCATTATATTATGTATCTAGATCCTCATAGAGATACATAGTGGCCACATTTATAAGCTGCATGTTTAGTTATTCGGAAACTACCAAACTGACAAGGTAGTGGAGTGCAATGACATCTATTACGAAAGATTATGTCTTCTCGTAATCGATTCCAGGGCGTTTTGTGAGAAGCCTTGCGCCATAAAGCGAGATTATCATCTCTTTTTCTCATCACGCTATCTAACGAAGACCTATTGATGTCAACAAGTTTTATGTTAGGAGGTGTTAACATCTCAGGCCTGAAATCCTCCCTATTCGTTAGTGAATCCAATTCAACTTGGATCGCATCTTTCCATTTTGGCCAATTTTCTCTACGTTGGCATTCTTCAACGGAGTAAGGTTCGATGTCATTGGTCTCAATAATTCCACGTCTTCATGTACACTAGTGTAATACGTAGAGATCTCAATATCCTCAGGAATTGGTTCTAACATTGAGGCGTCCCAACGATGTCTCTTGGACATAACCACAATCCAGAATATTCTCATGAGACGGATTTTGAGTATCAATGATCAATGGATCAAGTTGTGCCAAACTCGCTCTCTTCCTAGGGCGAGAATCCATCGAACCTATAGGTCTCCTACGCTCTCTAGCAGAACCCATGGCCTATAATGTCATTATGCCACCTTTGTGGCGTCACCATACCACCATCCATGGTAGTGGTGCCGTACCCATCTCCTCTGGGTGGCACCATGTCCTCTTGTGGGGACATCAATCCTTGTAGACATGTTTGCAGCAGGTATATGTGATCTCGTCACTTTTAGGAGATCAAGATGAGACATAGTGGGGACAGACCACGACAATTCCTATCGTTTATGTTGAACATTGATGTTCTAATCTCCCCCTAATGACAGGAAGACTGTCTCATTAAAGTGACAATTCGCAAATCCAGTGAAAAAGAGATCACCTGTCAAGGGTTTTACATAGCGGACTTATGGTTGGAGACTTATGTCCAACACAAATATATATATATATATATATATGCATTCGTTGCAATGACTCATGTTGATGCGCTGTGGCGGCGCAATTGGCACATAAACTGCACACTCAAATATGCATAAGTACAAGATATTAGACTGTAACCCAGTCACTAGCTAAACGTTGAGTGGCTGCTATGAGCCGTAGACGAATTAGCATAGCTGCATCCTATATTGCATAACCCAAGCGGAAATATTGGTGTGCATTACCAAAGTTCAGGCTACCATAGTAGTATTTTAATGGTGACTTTTCCGCGAGACCAATTGAGTGTGTACATGGGAATATGATACTTGATATCAATACCCAATGATATGCAATAGTCATCGAAAATTGTCGATGTAAACTCTCTAGCATTATCAAGTCAAATTGACTGAATGTGATGATCTGGGTAGTGAGCCCGTAGCCATATGTTCTAGGCTAGGAGTTCATCATAAGTAGCATTATGAGTGGATTTTAGCGCGACACGTGACCAGCGTGTCCACACATTAACCAACACCATAAAACATCTAAGCAGTTTGCAAGTTGGTTGAATCGATCCACAAAATCCCCTTGGATTCTCTGTAAGAATGGAATTATTTCTTTAGTGTCATTTGCATAGGATGGTCTTGATCATTAAAAAAAAAAAAAAAAAAGGCTTTACAGAACGAAAGATTGGGCTTATAATCAACCAATGAAGGTTTTGGTTGAGCCACAATGTCACAATTTACTTTGAGAACTAGAGAGAGAAGCCAAGTCTCCATACATGGCGTCAAAGCCATGATTTTGCCACAGGGGGATCACGGCGCCGTTGATTCTCACTTCTCTTCGTTCTGAGGAAGAGATGTCCGTGTGAAGTCTTGAATATCACGGATCATCATATCATGACCTAGGTGTCCCAAACGGTAGTGCCAAAGCCTATATGTGTCAAAATCCCATAAGTCATCTTCTCGTGACATGGTTGGATTCAATGACTCAAATAGTGGTTGCATACAACCCACTAGAGCGACACATAAGTTTCTCTAATACTCGTTTATGTCCATAGTCATTAGAGGTGATGCAAAGGAACTCTTGTCCATTCTCACAATGTGTTTCCATATGAAAACCATTGGCTTTTATATCTTTCAAATAAAGTTCGAATTAAGATATGTCCAAGACATTAAGTAAAAGAATCGACACTTTATTAATAGCCAATGACTAAATCAAAGTTTATTAACCAAAATCTAATCCAAAATAAAAATCAAACTTAGAAAAATCGTAGCCACTCAATCTGTTTGGTAACTCCAATCAAATATGACCAGGGAAGTAGAGAGGGATGTCGGTGGAGCAAGGCTCTCTTAAGTACCACTAATCTCAATCACTTTCCTAGACATCATACTTCATTAGATGCACCACTTGAGAAAGAGTTAATACAAAATTGTCATTTATTGATTAAGGCATAATTGCCATTACATAATTCTTGGAAAAATAAAATACAATTCGAAATAAAAATCTGCGGTTTTGTCTTCATCGCCAGATTTAAAGTCTTTTTGAACTCGATGTCTTGATCACCATTGATCAATTGATCAAGTACTCCATAAAACATAATGTAGAGGATGCTCTCTTGATTGAGGCGTATTGACACAATATAAATGGTCCCTTGGACCATTGGTGTTGGAATAGTGTTACCATGGCCAAAAGCGGCGCCATGGTGTCCAACCCCCAACCCTCAACGTCATGACTCATTTGGTCATGTATTTGCCAACTTTGGCGATTACCTTCATGAGACTGTTGATCATATCATCCATGGTGACTTCTTCTAGCCATTGAACGGTGCTCATGGTAGCCATCTTGAGGCCTACCATATTTTCCATTCACAAAGTTCGTGGCTGTGCCTTTCAACATATGCCATAGCTCCAATTAGCTGATGGAAATTTGTGATCCGTCTTGCGTTTACATGAGTCCGGAATAAATTAGAGGATCTCATAACATAGACAGCGAAGGTATTGAGGGTTCTCTCAATCAATTGTTCCTCTGTGATAGTTTTTCACAGGCATGCATCAATGTCTGATGCGGAGAGCTTCTGAACAATATTTCATAACTTTGTCAAAGTTAGATAAGCAGAGATAATTCCATCATGCTTCTAAGTTCAGAAAATTGTGAATGTTGTTAAAACATTCACGAAGCGCTACCCAAAGGTTTCTAGCGCTATCCTCATTCATGTACTCAAACTAGAGTGTCATCTCCATGTGGCACTTCATCAGGGTAAATGCCCTGGAATTATCTATCTCAGTTTGTGAGTCTTGAGCGATTCCTTTATAACAGGGCTCTTGGATTTTAGGCAATAAATATCCCGTGCCCGTAGAATCCAATGGAGTAAAATCGAGCTCGTTCAAGTTTGATATCCAAAAAGGAGAAACAAGAACGGATTCGTTTCGGAGTCAATGCTTCCACGAAAACTATTATTAAGATTTCCGAGCCTTAATGCTACTAAGAAATCGATTTCCAAGAAATTTGGATTAACTGAAACAATGATGTTTAATATGGTCAAAAATAGATGCTTGCGGACGCTCTTAGTCCGAAGATTATGAACACTCTTAGTTCATTGATTACGAACGCTCTTAGTTCATTGATTACGAACGCTCTTAGTTCGTTTAGCGTGAATCCCCATAATTCCGCTTATTAAATACTCGAACCCATATTCGTTTATTTCAAAATCCTGCAGCAAATTAAGGAATTTAAAAGACAAGAAAGCAAGAATTTTAATCTTTAAAAACTTACTTGATGAATTAGGGCTTGAGTCATGCGCGTGTTGATGCAACCGTGATGGGGCAGAGCTTGCAGCGGTGTCGGATACGTTAGGCAGCAAGGACTACAGTGGCAGCATGTATGCAAGGTAGCAGTGTTGCGGGGCTGTTGGGCTGCTGGTGCGTTGCGGGAGAGCTGCTGAGGGTTGCGAGGCTGCTGGTGAGTTGCGGGAGCTCTGCTGCAGGGCTGTGAGGCTGCTGGTACGTTTCGGGAGCACTGCTGCAGGGTGCGAGGCTGCTGGGCTGCTGGTGCGTTGCAGTTAGGGTTGTTGAAATTCGGAGCAAATTCTCTTCTGAACAGCTTCCACTTAGATTGGTGTATAGGTCTAAAAAAAACTCCAATAGGGCTGAAATTTGGAGGTCAAATAGAAGAGACATAGACGAACAACTTTGATGAAGAAATGATTTTGATCTGAGGTTCTGAACTAGACATTTCGGGGCTTGCAAATGGACTGATATGCATAGGAAAGAGAGGAGAAGGATGCAACGGGCGTGCGGCGGTGCTGCAGGGGCAGCGGGAGTGCTGTGATGCTGTAGGGGCAGCAGAGGTGTAAGGGCTGTCCAAGAAGGCTACAGGGGCAGTAGAGACGCAGGGGTGCGGCAAGGCAAGTGGAGGCAGCGGCGGCTTAAAAGAATTTCAGGTTTTTGGTTTTTGTGGTTAGGGCTCGTGCTGATAAAGTGTTGTAGGAGAATGGAATTGCAGGGAGAATTGTTTTATTATTATAATATGAGCCTTTTATATAGGGATTTACAGAGTACATGAAAGGTAATAGAATCCGAACATAACTAGGAAATCTAGAACCTTCTCCTATTACAACTCTAAGACTAAACCCTAGTTTGAAGAGACACACATGATGTCGACATCCTTCAACATTATGAATGTTCTTGTATTGAGAAATGGCTGGAACAAGGGCATGGTACAAGTCCTAAAATAGAACATACCCTCCCTAGCACCAGTCTCTTACGGAAGTGTGTTCTGCATGCGTAGCCTCATAGCCCAGTAGTGTGAGGCAAATTATTGATTGAACCACCAAAAAGACCCATTGCACCCAATAAATCTGTTAACTTTGCTCGCGTGCAGAACGTATCGAAATCCTCATTTGCAAACTGACATCATCAGCAAACCCCGAAGATCAAAGGTGTGTTGGTCTTCTTACCAAGCATAGTTTACATAGTCGTGTGCCTATATATTGCTGAAGGTAGCTGGTGCAATCTCCTCGTGTTTCTATACAAAACTTGGAGGTAGAATGGTGGACACTGGCTATTCTAGCAGAACTTGCTAGCATTCCGAAGGGAAAACAGCCGTTGGAGCTGCCGAGGCAGTGCCGGTTTTGGTTGAAGCTGTTGGTACTGGATCCCAGAACAGAGAAAATGCAGCTCTGGTTTTAGTGGACCTTTGATGTGGAGAGCAACAATATTTAGGTCGTGCTCAAGAACTTGGAGTGGTGGGTTCATTATTGGATTTGGCACAAAATGGCAGTGGCAGAGGCAAGAAAAAGGCTGCACGGTTTCTTGCGCAAATGAATCGATTAAACTGAGAGAGTATCAATCCTCAAGCATATTGTGCTAGTGAATTTGTAATATTGGAATGTATTATTGTATTAAGCAGTTCAAATTTTTAATACTCTATTTAATTAGGGTATTTTATGTTCTCATTTCTCAACATGGTAGATCATCATTTTGGTGTTGTGTTAGAAATGTGAGAAACAATAATATCCCCAAAATAATACGACACTACTACGTCCATTGTTAGTTTTCTCGTGTTAAATGGAAAAGATCACTCTAGTGGATTTGGCAATTGGCATATATATATATATAAAGCATATACCCAGAGATAATAGCGTACTGATCTTGCCCTAATCACACCAGCCCGGTTGGGGGTTAGTACATTCCAATACGCAATTACCCTATTTTCACTTTTTCTTGGAGTGGTTTTGTCCTCCAAGAAACCCTTCTTGTCATAGCCGTTCCTGAAGAACGGAAAGGCAAGAATGCGATTCTGATTTTTGTTAAATGATATATTATATCATCCAAGAATGCATGGTTATGGATAATTATGACTCATTACCCTGAATTTTTTTTATATTTATATTTTTTTTATGGAATTGAAGTACTTAGCATTGTTTTGCAGCAAATAGTTTCAACTTGCTTCTGCTATGATAGGAACTGCCATTGTTGGGCGATTCGGGAAGTGTCATGTCACATAAATGGTACGTGTATCCTTGACAAACAATTGATCAAGACCCTTCTTCCTCTTTATATCCATAATTCCGTAGAAAAGATTGGAATTATTGATCAAACGTGTTCATGCATGCATGTGTATTCTGTTGATGAGATGTAAAAGGAAAAAAAAAATGGCGATGATGATCGATAGAAGAAAGTAGTCGTCCATTACAAGATAAGAAAGATCATGAGGGAATTTAATCGTAACAAGATTCGAATTGAGAGCCTAAAGAATCCTCTCGCTTAACTCGGAATGGGAGATGTCGCTGAGTTTTCAAAAGTGTACTGTACAGTCTCCACCTTATAAAGTTCTTAGAAACTTCAACCCTTTTTTTTTAGAATCATGTCGGTTCGTTGATTGATCAGCGACATTACACATAACGATCTATCTCAGTTGGACTGATAAAAGAGTTATTACTAAGTAATTTAACCTTTATAAGGGCAATGAAGCGCATCCAAAACTATCTTACATCACCCATGAAATACTCAAAATTTCATAGGAGATCTAGATACTCTTGGGACATATCTCAGACCTAAGAAACTATGAACTTTTGCTCCATATGAGGAGAAATTCTGACATAAAAAAAATAAACATGTTGCCCAAGCCCAATAACTGGCCCTAAAGATAAATAACTCCAGCCTATAAACCTAAGAAAAACCCTAACCCACACCCGCGAGCCGCTGCAACCTTTGCCAATGACATCATCTTCAGCACCACACAAGCAGCTACTGTTAGCATTAAAGCCACCCTTAAGTGTAAGAGGTGCAAGTTATAAAATCGCGGATTAAGTAAGGATGTCTAACCCATGAGGATTGGCAAATCCTTTCCTAACTAGGGAAAACTAAGGAAAACTAGGAAGACTGCACATAATTTACAAATTTACACCAAAACTCATTACAAGATATGGCATATGAAGGATGATATGCACAAATGGATAGTGAATTGTGTGTTTTTTTGTTTGAGTATTAGTTGATTGGCTAAACTAAATACAATTAAAGAAAGTAAACTAATACTAAGTTAAGCTACGGTTGTAGAGAAATGGATGGGAGTTGAGGGGTTTGGATTGTCTACCACTAACCACCCTTGATGCAACAATGCAATTGTATATGAATGATGCTAAACCTATTGTCTATTTATCCTCTTAGCATCTGCTTAAGATTACTAAAGGCTAAACTCCTTTGATTTTTTCAATTCCAACTGGTTAAGTCTATAATTAAATACCTGAGAACAAATTCTATTACTGGTTAAGTCTCAATTCATTGTTCCTAAATGCAAAAAATTAGAGTTTAGATAAACAAGAAAGCAAATCAATCCTAGTTCTAGGTGATTTTTACTCAATACTCTCACATGCAAACATGGTATGATTCCATGCTCTTAATGTCTAGAGGTGACTAATCTCAAAACACTAATCATGAGATGACAAATGCATTATACTTAAACTAATCAAATTCAAATATAAGCATCCACTTTTTTATTTAGCATGTGGAGGTGACAACATGAATTTCTTCAAATCATAAACAAAACATCAAGGGTAAATTCCTTCTATGGTACTTTGAGGCATGGCCAATTGGACAATTTGGTATCTAGTCTTTAAAAGAGGACAATTTGATACCTAAACTTAGGCCCCGTTTGACCATTTGATACTTCTGTTAATTTTTCAGTTAAATGTAAGAATAAAATTGACATTTAGAACCTATTTATAAAAAGAAAATAAATAACATGAGTTTTGTGTGTTGATGACCATCATCTTGGGTCTTCATCATTTCATGGATTCTTCGGGAGCAAATGAACTTAAATGAATGCTTTTGGATTATGTTTGAAGATTACATAATTGAATTTTATGTTTAAAAATTTATTTGTTGTGATTTGAACACCCACGAGACTACTTTCGAAGGATTGGACATAACTCGGTGGAGTCTCATGGATGTTCAAATTACGACGACTATATTTCTTAAACATAAGATTCGATTATTTCATCTTCAACATAATCCTAAAGCATGAATTTATACCTATAAAAAAGGTCAACAACCCACCAAACTCATGTTTTTATTTTGTTTTTATACATATGTTCTAAATATCAATTTTATCCTTACATTAAACTGAAAAGTTAACAGAAAAATCAAAATGTCAAATGGAGCCTCAGTTCAAGTATCAAATTGTCCTTTGTTGAAAACTAGGTACCAAAGTGTTCAATTGGCCATACCTTAGGAACCATAGAAGGAATTTATGCCAACATCAATTACAATCAAGTTTGGCTATGGCTTTCAACCCTAACCCTAACAAGTTCATGGTTTATAATGTTAAGGTGGTTGTGGAATTGATGGGTGGTGGAAGTAGTGGAGACGGAATTTGGTGTTTGGATTTAAGGGAGGTGGAGTTGTAGAGGGAAGATGGAGCTAAAGTGAAGTGAGAATAGGTAAATGGTTAAAGAGATAATGAAGATAATGTATCTTGGATCTTAAAAATCAGCTATGTTCAAAAAGAAAAGATGGAAGAGATGCTCTTACACCATGGTCTAAATTGGTCCCAAAATGCATGCAAAACTTCAAAAGGACATTATGTGGGGAGAGATTTGAACTTCAAATGGTAGAAAATTACTACTAGCATGGTTCTCTTTGGCTGGACTAGATGTCCTCCATAAGTGGCGACTTGCCAGAAAATCTCACAGGCAAAGTTTGCCGGAAAAGTCCAATTTGCATTTTTTCCCGCAAATTCCATGTCTTCTTCTCTTAGCTTCAATTCTTCACATGTCAAGCCTCAAATTGATCATTTTTTTTTCTCCTTGCATTGTTTTCTTCAAACAAATGAAAATTGATTGAACATAACAAAATAGTATGGATGACAAATCAATTTTCATAGTTTTGGGCTACAATTACGTATGTAAATTGTGACTCAATACCTGCCAATCAGCCCCTACCACCACTCAACATCACCAAAAAAGTACAACTACAGCCACCACACGGCACCGCCAGTAACCACAACAACGTAACACACGCCATTAGCAACATAACCAACACCACTTGTCACTGGCCTTGTTGCATAACCACCGCCACCAAAACTGAAATCTTTCCAACATCTCGTTGACGTTCAGCTGCGTCTGCCACCGTCACTATCCGTAGATCAGACATAAACAACAGAACCCGCCTCTAACAGACCACTAGAAACCGATGCCCATAACCATCCTTATAATCTCTCGACCCCTATCATCTTCGATCTACCTAGGACCTTCGGAAACGGAGAGCCTCCGTACATCCATTTGTTGTAAGGAATTCGCCAAGACCAGTGAAGGAGAGCCCCGTCACCCTCATCCTCACAATAACCAGAGAAGCGGGAAACCCCACTCCTCCAGTTCAAATTCCTGCACCACCATCATGAATACCTAACCAGACCATCATCTTCTCCAAGAGAATTCTTGTTTGTTTGTTTGGTTGTTTGTTTGTGAATGATTCATTAGAAACTTCAACGAGAGAAAAGAAAATAAATATTTTACGAATAAAAATTTAAGAGCTAAGATTAATTATTACATGTAATCAATATTTTACGAAGCATAATTTGAAATCACTTACTCATAAGTTGAATAATGAATATGATGCACCCAGATTATTTCAAACTAGGAATTCAATCATTAAAGTTGAAGGTTACTAAACTTACAATTTCCAAGCAAGTAGCATTGGGCCTGGTCACTATTTAGATTGGGGAGAGTGCAATTGGCAACTATTTTTTGCAAACCACACGCCTTTTTTTCTTTTGTTATGCATATATTTTTTGGATAAGTATACATGGAAAAGAAAGTCGGGGAGTGTGGTTTGTACAAAACAGGGTGTCAATTTCATTTTCCTTTAGATTTTATGACGATTTCCATGATTGGCTGTTTGAGTCAAAACTCAAAAGCATCAGTATTAGCAAGTCACAGTTTAATTGGTTTCCTCGTCTTGTCAAAGTAGTTTCTGATGATTTATCCAAAAAAAAAAAAAAAAAAGTAGTTTCTGATGAGGTTAATTGATAGAATATGTGTAAACAGGCTAAATTCTTTAGAAAAAAGTTCTTTGAAAGTCAAATTTTTATCAATTATCAACAATCTTTCGCCAATAAACCCCAATCATTTAATATTTGTTTCAAATGAAACTCTATTCTCGTGTGTGCATCTAATGTGTTGTTGACGCTCTCACATGTAAGACCTAAGACCTAATTAAGGCATGAACCTTAAACTCTTAAAATTCTACTTTTGTGGGTCAATCATATATATACTGTTCAAGTATACAATTGAGCTTTAATTAAAAACTAACTAACAATAAGTGAAGCTAATTGAGACACAGAATTAGTAAATATAATAGATACATACGTACTAGCTAATACTTGACAATAATTTCCAACCACTTTCTGGGGTATACTCTCAACACAAGTATTTCTGAAAAGCCAAGATAGATGAACATTAGTCTCAAGTCTCAATCAGTCAAGTGGCAAAGTTCATGTTCAAACCACACTATGGTCTATGAATCAAGTACTTAATTGTACTCGTTAATATCAGTTTGTAAATAAGATTGCTTATAGACGAAGCCAGCTTTGGCTTTCCGGTGTCACATATTCTTTCATCCCCTCGCACAACCCCACAGAAAAAGGGAACGTCTATAATATTTAGCGACAAACAGAGTACCAATTAATTTGGGGTCTCCATCTGAGAAAAGGTGATTAAACAGAAAAAAAAAAAAAAAAGCAAAAGAAAGCAAGAAAGATCAAAACTCTAGCTTATAATGCTCCTTATTCCTCAGTAAAGCTCAAATAACATAAAAAATGACAAATTGTGAATAGAAGCAATTTATGCATGCTCTTTATCGTTTCTTAAAGTATATGAGTAAGGCATTAAAGTTGTGAGACAAGTTGTAGATTTTGTGATACTAAAAAGGCAATAAAGATGATAAAATTTGGGGCATACATATTTTCTGTATTGATCGTCTGTCTGTCGTAATTGACTAGTTAGAAGAAAAAGAATCCCATCTATCACAGTAATTTAACATGTCAATATAGATAATAAGACATTATAATGACGTTTTAGCAAATATACACAACCAAAAACCTCTTGGAGAAATTTTCTACCTTTTGTGTTATCACTTTGTTAATCATCCTATCTTCAACTTGATCTTTCTTCTCTATTAAGAATATAATAACTGTTTGAGCCCAAAAGTACTGGTTTTGGAGCCAAACAATAACAGTTACTCTTTCTTCCTTTTCATGTGAGGATTTTTATCACATGTGCATTCCAATGTGATTCTCTACGCGTTTTGGGTCTTTCTTTTGCATCAAATTATTGGAAGCTCATAATTTGCTTAGTTTGCTTTTCTGTTTTATTTCATTTTTTCAGTCGTTTTTACTACCTCTATGATTGGCCATGAAACATATACATTACCCCAAAACAGCATGATCATAAAGCAATGACATTCATCTTTTACATATATATGTATATCGATCGGTTTAGATAAAATTTGGTTTGAACAGTTCCACTTGTTCAAACTCTTTCGTAAAAGAAACGACCTAAACTCAAACTAAATATATAGCAATTGAGCTTATCAGAAACAGTGAAACACTATCGTATACCATTTGCTTCGAGCTCGAATCTTTCATGGTCTTAAACTTATTTTTTGAACATTTAATTGAGAGAGACAGAGAGTGTGTGTTAATTTTAAACAACAAGAATAAGAGATGAGATCAAGATATCTCAAGTATAAATCAAAAGTGTGTAATATATATATATATATATATATATATATATATATATATTCTAGAGAAGACCTCCTCACTTTTAAAATCTGAAATTCTCACTATTTTTATACTCTGATTTTAATAGTAAAAATCAAAAGCTATATATACTCAAGTATAAATCAAAAGAATATAAAATTTGAATACAATGTTTAATATATACTAAAGTGTAAATCAAAAGTGTGTGTGTGTGTCTATACATATTTTTGCTCTATATTTTCCATCTTCCTCTATATTTCTCATTTCTAACAATTTCGTCAATGTCAATTAATCAAGAACGCACAACTCCAAAATACTACAAGTAGCACAATGTAAATTCCTAGTTTAAATAAGTAAAAAGATCCAAGTCCTTAACGCTTACATGCTAGAGTATAATATGTGGCATATAAAATTAGTCATGCATGTAAACTTAATAATCCCTGATCAGTCCGTACAACTCTTACATCAAGAGTTAAATTGATTCCATCTCTTGAGGCGGCGATCCCACTAGAATGGCCCAAACCAATTAGACAGTGATAGGCAATTTGCTTTTAGAGACTGTGTCACGTTCCTCTCTCCATGTCTCAGCTCTGTCTCTCTGTCTTTCTCTCTCCCTTCCATGCATGGTGAGAGGAGCAACTAGCTTTTTAGAGAGCACTAATTAAATGATTAAATCACAGTCCAGAGCATCTAATTAAAGGAAAGCTTATATGCGAAGAAATTTCGTCCACTCAAACCCTAAAAATTATAATAAAACAAAAAGAGGGAGAAGGGAATGAATTGAGAGAATGAAAGCAAAATATATATACAAAAGCCAGCCTCTCCCTCCTCTTTCCTTGCTTTCTTCCCTCTAGCTTTCTCTTTTCTCTTTCTCTCTTTGCTCTGGTATTCCCTCGGTGTGATTCTCCACCATATTTCCTAAAGACCCATCAAATTTACTTTTTAAAAGAAGGAGAAAAAAAGATCAAACACCATGGTTTTCTCATCTATTCCAGTCTATTTAGATCCTCCCAATTGGCACCAGGTGAGGTTTATTTCTCTCCAAATTTCCATCAATAGCTTCTTCACCAAAATAGAAAAGGGAAATTTTTAAAAGTAAATTTAAAGATAATTATTCCTATTCGTTTGTGATATCTTTGTATGAATATACCAGAAATATTTCTTTCTTTTCTTCCCCTCATAGTTAATTTATACTCTCCATGGATCTAATTTTATCTTTTGCAGCAACCAAATCATCCCCTAGGAAGTGGAAGTACCGAAAATCATCCACAGCTTCCACCACTGCCTCCACGGCAGTTCGGCACTCATGTCGGCGGCGGTGGTGGTACTGATGGTAGTGGTGGAAGTGGTACGGGCTCCATCAGACCCAACTCCATGGCTGATCGAGCCCGGCTGGCCAAGATGCCTCAACCAGAGACCGCACTCAAGTGTCCACGGTGCGAGTCCACCAACACCAAGTTCTGCTACTTCAACAACTACAGCCTCTCTCAGCCTCGCCACTTCTGCAAGACGTGCCGCCGTTACTGGACAAGAGGGGGTGCCCTTAGAAATGTTCCGGTGGGAGGAGGGTGCCGAAGAAACAAGAAGAGCAAAACCAGCAGCAGCAGCCGCTCCAAGTCTCCAGTATCAGCCAGTTCCACTGAGAATCAGCAGATGAGGCAAACAGGTTCTAACCCGACCGGTTTGATTAGTCATTTGTCGCAACCACAGACTCAGTCACTTCCTTTCCTGGAGTCGATACAGCATCTTGGTCGTTACGGTGGTGCTGGGAACATGGCATTAAACAGCTTCAATGAGATCCAGCAAGCTCAAGCTCAGAGTACTGATCACATGGGATTTCAGATAGGAGCTGGGAATAATTTGATGAACTTATCTGGTGGGTTGGGAATGGATCAGTGGCGTAATTTGCAGCAAATTCCTTCTTGGGTAGTACTGGCTTTGACTTATCATCAACAACAGGTTTATACTCATTTCAAAATACTACTGAAGGAGTTGATCAAGACAGTCAGCTAAGGACTGCTGATTCTAGGGTTACTACTCATCAGGTGCCTCCTGTAAAAGTTGAAGATCACAACCATGGGGTGAGTTTGACTAGACCCTTTTTGGGTATTTCAGGGAATAACAATAATAACAACAACGACAACAACAATCAGTTCTGGGGCGGAAATGCCTGGACGGATATATCAGGTACTCTCAACTCGTCTTCCACAAGCCATCTGATCTTATAAGCACCATCAAGGGTTAACCTTGGCCGAGTACTAGTTGCAAGTTTAAATCCGAGAAACACTGTACAAGCAGAGATGGTGATGAATTGCAAGAAACCCTTTAGCTCATCTTTTGATGATTAGAGGAGGGATGGGTGATCCAAGAAATGGGTAGGCTTAATTTGTTCTACTTTGTATTTTCTTTTGTTTTTCTTAACAATTTGCTTGAGTACTTATTATGCTTCATGCATGCATCCTACTATCCTGTATTGTAGGTTTTTAATTCAATATGTTTGCAATTGGTCCTTATGTGTGTATCATATTCTATGTTGATGGTTGTATCTGATACAAGCTATGAGCTCTCGATCAGTTTCATTTCATTTCATGTGGTACTTCTCTTTAAATTCTTTATCTTCAGGCACATGAATTAATAAATACACATTGCATGCAATACGATTAGAAACCAAAGTGCACAATTTTTGGTTTTCATATTAAACTACCGTATATATTGCTTGACATAATATGAAGTTATTGAAGAACTTCAGTATTCAATAGAGTTCTTTGGCTTCTAATAATTACTAATTAGCTAGTTATTCCTATTATTCATATGATCTTCATACTGAAGTTTACTAAGATCAAGCTTCCAAATTCCATTGTGTGCCTGATTTTGCATTATTCCACCAACTTAGGATCTCACTTTGGTCTGATTTTGCAATATTTGTCTGTAAAAGAATTGCCTTTAAGTAATATTTCACCAGCATGCCCTCTTCAATGGTATCTCTGATCTCTGGAAAATAAATGATGGGAAAAGTGATGTGTCATGGGGAGACTTGAGAGGGACACTGACTCCATTCCCCACATTTTCCCCCATTCCTCCATATGTGGCAAAATTTGGAATTCCAAGAAAGCTTCTTGCTCCCTTTCAAAAAGAAAGCTTCTTGCTCATATTTATTGTGAGATCCATTCACTGAGATGTGAATTTGTTTTTCAGTTTTCACCTTCCCAAAGATAACTGTTTACCACATTTAGGTTTGTCTATCGGAGAGAGTGTGTCATGGGGAAGAGAGAGAAAGAGAGAGAGATCATCATCATGCATATAAAACGGTACTAGACAATAATGATTTTGTAATAATAAGGATGATGATAAGAGTGGAAGTACTCGTTTGTTTTACATGGGGGGTGTGAAAGTGAAAGTTGAACTGTTGAAGTGAAAGCCAACAACAATATTGTGGGAAAAAGCCAAATATCCCACTGAAAACCATGCATGCAACTTCCATTCTCAACCAAACCCAAGAGAGCAAAGTATTCTAGGATTTTGTTAAGGAATTGTGCGTGAGCCATAATGACAAAACCCTAGGGTCAAAAGAAGTGACAGGCCTTTAACACTTCAAAGAATTCATGGCTCCCCCAACTTGCTCATTCTTTTCAAATTGAATCAAGAAAATAGAGTTTTTATTATTTTATCAAAAGGAGCAGAAAACTATTCAGGCTATTCTAAATTTGTTATCCGATCGAGTCTCTAAACGGGCACAAATAATCACATAACATTATGGGGTGTGATTTGCAAGTATAACGGAATCATGCACATCCTGTGTGTTTTTCAAAGTTATGGAGTAACGTATTCACAGAACTGTTTAAAAGAGACTGCAGAATGAGCGGGTGTATAGATATCCAGTTAGTTTGCAAAGTTATGGCAAACTGTCAAAAAGAAAATGTAGAATGGGTGGCGCACTGCAATCATGTAAGCATTGAGTGTCACATTGTTATTCACTTATTTATTTGCTTCATTAGTTATGTGGCATTTATCTGCCATCGGATTTCTTTCTACAGTTTAGATTCAAATCTAGCACACTATAACACCATTTTCATAGTATCAGATCCATGCCCAGGTAGCAGTACCCTAGGAAAAGAACATATAATGTATATACTCCGTTGAGATCTTCCTCCAGACATATAATAATTACATGTTAGTAATGTAACCGAAAAGGGGTTGGTCATCTTATAAAAAGAGGAGGAATCAAGGGTTTTGCTTTTGCAAGAACCAATTAGTTAAGGCTGCCTAGCAATGGACGAATAAAGCAATCAAACCAGAAATGCACAGAAGCAAAAAAGCACATACACAATAAACACATACTATATATCTCTCTCTCTCTCTCTCTCTCTCTCTCTCTCTCTCTCTCTCTGTGGATGATATCACTGTCATCGGAACTGGACTGGGAAAACAGTTATTGTGAGTCGAAAATGGCCAATGCAATATGGGTGGCAAAGGGAAAAGCAAACGAAGTAAAAGAGGAATGGTTGCTGTTCATGACCGGCCCTTCTCAGTACTGATTCAGGTACGAAACTGGAAGAGAGCAACATAATCAATCAAAAGCCAATTCAAACAAACAAAGTAATATGGCTCGGAAATCCAAGAGCTGATGATCAATTATGTTCATTTTGTTGACCCACTCATGGATAAGCGTGAAATGCTCCCTCTTTTACTCTCATCTCTCTGTGTGTTAGTTTTTCTATTCGCTGCTTTTCAGTACTCTCCTCTAAATGGGCCTGAGTTCTAATTTTTTCCCTTTTCGCTTTATTCCTCTTTATCACCTTCTGATCTTCTGCTTCTTCCAAATGGACCATACTTAATAATTTGCATTTCTTTTTAAATTTGTTCTTCTTGACCTTCTTTTTAGTGCAGTCTCCGAAACATTTTCGGAGCGGATTAACTAGTTATTTACTTTGGAGCTGCATGTGCAGTTTGAGTTGTCGGTGGTGCTAGGTTTTTGTTGCCAGAAATTAACTACACAAAGTTTTTCAAACAGTCCAAACTACTGCTCTTGTGATTATCTATGCCAAAAATCAGCAATAATGAAAAGCGTCCGCGTCATCCAAAATGAATTTATATAGATGAATACAACATATTAAGAGGAGTGAATATTTGCGTCCCTTTTTGGGACAAACCACATCCCGGCCCCTCTTATACATTTTATGTTTGTTTTTACTTTCTACAATGCAGATGTGCATGAAAAAAAAAAAAAAAAAGGAAGGGGAGGGGAGGGGGTGGTTTAAAAAATGGGTACCAATTTCACCCCTCATCTATCAAATAGAGCAATAATCAAAAGGGAGTGAAATTCACACTCCATATTTTACAATTCAAACTATGTTTCTTTTTTTAGTTTTTTTTTTTTTTTTGTAATGTAGATTGTATAATATGTGATGTAAGATACTAAAAAATGAAAAATTGAGTATGAACTGTAAAATTGGGAGTATAAATTTCATTCTGCTAATCAAATGGTGAAATGGTTTTCGATTTGTCTACTTTTTGTTTTGTATGAGAGTGGTTATGGACCTCTTTATATAGTAAAGAACTAAAGATGTTTGAACAATTTTAATACTATCAATTTCAGTTCAATAATGTAACCATTAGAATGCATTATGTGTAGAACTTAGACAATCAAAAAATTTCAAATTTTATCAAAAAATTTGGGACGATTGACCTTTGAAAGACTTAAAGAAAAGAACTGTTATGGTTGTTGAACTACACTGCAAAATAGTAGAAAAAGGTGGATTTTCACACATTCACTCTAGAAAAAAAAACTATTATCACAAGTATTGAGCTTATAATCTCAACCCTCAATCATCTTGATCTTGTCACTAGAGTTACATACGGGAACTGTTTTCATGTTTTACTTTTTATCTTTGTGCATGATATGAAATGGGTAGAACATATGTTAAGTTCATGGATGTATACAAAATATACAAGTACAAGAGAGTGAAAGAGTGATTCGCCTACAACCTGCTAGGGTGAAAGCCGAAAGGTAGAACAAAAGTGGATCTCTACTATCTAGATTCGCAGCTTGTAAACTATTGCCAAAAAGAAAAAGAAAAAAATTATTACCCAGCTAAAGTAAGTAAGAAATTGCTTTCACTTTTTAAATAAGGAAACTCAAATTTTACACTAAACTGACGCCTAAAAAATTGTTACAATAGACTACAACCACATTAAAACCTGAACCCAAAAAACCTGGTGCTACAAAAACTCCAAACAAAGGAAGCATTAAAAACTTTTTTCTATTTTTTTTTGTTTTTAGGGGGGGGTGGGTAGAAGCCCCATCAGATGTTATTATTGATGGAAGCATTAGAAACTTTTATATGTGCATAATTTGACCAGATCACTAGATCATCTTTTACATGATCTCTAATTTGGAATGCTACAGTTCAGGGGCTTCTAATAATGGACAGATATTGTGGGAGTGGGGTTCTTGTACATTCTTGAATTTAAGAAAGCATGGGATGATGGCGCCACGGTAGTCCAATGAGGCAACAGATACGACGATCAATCAATCTTTTTCCATCAGATGCCAATGGTCGGAGGTCCTACTTCCATGTCATGCACTATTAGGTTCTACGGCCAACTTTCCATTTTCTAACAATAATATTCTCTGGAATATAGTGGGTAATCAGCTTCTTAGGGAGTACGATTAAACTGTTAGGTCTTTGGTTGCGTTATCTGCGAACTTTATTAATAGTATCTCAAACTCTGCTTCCGTTAATGTTTTGTTTAACAAAAAAATGGGCGAGTTTTACAGAATTTCTATAAACTATTGTAGGTGAAAAGATATATTTCGGTTTCATAAATTTAGAAATTAAATCCTAAGAACCTTTTGAATTCAGTATCATAAAATAATTAACCCATTTACATCCCTACTCGAGGTCTTAAGTAGAATTCAAAGAATGATTGTCATTGGATAGCGACCAAGTCTAAACGATTGATAATCACCGTTATATATATATATATATATACACACACACACACGGAGCCGTTCGAGAGCGGACGTCCGCAACCCAGAAAAAGTGCGGACGTCACTGCTCCGGCCTCGATCAAGTGGCGACGGCGCGGCGGGGCTTGCCTGAGGGAGGCCAGGGGTCGTTTGGAGGGGTCTGCGGTCGGGTGGAGTAGCCGGCGACGGGTTTTGCGGTGCTGCACAGAACCTGTAGTTGCAGGTGAGGTGGCTGCCCAGAAACTGGCAAGCCCGACCTCCTCCGACCTTGAACGGTGCCCAGAACGGTTCGGGAAGCCTCCGGCCTTCCTCCTGCAAGCCCCGCGCCGCCGTCAACGCCTGGAAGCCCCCTGCTGTGTTTACATCCACACTTTAGAGACAATGCGGACGTCTGCCCTTGATCGGGCCTATATATATATATATATATATATATATATATCAGTCCTTCTTGACTAAGGATATTATCTCAGCTTCGGAATGGATTTCAAGTTTTTGACCACTATTAGATCATATATTCACATCTTAACCGTTTAATTTTTAGGTTCTAATGTATAGATCATCTATGCAAAATTTCAGCCAAATTGATTATCGTTAAGGCATTCAAAACTGCAATTTACAATAATGAACACGCACTGTTCCGGTTCGATAGATTCGGTTCGTTCATTAGTTTAATCGAGTTCGATACATTAACGATCATCATTTTCGCTAAAAATTTGCAGAAATGATCTATACATTGGGACCTAAAAACTAAATGATTAAAATGTGAATATGTGATCGAAAAGTAGTCAAAAACTGAAAATCTTTTCCTAAGGCTAAGGTAAGGATATCCTTACCTGAGAATGACTATCAACAGAGGATGTCCTTAAACTCTTAAAGTAAGGATGTGTTTATTTTTAGGATGTATTTTAATAATCACAACCACACATTCTTTAGTTACCTACACACATATGAATCCTACAAAAAATTAGCCAAATCGGAAAACCTTTAACCATTTGATTAGCACAATGTTCATTTTAATTTTATCTAACGGATTATATTTATTTACACAATTTTGAATGATCAAATCATTATGGATTTGGTTGATTTTTTGTAGACATCATTCTTGCATAGAAATCTAAAGGATCAATAGTTGAGACTATTGACTTAGGTCACATTCTTGTGTAAAATAACAAAAATCCTCAAATTCTTAAAGTAAGGACATCCTCTCTAGAACGGGCCTCTATTTATATAGATTTTATCCAGAGCGAAGCTTTGCTTTGAAATTAAAGTGAGCATTTAGAGTTTATGGTCACTTTTCGATCGCATATCCACATATTGAACATTTAGTTTTTAGGTATTAATGTATTGATCATCTTTGTAAATTTTCAGCCAAATTGATGATCGTTAAGGTATCTAACTCTCTTAAACCAATGGACGAACTAAATCTGTCCAACTTGAACCGTACTAGCTTTAAGGCAGTTATCAATGCCTTAACGATCATCAATTTGGCTGAAATTTGCAGAGCGGATATACATTAATACCTCAAAACTGAAAGGTTGAAATGTGGATATGCGACTGAAAAGTGACCATAAACTCTAAATGTGCACTTTAATTTCAAAGCGAAATTTCGCTCTAAATAGAATGTGTGTGTGTATTACTTCATTTTTTTCAATTTTAATTTGTGTAATTAATTGGTGATCATTACTGTGCTTCATATGAATAAACAAAAACAACACCAGCTAGTACCCTAATGCTAAACAGACATCTACCTCGCCAATATATTTCACTTAATTAGTGATGGTGGATTCAGTTTAAATTACTTTATTCATCAGTAACTTTTCATTATCTAAATTCTAATCTGTGTATGTACTATTTTAAGTTATCGTATACGTAGTTAATTTATATATATGCATGGGTGGAGCTAGCTAGCTCGAAGAATCATAATCCATCTTTTTGTTTGGGCATTATTTATCATTGCATGGAAATCGATCATCGTGCTCCCTGCTGCTGATTTTATCCTAAAACGCGTGGAAGATTCTACTTGTTCGTTCTTATAAATTCCATACGGATTCGATCGAAAAGACTAGTACTGATCGTTGGTTGGTTGGTTTGTTAGTGGTTAGTGGTGTCATATATGGAATCTAATTCTCTGCCATCCATTTTTATTTACCAAACTCTCACTGAGTCATACATGACTAGCTGCATACGGTCTTTCGCTCATTATCATGCCAAAAAGCTAACCTTGAATCTTCATCATAAGCATGTGGAGATATTTGGTTGGAAAAGGAAGCAAATTGCAGCCTTGAACTACTTGATCATATGCTCTCTCTCATGCAAAAAGTTAATTTGCGCGTAGACTGATATATTAGACAAGTATATTGCCCCACCAGTAGTAATCAGTGGTGCACTTTTGAGCTTGATATGTTTATGGTGTAAATGAGAAACATTTGGTTCATGGTTGGACCTAAATTGCCCACTTTATGTTACAAACTTGCACGAATCAAGCATTATGAGGTGGGATGGAGTCAACTTACAATAATTGGAAACAGCATAGTTCTACTCCATTTATTCTCAAGAAGATGTAAACAAACATATATACCCTTGGGCTAGTGTTGATTCAATTAATGCAATATATATAATTAATCCTCTTAAACGGATTGATTTAATTGAGTCTAGTTCAATCCGCTGACATAGTTCAAAATGCAATCCTAAGCCTATGAGTTTTTTTTTTTTTTTTTTTTTTAGAAAAGTACCACCTTCTATTAATAACCAAATAACCATACAGGTTACAATATCATCGAAACTAAAGTTACGGGACCATCACCACCAGTGACTTACATGAGTCAAAAAGACCCAACCCCTAAACAAACTTAACCCTTAACCAAACCTAACTATGGCGGTACAACCGCACCAGAAACATAAATGATGAACTGTTTTCACCCGTTCGGACACCGTGTCCAAAACAGCCAGACCACGTGTAAGGGTGATTCATCGTCACGTTGATAGTCAGAAAGCACCGCCAGCAGACCAGACCAAAATCCTAACCCTCGCTCACAAGAGGAGGGACTTATTCTTACCAAAACAACCACCGAAACTAACTACCAAAAAATAACAACAGAACACAAAAACAAAAAACATTAGAGAGGCTAGGCCTAAGAATCAGGCTCAGCCCAAAGACCACCACTCCCAGCCACAGCCAAGCACAACCAGCAGATCCACCGACAGCCAGCAACGCCAACGCCACCAGGCCGCCATCGTCACGCGTCAAAACAGCATCACGCCGAAACACTTCGCCGCAGCCCCGCCTGACACGCCACAAAAAAACCACCCCAGCACTAGGCTGACAACCCCCACAAATCCAAAAACAAGATCGGACAGGTCCCTTCTGGGATCAGCACCATCGCATCTAGATCAGGACAGCCACATCCCAACACGCAGGGATGGTGGCGAAAAAGAGCACCGCCGAAGCCCCAAGATCAGTCGCTGCACCACCGCTGCAAAACCTCCATAAACCGGGGTAGCAGGTCGAGATCGATCCAACTACACCTGGAGCCGACAACCCATCCACCAACCCAGAGCCTCGCCGCTACCATGGACCCCCATCACTACGTAGAAACAAAACTCCCCTCCCGGACCATAACACAGCGGCGAGGGAGCCACCGGCGTACGACCGGGAGAGAAAACTCTCCTTTTGTTTTTTCTACCAAAACCCTATGACGTGCGTGTTACAAATTGGTATAAAAATTAGGGGTGGGTTCGGTACGGTACCGGACCTTAAAGCCCAATACCACGTACCGTACCAAACTAAGTTGGTACACAAAATAGCCTACCATTACCGGCCACAGAAGTCGGTATACCAACTTCTCGGTATACCGAGATCTCGGTTGGTTTCGGTTGGTTGGGTCTAGTACCGAGTTTAAGATTGGGCCAGATTTCAGCTAAGGCGCAACTAAAATTTTAAAAGCCCAAACCTGCCAGCAAATAAAAAAATGCAATCCTCACATCAATTTAAAGGCACAACCTGGATATGAACATGAAAAATAAGCTAAAAACTCTCATACATCAACTTCACTACTTGAGTTCATCACTTATTCACTTCAGTTCATCCCCTTCATCACTCCATAGTTCATACAAATTTTAAGTCAATAATTCATAGTTCACACTTCACACAAATGAATCAAAATATCAAATGATACAATAACTAAGTTCAATACTTGAAAACAAAGTGTTCAAGGACTCAAAGTTCATCTCATAATCACTTCATATTTGCTTGCTGCCTTGCTGAGTTGTTGTGCTCCCTCAAATTCAGTTTCTGCAAATTCACACTTCATAGGATGTTTCTGCAAATTCAGTTATGTTGAAAATAATAAGAATGCTGGCAGTTTGGCAGATTTAGTCAATGAAATTGAATTTAGGCAGTTTCATCCCAAACTATCAATGAACAAGAGAGCTCACGATGTAGGCTGGTAGGCATCAGTTTGTGTAGAGTCGGTATTGGTCAATGTTGCCTCCACTCCTTGATTAAAAGCATTTTCTGCAAAATAACAAAGATGAGGTTAAAAACAATATCATGAGTCATAAAATAAATAATCAGAAAATATGAAAAACAAACTTAAAATTTATCCAAGGCATCTAATGTGACCCTAAGATTCTCCTCAAGTTTTAAGCTGAAATTACTGTAAGCTAAAGTTTTGGACAATCTGTCCATGTAAAGACTGGCAATGACAAACTAAGTAAAAAGGGACCAAATTGATAACAAGGAAAGTTACTCACCACCATTCACAAGCCTCACAAAGCAGAGCCTAGCATGGTCTCTAAGTTAAACGAAAACCCGAATTTCTAATTGCACTTATTCTATTACCAATTAGAGCTGCATGAACTACAGACAACCATCAACTCCCCCAAACTTGCTTTTCCCCCAATCTCCCAAAACAAAAGATACCAGCTTTGATTGAACAACCCAGAAAAAGCAATACAATTTGATCAAAAATAGAACAGATAAACATGTTCGTTATTCATTCAACAATGTTTGCCTCACACGAAACTCAGAAACAGCTCAACATGAGATGTATCTATTACTCATAAATCAAACCCACCACAATTGCTACAAATCAAATCTACAGACAATTATCAATTATCAATACGAATTAATGAATTATACCTTCAATTGTGCAGTGACTTTGCCTTCGTCTCCCTCAAAGCCTCAAACAGTCAAACACTCAAACTCAGTCCTCGGTCCTTTTGTTCCTACAAGCACGGAAGGGAAACCATGAAAACCCAGAACATATTGGTAAAGAAACCATGAAAACCCAGAACTCATAGATACCACTTGAGATCCAGGTGCATCTAGCTAAGATTTCACAAAATCAAATGAGTCTCAGGGAAAACTCACCAGCCGTAGGCCACTAGGACATGAATCTCTTATCTCTGGGTTCGATTCTTGGATAGTTCGACTTCAAAGGGCTGAAGGAGAGGTCGAGAGGCGGAGAGGCCGAGAGGGTTCGAGTCTGAGAGAGACTGAGAGAGGGCTCGATCTGAATTGTGTATTGAGATACCCCCCTTAGGGTTTGGAAAATTTAAAATCGAACGGTTATAATTTAATATGAAATAAAACTAATAATAATCAACGGTTCAGATCGATAAATATAAAATATATTTAAATAAATAAATAATATATACAATATACGGTTCGGTACGGTATACCGTATATGTCTAAAAATCAGTACCAATACCGTACCAACATATCTCTCTCGGTTCGGTACTACCGTACCAAACTTTCGGTAACCGATATGGTCGGCTACCAACTTTCCCGGTTCGGCTCGAACTCGGTTGGTTGGTTTGTCTCGGCTGAAAATGCCAGCCCTAATAAAAATCCATCCTAAGCCTATGAGCTAGGCGATGAAAAATTCAAAGCTTTCACCCAAGGCCAAAATATATGATTAGGGTACATAGCCTGCCACTTTTTTTTTTTTTTTTTTTGTAAGCATTTCATTGAGCACTTTTATTATCTTTTACATAAATAATAATAATAATAATAATAATAAAAAAAATTAAAAAATAAAAAAAAAAAAAAAAAACCTAAAAGAGACTGTTCAACTCATGAATCTCCAACTCTAAGACCTGAGCTTGAGTAATTAGGGTTCCACTCCGTAATTTGGCAATGGACATGCACGAAATCTGTACTTCTACATTTTTCTTTGGTTGGGCCAGTTATTACTTGGGCCTTACTTTATGTATTTATATATGAAAAAGTCCCCAACTTTATTTTTTTTTTCCGCTGGCCTTTTCACCCCAAGCGAAAAGGGCTTACCAATTTAAGTGCGCCCTTCTTGATCAGCTGAAGCATCCCGCCAGCAGAGTGAGCATCGAACACTGTTGCTTGCTTATACTGATCCATGTCCACTATCGAAGTAAGTCGGGTATTTCAACAGTGTTTCTTCAATCTTTTCCCTCTTTATATTCTGTCTCTATTTCATTCAAGAAGTACGTAAATCTCTCAGTATATGCATGGGTTTCTCTCTCTCTCATTGAGTTACTGAATTGGTCTTGGGGTTAGTGTTTGACAATCTATTTTTTTTTTTGGCAGAAATATCACTTTGGTCATCAAACTATGGCTCGCTCGACACTTTGGTCATCCAACTTTTAAAAACTTCATATTGGTCATCGAACTATATCATCGCATATCACTTTGGTCATTCCGTTTGTTTTTTCTGTTAACTCCAAGGGTATTTTGGAAATTTAAAGGTTCACTCGCCATTTTTATAACTTAATCCAACTTTTTCCGCCTAAACATAAAACTTTATCCAATTTTGCCAACTTTTCCCTCCTTTTATAATTCCTTGATTTATTAAATCAATATTTTTCTTCCTCTTATATTCCCTCACTTTAAATCATTCTCTGACTCGATTATTTTTCTCTGTTGTATGCTTTGATTACTGATGATGAATGCATTAATAAAAGGAGGGAAAAGTTGGCAAAATTGGATGAAGTTTTATGCTTAGGTGGGGAAAATTGGATTAAGTTATAAAAATAGCGGGTAAAACATTTCATCTCCAAAATACTGGAATTAACAGAGAAAACGGAGGAAATTGAGGGAATGACCAAAGTGATATACAGTGATATGTTCGATGACCAAAATGAAGTTTTTTAAAAGTTGGATGACCAAAGTGTCGAGCGAGCCATAGTTCGATGACCAAAGTGATATTTCTCCCTTTTTTTTTTGGCAAAAAATTACAAATAGTCACTGAGTTATGACTCGTTCGACACTTAATTCACTGTATTTTCAACAATATCACTTAACTCACTCACTTTTACATCCGTCTTTCACTTAACTCACTGCCGTTAATTCTACCGTTAGAAGCAGTTAAAATTAAGGGTATATTTGTCAAAATGCTTAAAAATACCTTTTTAACTTAAAAAAAATTCTAAATTTATTAGACTTTTTTTCAAATTTTTTTTTTTGAAATTTCTAATAAAAAGGGATTTTATTTTAATTTAAGTATAATTTGAAAAAGAAAAAATGTCTTTTAAAAAAAAAAAATTAGAAATGCATTTTTTTAGTGTTTAGACAAATATACCCTCAATTTTAATGATTTTTAACTGTGGAATTAACGACAGTGAGTTAAGTGAAAGACGGATGTAAAAGTGTGTGAGTTAAGTGATATTATTGAAAAAACAGTGAGTTAAGTGTCGAATGGGTCATAACTCAATGACCACTTGTGATATTTTCCCTTTTTTTTTTCTTTTTTTTTTTCTAAAGCTTGTATAATTAGGTGACTCTATCAGTATATTCTGCTTTTTATTACACGTAAAGTTCTGCTAAATTAGTATATTATGCTTTTTAGTATATTCTGCTTGTTGTTGTTAATTTGTTACACTATGCACTTCAGTTATTAGTTGACGCAGTTGAAAAAGTAACCCTAGGTTTAAAAAACCTAAAATAAATAATTTGGAGTTCACTAGAAATAAATGAGAAAACTCTCAATTTGATTGATAATATGTAAAAGATCGGTTATGCAGCCGTTTAAGGTTGCTTATATATGAGAAAAGAAACTCTAGGGCGACTAACAATAAAAACCTAAAGCCCACAGGTTAAAACAAAACAAATCCAAAACAAACTAGAAAACCGAAAATTCTGAAAAATAGTATATCGCAGTTTTGAGGCCCGAAAAAGCCTACACATCCTGGCAAAGAGATGAATTTTGTTCCTGGTGTCGTTCCCTTTCCGAAAAGGTATAACAATCATGATTTGGACATCGAATGCCAAATTTGCAGCAAACCGGGTTTTCCATTTGATTGATCGAGCTGTTGTTCAATCCTTCTCGCCATCCATTCTACATTAGTCTCCTCCACCTCCGAAGAACTCGACTTCGAGTTCTCTTCAGGATAAAGAACCTCATCTCCACGAAACTCATGCAAATCATCAACATTAAAGGTGTTAGAAATGCCCATGGAATCAGGAAGTGCAACAACATAAGCATTATCGTTGATGTTCTTCAGCCCCTCAAAAGGTCCATATTTTCTTGATTTCAGCTTGTTGCAGGTACCAATAGGAAACCTCTCATTCCTAAGAAACACCATCATGTCATCGCCCTCTTGGAACACTTTAACTCTTCGATGCTTGTCAGCTGTAGCTTTATACTTGACATTAGTTTCTTCGAACTTGGCCTTAACTTCTTCTCTAATAGCCTGCACATCCCTAGCAATGCCCTCAGCAGCAACACTAACAGTAGGAACTTTAGGAAGCCTCACTAAATCAACCACATGTCGAGGAACAGTAGTGTAAACTAATGAGAATGGTGACTTCCCTGTGGCACTATGCACATCACTGTTATAAGCAAACTACACATGTGGCAAAGCATAATCCCACTGTTTGGGCCTATCTCCGCAAACACTCCTGACCATGTTGTCCAAAGTTCTGTTAATAACCTCTATCTGCCCATCAGTTTGAGGATGAGCTGTGCTGCTACTATTTCACACTGTTCCAAACATCCTCCACAAAGTAATCCAGAAGTGACTAAGAAACTTTGTGTCTCTATCAGAAGTAATGGACTTGGGCACTCCATGCAAACGAACCACCTCCCTAAAAAACAAATTTGGCTATATTAGAAGCATCAGTAGTCTTTCTACAAGATAAAGTGCACCATCTTAGAGAACCTGTCAACTACCACAAACACATAATCCACACCCTTTTGGGTACAGGGTAATCCCAACACAAAGTCCAGAGCAAGATCTTGCCAAATATCTTCAGGAACAGGTAAAGGTAAATAAAGACCAATAATTTGGGACTGACCCTTAGAAACCTGGAAGGTAAAACTTTCTTCCAATAACTCCTACATCTTCTTCAGCTGTGGCCAGAAATAACTCTCCTCAAGGCTATCAATATTTTTTTCTTGGCCCAAGTGTCTACTCAAACCCTCTCCATGCAGATCTCTGATCAGGTTTCTCCTCAATGATGAACTAGGAATACAAAGCCGATTGCCCTTGAATAAATAACCATCATTCACATAGAAATTTGTAACTGCATGATTACTACTGCACTTGGCCCAAATCTCCTTAAAATCAACATCTTCCTTGTATAATTCCTTCAAGAGATCAAAACCCACAATCTCCTTAGCTAAAATGACCAGCAAGGAAGCCCTCCTACTCAAAGTGCCTGCCACCCTATTAACAGTACCAAATTTATACTGAATTACAAAAGGAATTTTCTGCAGAAAACTCACTCATCTTGCATGCATCTTGTTCACAGTTTTCTGACTATTAAGGTACTTCAAGGCCTGATGATCAGTGAACAATACAAATTCTCTCTGAATTAAGTAGTGCTCCCATTGCTTCAACGCCCGGAACACTGCATAAAATTCCTAATCATAAATACTCCACTTCTGACGAGCTTCGCTGAGCTTTTTACTAAAGAAAGCTATTGGCCTCTTCTCTTGTGACAACACAACACCTACTCCCATGCCACTAGCATCACATTCAACCTCGAACACCTTGTCAAAATTAGGAAGAGCAAGAACCTGTGCAGTACAAAGTTTCTCCTTGATGAAAGCAAAGCTCTTCTCTTGTTCTTCTCCCCATTGAAATTTGCCTTTCTTCAAACATTCAGTAATAGGAGTAGTAATGGCACTGAAATTTCTTACAAATCTCCTACAGAAAGTAGCCAAACCATGGAAGATCTGCGCCTTAGAAACTGTTTTTGGAGTTGGCCATTCTCTTATAGCTCGTACCTTCTCTTCATCAACCTAAATGCCTTCTTCTCCAACCACAAAACTCAGAAATAACAGCTTGTTGGTACAGAAAATACACTTCTTCAAGTTAATGTACATTTTATTTTTCTGTAAAGCTCCCAAAACCTGCCTCAAGTGTACCATATGTTCTTCTTTGGTCCTGCTATATATCAATATATCATCAAAATACACCACAACAAAAGAACCAATAAAAGCACGAAGAACCTGGTTCATAAGCCTGATAAAGGTGTTGGGTGCATTAGACAACTCGAATGGCATCACCATCCACTCATATAAGCCATACTTGCTCTTAAAAATTGTCTTCCACTCATCCCCTGGCTTGATTCGAATCTGGTGGTAACCACTTTGAAGATCTATCTTTGTAAATACCTTGAACCCTCCAGCTTATCAAGCTGTCCTCCAAGCAAGGAATAGCAAACTTGTACTTCACAATTATCTTATTTATGGCCCAGCTATCAACACACATCCGCCATTGATTGCCCTTCTTAGGAACAAGGAGGACTGAAATTGCACAAGGACTCATACTCTCACAAATAAACCCTTTCTTCTGCAAGTTTTCAATCTGCTCTCTCAAAATCTCATTCTCCTTGGGACTCATGCGGTAATGGGGCAGATTCGGTAAACTAGCTCTAGGAACCAAATCAATCTGATGTTGAATGTCCCTCATAGGTGGTAACTCGTTGGGCAGCTCATCTGAAATTAGCTCCTCAAATTCTCCCAACATCTTCTGCACTTCCTTAGGGATCACCATATCTTCCTTTTCTACAGTCAGCAACCCTTTAATCACCACTGGACAGATGACCTCAGATTCTTTAAAGGCTTCCTCCATCTCAAATTCACTACTAGACAAAGTCATAAAACTCTCCCCTTTCTTTCCTCCAGATTTCTCAAACTGATACACAGAAACCATAGCAATTTTATGACTATTCCACATAAACATCATCACATTATCTCTGCCTTTGTAAGTCACATCCACATCATATTGTCAAGGTCGCCTAAATAAAATATGACAAGCATCCATATCAATAATATCACACAGCACTTCATCCTTATAATGCTTACCAATGGATATAGGTACTTTGCAGGATTCAGCAACTCGAACTTGTGGACCTTTCTTGACCCACCCTAAAGAATAAGGTGCCTCATGGGGCTGTGTAGGTAATTGCAAATACTCCACCAACTTCTTGGCTACAAAATTTTCACAGCTCCCATTCTCCACAATCAAATTGCTTGCTTTGTTATTAATGGAACATAGTGATATGAAAATATTGCGCCGCTGCCCATTTTCCTTAGGAGATAATAAGATCCTCTGCAACACAATATTAACCTTTTCAGGAGACTCCTCCACCGTAGACTTAACCCCTTCATATTCATCACCTCTTCCAACTTCTTCATCATAATCATCCATAAGGGCAGTTTGTCTCCTCTTAGGACACACATTAGACCTATGCCCAGGCTTGTTGCATTTATAGCAGATTTCTATTGTAGGCCTAGCACAAGGATTATTAGGCTTCTAATTTGGGACCCTAGTTTAAGCACCACTAGAACTGCTAGAACCACTAGTCCCTTTAAAAGGAGGATTAGAAGCCCTAGAAGCACTCTCTGTATTCTGCTGTATGGATTTACCCTTGCTAGCTGAGGAGTTCACCAACACTGTGCTCCTTTGATAGGTTTAGGGTTTGTCTCCTTTCAGGACACACATTAGACTTCTGGAAAGAAGAAGCTCGTGAAGGCTTTTCTAATAATTCTGCTTTCAATGCTAGGCTTGAAGCTTCTGTCACAGTCCACACAGTTTGCAACCCAATTTTCTCCTGAATGGCTGACTTCAGCTCACTGATATAGCGAGCCACCTTCTGACTTTCAGTTTCTCCTAGTTCATTACACTATAAATAGTGTAAGAACTCAGTAGTATACTTATCCACGGTCCTAGTGCCCTGGACACAATCAATATACATCCTGTACATAATTTGCTCATAATCATCCAGCAAGAACCTTTCCATCATCAGTTGTTTCATTCTTCGACATGTTCTAATGCCCTGCTTCCTCTGCTTTGCCGAGTATGCTGCAACTTATCCCACCAAACTGCAGTAGTACTCTTCAAACACTAGGCAACGTGCGTAACTTGCTTGTGTTCAGGAACCTCCATAATCTCAAAGAACTTACCCACCTGAATCTGCCAATCCAGATAATCCTCCACCCTTAAGGTGCTCGAAAAGAAGGGAATTTCAGCCTTGACTTTGTAATCCTGGCCAACTTGTCCTTGTTGTTCAGGTGCACAATTTCTTCTTCAGAATCAGATTCCGAATTATTATCAACAACAACATCACGTGGAGCCCAAGCTCACTGGCCTCATTCCTGCCTCTATTCCAATTGTTGTTGTTCCTCCCTTCCAACACTCCACGAATTTCTCCAATCTGATTGTTCACAGAGGTGTTCACGGTGTTGATGGTAGCAGTAAACGCTCCGGTAAGAGAAGCGGTAAGAGCATCAAGATCCGCTCTTGTAACATCACCCATTGCTACCAAGGTAAATAGAAGAGACATGGAAGACCTTCTCTAATACCACCTGACGCAGTCGGAAAAGTAACCCTAGCACTACACCAAATATGGGCTTTAGAGACGAATGCCAGAGACGAATTAATAAAATTGTCTCTACTGTTTTTATTAGAGACAAATTTTTATTGTGTGTCTCTAATATTAATAGAGACAAATAGAAATTTGTTTCTAATAGTAATAGAGACAAAATGGATCCTCTCTAATTGATTTGGCGCCAAATTAAAATTTTTGGAGCTAAAATTTTTGTAGCCTAAAATATATTTAGCGCTAGTTTATCAAATTTATACTAATAGAGACGGATAAGTCTCTCACTATATATTTTTAATAAATAAAAGAGAATAAAATAAATAATACACCTATTTTTTCTCACTTCACCTCCTCAATCACTTCTTTTCTGCTTCACGTCCTATTTGATAAACTCCAAACACTGCTAAACTCTTCACCTCTGGCATCATTCGTGCGATTGGAGCTAAAGGAGGCAATTTAGACGAATTCAATCACTATAAACGAATACAGGGTATGTCTATTCATCTTAGACTTGTTATATACTACTATGAGTGAATCTATGCTTTTTTATTGCTTTATCGAATGAATTTTGATTGAGTTGGGTTATCGTGTTTTTGCTTTTTCATTGAATCATAAATTTTACAATGACCTAGACTTTGGACTATTGTGTTTTTAGGGTTTAGGACGTACTTCAAACAAAAGGTTTCATGCCTTTGTCCAGTTTGTGGGCTTTGGCTGTTTGTATGTGGTGTGTTTAATATATACATTTTGTCTTTGTCTTCTTGTATGTAAATATATATTTTATGGTTGATTGAGTTTACATGGAGATTACCCTTGTGGCTGTTACCGAACCAAGTTAGTCTCTTCCTCTCTCTCCGATACTTATCTTTCGGTCTATCTTTCATACCCGGCAACTTCTTCCGACTCCAAATTTGATGCCCTGCTCTGTTCCCAACGTTTTCTCTAGCAAAGATTGCGCCTTTCACCTTCCCCTAAAAATCCAATCTTAGGGTTAAGATTTCCATTCCCAATTTCTCCCAAACCAAAATCCAACCACAATCTCCGTGAACCATCACCAAGGGGAAGAACGACTTCCTCATGCCCAAAGCCATGGGACTTCAAAAGCTCCAGTGGGACTGCCATAAGTGCGAGAAGCAATGCCGCGACGAGAATAGCTTCAAATGTCACTGCTTGAGCGAGAGCCACCAGCGCCATCGAGGGTGAGAATCCCAGTAGCATTCAAATGTTCAAATTAATTCATCAATGTTGATAGTGGTCAGATAACAAACTAGAGTTTACAATGCAATTTGCATTACATGAAGATTCTAGTTCTCTAAGATGATATCAATTGCTCTTAGTCTACTATTGACTGCTTGTTTTACTTAATCTTCAATTCTCAGTCTTCTGTCATTTTCTATATAGTCTATACTCGATTACCTGATGGCTTTCCTGCTTTTGTTCTTCTCAAATAACAAAAATGAATAGTTATTGCTGTGCCTTACTGTTATTTACTCTATCTTAGTAAATTAAACCATGAGCAATCTTTTGAGACAGTAAAACAGTATTAACATGCATTTATGGAACTGGCGTTCGTCAAATATTGGATCACATAATCATGGAAATTTGACTGAATTCAAGGAGATAGTGATGCAATAACTACAACAATGTCAATTGAGGCATCTAAAGTTCTTATTGTATTGGTAAATGTATGGTGTTGTATAAGATTTTAATCTACCTGATACATGAATTGCTCTTAATCTACCTTTTTGAGACTGATTGACTATATATGATACAGATTGAATCCTACATCTATGCATTTGACACTGGTCTGTTAACCCTCTGGTCATGTTTATAGCAGTTTTTGATCTATAGTTGTTGTCTTAGTTGTGGTTGCTGTATTAGTTTTATATTGTTAACTGATATGCATCCAGCATATAGTCATTTTGTTTCATGATACAGCTTTTACCATTACTCTGTAGTTCTATTGCAGTTGGTAAAAGAATTTTTGTTTCCACATATTAGAAGGAGTTTTGTTTCCACATCCAATTCCATGTTCACTGCACACTCTTCTTCAGTACGTTGTCTAATTTGTGCCTTTGATTATGCTTTTGTGCCAAAGACTCTTGAAGTGATTTCCTGCTTGATATCACCAACAAATGCATTGCCATTTGCTTAGTTCCCTTCCCTGCAGAGATGCTTTTGTTTTTGCAGTTTCTCACTCTACTTAGGATGAGTTCATCCAATGTTAATTGTTAAAGAGTGAATAGATTCCTTCTCTGGTGATTCAGAATCAAAAGGATGAATTGAGTGTGCTTCCTTATCGTGTTGATCTGTATCAGATTCTATTTGCAATTCATGACTAGAAACTTTTGTTTTACTTCCACCATATGTGCAGCAGTTCTAAGTTGACTTGGCATTTACAGTTCTATACTATTGACTGTGACAATGGTGCCCAATTTTGTACTTCCATGAGATTTTTAAGGTCGTATGATCCTATTTTTCAATTTGTTATATTTCAAGGGCTGAGCTTTCCTACAATGTGCACACTTGTGCATAAGACCACAGTTTATCTTTTCCTTCAGGAGGTTTACTATTAGTATGACCATGCCTTTCTCATGCTTAATTGGGATACAAGCTTCCCTTGTTGGTTATTGGTTACATTCTGTATTATGTGCACTTATATATACATATATTGCATATTTTTGTTTTATTTTTTGGGATGGTTACTGAAGACACACACTCTGTCCTCTTTTATATATATATGGATGAATGTTACTTGTTGGATTGATATATACATATATTATACAGTTATACACACATAATCAGTGTATATATATATGTCAAATTCAAGGTTCTGGTTCGTTTATTCTTTATTCTTTTGTAATAGTTTTGACTTAGTGCTCCATTTGAGCCTTGGCTTAACATTTGCAAGTGATAATATCATGTGTAGAGTGTACAGTAGAGAGTTGGAGCTATGCGATATTTGGTGCTATGTTTGTGCAGTAGAAAATTGTTCTTATATTACTCTAAGTATGCTATATTTGGTGCTATGTTTGTGCTATGCCTTCTACATTAAGAGGGGAAAAAAATGCATTGTACTTTGATCCAAGAAGAATAGTTTATAAATACAGTGAAAATATTGCTCTAGTGAACTTTAAAGGTTAATTATATATGTCTATTAATTCACTCTATTGTCCAATTACATCACCTGAAACCTAACATTGACTACAGCTAACATCCTCTTCTTTTATGTTTTGGTGATATTTTACCAACACATTGTGTGTGCAGGCAACTATTGAATGGAAACCTGAAGATCTTCCTCGTCTACCTCTCATAAAGCATAATATAATGGAAAGAGTTGCTAAATATTGGAGAAGCTACAAGAACAGACTTAAGAAAGCTCACTATGATCCCAAAATAGGCACATCAAGACGTTGGGTGTGTGGGAATAAAGATGTCAACGCAGCTGAATGGCGCGAAATGGTGAAATATTGGGATACTGAAAAGACAACAGTAAGTCCTTCTCTCTGCAAGTTTTTTTCTGTTTTGTTGTGTAAATTTATTATGATGTTATTTGCTTTTCTAAATAATAGGTAATTGCTGAGAAGAATTCTACAAATCGAAAAGAACAAAAATACAATCACACCTCTGGCACCAAGACTTATGCACGCAGTAGAGCAGAATATGTAAGTAAATAATATTGTTGCTCTAGAAAATCTAAAGCTTAATTTAATAGATTAAATGTTGGTAGCAGATGCTAGTGAACAGTTGCATGGTAAAATGACCAATTTTGCATCAAATAATAAGGCTGCAGCATGGTTCCATGTTACTATGCATTTGTAAAAATCAATTATCATCAATTTTGCTCTAAGGAGGGTAGGTAAATTTGAGAAAGATAGCATTTGGATAAGGAGGGTAGGCCTAGAGTGTTGCACGGCAACGTAAAGATTATGTAAATTAGTCTTTTACCTCAACTAATAAATGTGCTAAGTAAGCCTAGAGTGCTCAAATTCACCAAGAACCAGCAACCTCTAGATTGCAATATATTTTAATACATCAAATGCCTTTTGGTCTAAGTTCCTTGTGTCTATCTTCTATAAAATTTGGTTTTAATTGTATTCTAGCTCATGATTTGGAATGGGCATTTTTTGTTATGATATGTTTGAATATTTTCTGAAATATATTATTTACATGCTATTATATTCCTTTATTGTTTGAAATGATGGCATCAGACTTGATTAGATATTATTTCCCTTATGCTTTGCATGTTTAGCTCAAGAAGCATGGTCATGAGCCCGATCCTATTCAGTTTTTTTATGATAAGCATACACGGAATGACAAAGAAAAAACCTGGATTGATGAAGTTGCTGAGCGGACACATGTGAGCTTTGTTTATATATTTCATAATCTGTTGCACACTAAATATAACCCCATAATAAGTTAAGTATTTTCTCTCATAGGCTGGTATGCAAGAGAAGTTGGCAGAAATTGTAGCAGTTGAAGGTAATGAGACTACAGAGATGCGAGAAAGAGCATATGTTGCAGTGATGGGACCTGAGAAACGTCACAGAGTTCGTGGTTATGGACTAGGTGTAATACCTGATATGGTGCCATATCTTCAAATTGATGGTAGCTCATCATCACACAGATCACATAGAAGACATTATGCTCACTTGCAGTCACAATTTATGGAGTTAGAGTCCAAGTACCAACAATAACAACAGCAAGCACAGGTGCAGCAAGTTCAAACTCAGGAACAACTCTTGCAAACCCAACAAGAATTGGCAATGTTAAAGCAAATGATACAATCCCAGCAATCTACTCCACCTTCGCAACAATCTTCTCAGCCTTTGCAGCAACCATCCTTCCAGATGCCTTCTTATCCTCCTCAAATGTACTGGCCTCAACCGCAGATCTATCCTCAAATGCCTTATCAGCCTCAACATGCTTATCCTACCACTGGACTAATTGGATTGCTTATGGGAGATACAAGTGTCCAAGAAACTGATTTGTTGAACCAGCTTAGAGCTTCATCGAATCAAAGCTCTCGTGGATCTGAGCAATAGACTTTTATTATTTCCCTTATTGATAATTAGATGCTAATTGATAGGTATTTGACTAGATGAATTTGTGACTTTTTAAGTAACAAGTATTTTGTAGACTTGATTTTAAGTTGCATCAGTAAAGATTTGTTGAACAGGAAATAAATTTATATTATATTTTGTTGCCCAGAAAAAAATTATATATATAATTTATATATGTCGTTAGTTATAGATGGATTCACTGTTTCTTTCCAATGCCAATCGAACTGGTGTACTGGTGGTTAATAATAGATGGATTCTATTATTAATAATATCAAATATTCTAATAAAAAATATATTAAATAAAATATTTCTTCTGTCTCAAAAAGTAATAGAGACACCTTAAATTGTCATTGGCAGTTATTGTCCATGTGGCAGTGAATAAGTAATAGAGACGAAACTTTTTATCTAAGTGTCTCTAATAGGTTTTAGAGACGCAACCTATAGGGACGAAAGTCTAATTTGTCACTCCTTCTATTAGAGACAAATTTAAGTATATTTTAGTCACTAATATATTCTAGAGACGTTTTGTGGCTGTCTCTAAAGCCTATATTTGGTGTAGTGTAGGTTTACAAGCAATAAACCTAAAATAAAGAATCTGGAGTCCACTAGAGATAAATGAGAAAACTCTCAATTTGATTGATAATATGATAAAAGATCGGTTCTGCAACTGTTTAAGGTTTCTTATATATGAGAAAAGAAACCCTAGGGTGACTAACAATGAAACTCTATAGCTCACGGGTTAAAACAAAACAAATCCAAAACAAACTAGAAAAACCTAAAATTCTGAAAAATAGTAAATCGCAGTTTTGAAGCCCGAAAAAGCTCACACATCATGGTCAAGCGATGAGTTTTGTTCCTAGCATCGCTCTCTTTCCGAAAAGGTATAGCAATCATGATTCGGAGTTTCGGACACCGGATGCCAAATTTGCAGCGAACCGGGTTTTCCCTTTTTACAATCGAGCTGTTCTTCGATCCTTGTCGTCATTCATTCTACATCATTAGTTCAACTCCACCTCTGTATGTTAGGTGTTTTTGGCCTTTTGGTTTTTCATTTTCTCCCTTATGTAAGTATAGAACTTTAATTTTGAGTCTACTTCAAATTTTCAATGTTTACTACTTTTCTCTGGTGCTTACTGATGTGTATTGTATCAAGCATTAACGTTTCATTCTTTAGCTGATTGTATCACTCTTTCAGTTTTGACTAATTGCTCTCCTGTTATGCTTTGGATCTGGGAAGTATCGTGTCTGTCTTTATAGCTTATGACTTCATAATAAGTTCTTTAGAAATCAGAATGCTTTCTTGATCATACTGCTAAGACCTCTTGGCTACCTATTGCATCTATATAAGCTCATATTCTATTTAATTGAGTGTTTCTCTTAAATTAGTAAAGAACACTGACAATGCCATGGACATGAAGAATTGTCCAAATACTTACTATATCATATTTAACACTTGTCCCTATCAGTAGACCTTGATGGAAATATAAGCAACACTGCTACAAAACTTCAGTTGGCAAATAGGGTTCAAATCGGCAAGGAAGCCAATGAAAGGGTATATATAAAGCATCAAAAGCAAGAAATCGTCGGCTTGATTTTGGACATTTTTTGCTCTAGCAAAACAAGTCCCAACTAGAACTCCAGAGTTGGCGTTTTGGTCTTTTAAAATTTCTTCTACTATCCCATTGTGTTCAAAAATATTTTGTCTCATTGACAATATAAAATTTCCTGTGTCAATTAAGATTTCCTATTTCTTGTTAAACAAGGATTTGACTTACCTTGTAGGCAGCAAGAACCATGATATTATATAATTTCAATCCTCTTACACTATCCTAGCTATCTGTCTTCACCAATTCTCTTTGTATATGGTTTCAATCCTCTTACACCGTCTCATCCTTTCTCTCTTCACCGATTCTCTTTGCATTTGGTTTAAGCTTTCAACAATGGCATTAGCTGCAAAAGGCAAACTTCTAGCTATTGGTATCGATCTCGGAACAACATATTCATGTGTTGGCGTTTGGCAAAACAATCACATTGAGATCATACCCAATAAGCAGGGCAACAGAACAACGCCATCCTATGTTGCTGTTACAGACACTCGACGTTTGATTGGTGATGCAGCCAAAAACCAGGCCGCTATGAACCCCATCAACATTGTTTTCGAGGTGGTTTCATCAATGCTATTGATGTTGTTTGATATGATACCCTTCTAATTATATGAGCACTACATAATTCTAAGTTCTGTCCTTCAACTTACCTTTCATACTCTGTTCTTTTGATTGTGAATGTTTACTTGTCTAAAGCTAGAATGTATTAATTTCTCATATATGCTTTTGTTTGCATTATTTTAGATGCAAAACGGTTGATTGGTAGGAAATTCAGTGATGCATGTGTCAAGAATGACATGAAGCTATGTCCTTTCAAGGTGCGTAGAGATATGTGGAATAGGCCAAAGATTGTGATCAACTACAAGGGTAAGGAGAAGCAGTTTTCTGCTAAGGAGATATCTTCCATGGTTCTCTATAAGATGCATCAAATAGATGGGGCCTACCTGGATTGATGGTAAAAAATGTTGTTATAACTGTCCCCGCATAGTTTAATAATACTGAACGTCAGGCCACAAAGGATGCCGATGTTATCGCTGGTTTGAATGTCATGCGCATCATTAATGAGCCAACAACTGTTGCCATTGCCTATGGTCTTGACAAATTATGCACAAATGTTGGTCAAAAGAATGTTCTTGTTTTTTATCTTGGTGGTGGTACTTTTGATTTTTCTCTTCTCACAATAGAAGAAGGAGTTTTTATGGTAAAAGCTATTGCGGGAAATACTCATCTAGGGGGTGAAGATTTTGACAATAACATGGTGAATCATTTTGCCCAAGAATTCAAGAGGAAGAACAATAAGGACCTAAGCAATAATCCTAGAGCATTGAGGAGATTGCGGACATCTTGTGAGAGAGCAAAGAGGACACTGTCTTCCATTGCTCAAACCACAATTGATATTGATTCTTTATTCGAGGATATTGACTTTTACAATGAAATAACCAGAGCAAAATTTGAGGAGTTCAATATGGATCTCTTCAAAACATGTTTGGAGCCTGTGAAGAAATGTCTCTCAGATGCTAAAATGGACAAGAGGGTTGTTCTTATCAGTGGTTCTACTAGAATTCCAAAGGTATAACAGCTATTGCCAAAACTTTTTTAACGGTAAGAACTTTGCAAGAGCATCAATCCTGATGAAGTAGTTGCATATGGGGCCGCCGTGCAAGCTGCAATCTTGGACGGTGAGTTTGAGAAGGTCAATGACTTGCTGTTGATGGATGTCACTCCACTTTCCCTCGGTGTGGAGGTTATAGGAGGAATTATATATGTTATCATCCCAAAAAACACTACCATTCCCACCGAGAAAGAATGAACTTACACAACTACCTGTGATAGACAAGAAGGTGTGGCTATTAATGTGTATGAGGGCGAAAGAACAAAAGTCCAAGAAAACATGTTGTTGGGTACATTTGAGCTTTCAGGATTCCATCCTGCTCCTAGGGATTTACTTCATATTAATGTTAGCTTTAAGATCGAGGTCAATGGAATTTTAAATGTCTTTGCCGAGGAAAAGCTATCAAGTAAGAAGAATAACATCACAATCAAATATAACAAGGGTGGGCAGCCCAATCAAAATTAAGAAAGAACTTTGCATATCTCAAAATTAGCCCTATTTTAATAAAGCAATATACCCAAAACACCGCCTGCAAGGTCGTGATTGGATAACCCTAAAGCCACGTGGTACGGCTGCCCTACCTAAGAATCTCTTAATGAATAATGTGGTTGTTTATCTCTTGCATTCTATAATCTTGAAAGGGTTAAATACAGATTACTACATTGTAGTTTGGGTCCAAAATCAATTCAGTTCTTGAACTTCTAATTTCATCAAAAACACCCCTGCACTTTCAATTTTGATCTAATAGGTCCAATTTGTTAGTTTTCCAACAATTGAGTTATTTAACTTGTTAACGTGGCTCATATATGGCCTATGTTTTATGATGTGGTGTCGAGGTGGCCTGCATAGTCAATTTAGGAGTGAGTCCTACTATTAAAAATAAATAGTTTTTCAACAAATAATCCAACTATAACTTGAACCCATAACATAATATTAACGAATTGGATCTATTAGATCAAAATTGAAAGTGCATATGTGTTTTTGATGAAATTAGAAGTCCATGGACTAAATTCATTTTGGACCTAAAGCACAGGGTAGTAACCAGTATTTAGCCCATCTTGAAAATTCTATTCATTGTTTTGCCTAGATTTAAATGAGGTAGAAACTTCTATTGTGAAATTTATCACTATTCGAGCTTAGACAACACCAAATGCGATACGCATGATGACACGACACGATATGATTGCTTAAGATACGATACGTTGTCGACAATTAAAAAATATGAAAAAATAATTTAAATATAAAAGATTACCTCACATACTGCAAAATAACACAAAATCAATTGAAATTACCAATTTCTCATACTAAAATTAGCAAAACATATTCAAAACCATCAAAACTTTGATGCTTTTTTACCTAAGACAATAGTCATAGAAAAATATCAAAAGAAAAGGACTGATAAAATTCAAACATGATATGTATCATCAGCCAAATTGATGATCGTTAAGGTATCTAACTCGCTTAAACCAAAAACGGACTGAATCTGTTAACCTGAACCGTACTAGCTTTAAGACAGTTATCAATGCCTTAACGATCATCATTTTGGCTGAAAATTTGTAGAGACGATCTATACACTAGTACCTAAAAACTGAACGGTCGAGATGTGGATGTGAGACCAAAAAGTAACCCAAAACTCGAACTTCAAACGTTAATTTCAAAGCGGAGCTCCGCTCTGGATAAAATCTGTATATATATATATACAGTCCGTCTCAGGTGCGGACGGTACGGATTTCCTGTTTTCCCCCACTTTCCGACCACATTTTCACATCTCAACCGTTCAGTTTATAGGTCCTAATATATAGATCACCTCTGCAAAATTTCAGCCAATTTGGTGATTGTTAAGGCATCCAAAACTGTAATTTATCATTATAAATACGAACGGTTCCAGTTTGACAGATTCGGTCCGTTCGTGTAAATTGCAGTTTTGGATGCCTTAACGATCACCAAATTGGCTGAAATTTTGCAGAGGTGATCTATACATTAGGACCTAAAAACTGAACGGTTAAAATGTAAAAATGTGGCCGAAAAGTGGTCGAAAACAGGAAATCCGTACCGAAATTTCGATACGGACGTCCGCACCTGAGGAAAATCATATGTATATATATATATATATGTGTATATGTTCTTGCCTTTATTGCTCATATATAATCAAATAATTATAAATTGAATCGATTATGACAATACACAAATTGATGCCAAGTCTTCTGAAGTCAAAATCAACCAACATAGTTGAGGCTTGTAAGAAAATATCGAACATCTGAAACGGCACCAAGACACCAATATGAAGTGTTGGTGCTTCAAAGATCCAAGTCTATGTTTTAGACCAGAGCAAATTGAATAGCGCAACATTTACAGTTACTATTACTTTATTATTATTATTATACAAGTGGTAGGAGAGTCGAACTCAATAACATTTGGTAGTCATTATAATCAACGACAATCGTAAATCATCATAATCAACACTTGGTAAATAAAAGGAAAATTGCTCACATGGATATGACCTGAATTTTGAGTAGAAAACACGCGAATTGAACCTAAAACTGAATGATAAATTCTAAAGTTCCATGTTTAATTTATTTCTGGGATCCTTCAGCATCTTTTGCATTGAGTATCTGAAGATAATGCATGACTTGATCCAGGATAGTAACCATGCATAGATGTACATGAAGGAAAAGATCGAACTTCTTCTTCTTCTTTTTATGACAAGGAAATGATCGAACTTGGTGTGTTTCTCTTCATGTCTTTTATATGACAACGGTTGGACGACAAGCTTTTAAAATCGTGACCAGGAATTCCATTCAAATTAAACACCACATCTAAAGCTCCAACCCTATATCTCACTAGATGTCTCTGTGTGTCTTTTATCTTTTCTATTTCGGTCAAATCTCTCTCTGTATCTTAGATGAAAAGAAAACACCGAAGCACAGCAAGAACCCTAACCGACATATGTTAAATTGGCTCAACATTCTCAGACACACATCGATCGGCATGAAACACAACCAACATAATTGCATAGTGCTTATGTGTTCGTCAGAATTTGCTGCACCTGAGAATGTTGACCCAATTCAGCATATATTGGTAACACCTTTGTAAATTTTCAGCATCTCTAAACTTTTCTTACAGATATTATGTTTCTTTAATTAGAGGAGTAATTGTTCAAGACTGGTTTACATATTATTACAAAATTCGTTGAAATATCATTCAACTACAAGAGAATTGTTGAAAATAATATCTCCATAATTTCTCACAGCTTAGGCACTACAATCAAAATGGAGAATTATATGTTAACATTCTAAAGGTGCAACAATAGAACAGCTTCCCTAACTTACCGCCACCCAATGACTGCAAAGAATCAAACCTTAGTTATAAGTTTGCTCTCTACAAGACACAAACTACTTCCTTCCCCTGCTCAGCCTCTGCAAGTGGTAATTAATGCTTCCCATTGACTTGTTTTTCTTGCTCTGTAACAAAGGAGCCAGACATTTTAGAGACAGTCTTTGAAGAAAGTTTGCTAATTGAAGAAAGAGACAGATTTTAAGCCTAATAGAAAAGGATGAGAAAAGAAAAGGGGGAAAGAAACTGTGAACATGCAGAATCCACAACAAAGGAAATCTAAAATGTACCTGAGAATCCATACAAGTACTCAAAAGGTCCTTCTGCCTTACACACTTCTCATCACAGTTGCTGTTAAGAGCCAAGCAACTGAGAAATGTTACCATTTCCTTCATGCAAGGTTTGTGAAAAGCACCAAATTTCTTTGGATTAATGTATATTGAACCTGCTTTGCGACCCATCCTGTGATTAACACAAATAAGTGAGAAAGCAAGAAACTGTCAGACTCGCCCAATTATAGAAACAAGGATCAGACACACAATCTAAAGGCTAATAAAATTACAATAAAAAGGAATCACTGGACATCCTTTTATAATTATGAACTATCCTCAGTATAATACCACATACTTCACATTTGGATAGTGAAGCATACAAACAAATTATTCAAATAATGGTCAGTGCATTTCCATCAATGACCACTATCATTACCTCTTTCTTTAAGCTAACATAACTAGTTTCTCATAAGTGGAAGGCATTTATGCACGAATGTAATGTCTGACAGAGTAAAAAACCTAAAAATGTGAGTTTACACACCTACATGGATATAAATATTTCAGCGAAAAGTGTAAAATGTTGTAATCCGTTGCAGTTCATCACTTCAAAACCCCAATTTGTCCCTAGATTACGATTCAGTCCCCTCATATCATCTAAATACAGACTTATTGTACACAAGGCGAGTAAGCCATTCCGGATCCCTGATTCTGCTATGTTTTAACTCAATAAGTAAAGAGCAAATAATGTTTGTTTAAAAAAGTTATTTTAGCATCATATACTGATTTATACTTCTGCTAAAACCATCACTGATTACAAAGAATGTATAGAAAATAGAATAAATCTCCACGACCAAAATCCAAAACCATAGTACAATGTGGATGCCCATCAAATTTGCCAACCTACCTCACTGATAAAGGAATAAAAGAGGGAATTTGAGAACTAAAAACTAACTAATACTAGATCCCAAGGCATGGGCTAAAAGAATTTGGAATCTCAGTTGTCTTGCACAAAAACGATTTTGTCAGAAAAGGACTTAATCTTCCAGATCTATTAACCCTATGAAACTCTCATTATCACATTCACATCTATAAAGTTACCACAACTCTTTAAATCAAAAACAAATATAATTTTATTACCAACATAAAATCATATACCCAAACAATCAAGTAACTAACGAAAATGCAAGCTCTATAATTCTGACCAACTAAAAACATTGACAGATCTCATACAGCTAGTAGTAAAGCATAGATTTTCAGATGAAGTATTTGTTTCTTGTCCAACTGTATCATGAACATGCATCCCCTGTTTTTTTATATATTCTTTTTCTTGCTAACTGCGCCTCACAAAGGATTGAAATTGAAAGAAAGATTATGATAAATGAAAAGCACCACATGTACGTAATGTCCAAAACCCAACAGAACATGTATACCAATGGTTGAAAATGCAACATTGTACACCACTTGAACAAGGACCAATGTACAATACTTAAATTACTTGTCCAAGAAGATCGCATTCTCTAAAACAATCACAACAAGTTCAACCAAGTGTTGTAAAGCTTGAAAACCAATAACACGGACATCAACATACACAAATACTGGTATATGATGCAGAACAATAATGAACAAAAGCCCAGTTGCAAAGGAAATGAGTAAGCACTAATTCTCCCAGTTAGTGTAAATCAGCAAAAACTAGATAGTTAAAAGGGTGTATACCGGAGGGCACAAATTGACCCAGTTGAAGAGTAAATCATTTTGAAAACAGGTAAAACCCCAATAAAATTCTATTAAATTTACAGACTCTCAATTTTACAGAACACCCTTTGCACCAAAATCAGATAGCAAAACTGAAGCACATTCATTCATGCACGGTCTTCTCTTAGACTAAAGAAATCAAAACCCAATTTTAGCAGCAGAGAAATGAGAGCTTGATAAACAGAGAAGAAGGAAGAGTGAATTACCGAATCGTCTCGATTAATCGCAGAAGAAGGCGATAGAAGGGGACACTGGCACTATGGCTTTCCTGGGTTGATTGCAGAGATGTTTAGATGGGGACTGAAAAAGATACAGCTGAAATGGTATGGGCCTAATTACAAACCCAAATTGCCTATGCCCAAGTATCGGGCTTGGATAACGGGCTTTCATGTTTCGGCTACCCTTGTGACAATATTAAAGGCTTAAAATAGTGCTGTCAATAATTACCAAAGAGCAAAGTTGTGGAGAAGATCGACTCCACAACTAGGGTCACGACAACTAGGGTCAAACCGCAGCAGCCACCACGCCGTGTCGCCATCCACTGGACGTAACTGATGCCAAAATATTAGAAGGTACCTAAGGCGGCGGCCACTATGTTTAGGTTTTCTATTTGCTCGGTTTCGTTTTGTACTTTCCTGCTTTTCTAATCAGGCTTAATGGCTTAAATGTGAGTTGCTAAATTAACGACCTTTTCTGACAGCTTTAGAAGTTATATACTTATATGTAATCTGACTCGCTAAACTTATTAATAAAAGGATACATTCTCCAAAATAAAACGCAATAAAAAATTCCAAATTTGCTCATTAAGATCATAAAATAAAATTGAGTCAGCAATGAATTTTCCAGATTGACTTGCCAAAATAGCAAGCAATAAATAATATATTGATTAGCCCATTGTTTTACAAAATCAGTAGCCTTCTCGAAACTAATTTTCATTCAATAAATTAAGCTAATGCTTATGCACTTGATGCACAACCAAATCAAAATTCAATCTTACACTATTTTTCGAATGTGGTGAGAATGAAATAATTGCCCATTCATGGTTGAGATTTGTGAGATACCTACACAAAGACAAGAGGAAGATCTTTCATCTTGAACGTTGTAAAAGGTTGTCTAGTCATCGAATCACTGATTTATTAGAGGTATATAATCAATGTTCTAAAAAATGACCGCCTAGACCGCCTAGGCTTTGGGAGGCGGCCTGGGCGGTAGCAAACTGAGGTGATTAACGGCTAAACGGAGACCTTAGGTGGACAGGATTTAGGCGCCCTGAGCAGTCTAGGCGGTCTATGTTACTGACGCCAAGTGCTCCAGCGCTTTATTTCTAAAATTGATGGAGTCAAAGAAAGACGACGCAAATTAGCATAAGAGAGCTAAAAAAATCAAAACTTACAGAAGTGAAAGAGCTTGGTATATATGTGAAGGGAAGTCTACGGTGTCTTTGGGGAGTAGAGGTGGTTTGTTTTAGAGGTGATCACGGTGGTGGTAGTGGTGGGGAGCCTTGTGAGGAGGTGGCGGTGGTGGCCGGAGAGTGAAGATGTTAAGGACATCGAAGCAGAAGAGGAAGAGTGGTAACCTTAGAAGAACGATCTCAGTACGATCCATGGCCTTGGCTTCAGAGAGAGAGAGAGAGTTGGAGACGACGAAGTGCCCTCTTCTTGACTAATGAGATGAAATTATTTGGACCTAAAGACAATTTGGGCTCGTGACTGATGAGAAATACTATTTGGGTTCATTTTATGAGCTGTTACCGAATAGGTTTTTCAGCCCAAATTAGCATTTTATATCATTGGTTCAAACTTTCATAAAAGGAATATTAATGGGTAAAATAAGCTATCAAAATAAAATTAAAATTAAAAAATACAAAACCGCCTAGGCGCTAGTCCCCTGGCCACCACCCGACTAACGCCTAGCCATTTTTCAAACCATGTATATAATCAATAACTTATTCTTTCTGTTGTAAATATTATTATTTATATGGCTGTCCACGTAAATACTCATTAGTTATGTACTTTGATGCAAACCCTACCTCTATATAAAGGAGGCTAATGAGACTGAATGAGAACACTTCTACTTCCTCCCAACTCTTTTCTCTCCATCTTCTCTCTACTTATAACACGTTATCAGCACGCTTGCTCTATTTTGTTTTTATATAACTCTATGATGATCCATGGGGTTAATGGTGCAATTCTATTGCTTTGACCAATAACTTTGATCTATGATTGATTTTATTTATCGCAAACTCGTTTGATCAAACCTTCGGATTATCAATAACGATAGCTTAGTGCATGATACATATGATTTGTTTTATTGGGTTTATCATCTACATGTTCTTCTTTATCTAGTATATGAGTATACCCGTAGATCTTATATATATGTGTGTCTATCGAATTGCTTGGATATACATGATACCATGATGACCCGTTAGCGTTCATGTTCAATGAAACGTCCTTGATTACTGAGGTTCCACCATACCTCATTAGGTTTTCATAATTACCTATGTTTCCTTTACATACCATCACTAGCTATTAATCATAGGCATCGATGGCTACTGTTTCTTGTACTTAATTATGCCCATTACAATTGTTTTTTTTTATTTGCTAATATTATTGTTGGTAAGTAAATTATATATATAAAGCTTTCGATTGAGAAAGCTTTAACGAATGTTGTTGTATCTTTATAATTTTACAATATTCGATTTTTTCCATGACTAAAAACTGATCTCTAACTCTTGCTTTCATGGGTTTTATGCCTTGAAATTTAATATCAGTTTAATTGTTCATGTGCTGATGTGAATCTGTGTTTTTAGAGCATGTCACGGATGTTGAGTATGAAGGGACAATTCTATTACGTTGGCCTGTGAATTTTGGATGTTTAAGCCACATACCAATTATTGTGTTACCTGTGTTCACATATGACGTATTGATTGTTTACCAATGTATTCAGTCACTGTGTTACCTTAATCATATCATGATTGCACAAACAATCCCTCAAATCCAGGTACGTCAGTTTGTTTTTCTTGACTACATGGATCTCATTTAACTTACGAGTTAATATAATAATTTTCACATTTATTATTGTTGTGAATTTTGTTATCCTTACGTTTCTTGATCCGATTATTGTATGAACCCCCAAATTTTTCAAAGTTTAACGAGGGCCAGAAGTTCCTCCAGAATTATACAATGAGAAATTATGACATGGAGTTTCTCGCAACTTATGCAATTAACGAGGGCCAGAAGATCCTCAACGTTATATAAACTCATCTTAATCCCCAATTATAAGAGGGCCTGAAGTTCCTCTAATTTTTTTTTCAATAATGGGGTTCAAACCACCTCCAGAAGCTGTAGTTTGAGGATGGAGACTAAGTCAATGCCAGAAGCCTCTTGACTATATATTTTTTTTATAAAGAGAATTTGTCCAGAAGACAATATTGCTTTCTTGTGTAATTTGAAGAGAGATAGAAGATTTTCATGAAACCAGACCAGAAGTTCTGTGTATTCTCTTCATTACTGGAACCAGAAGTTTCCATTATTATTTTATTTATTTGCTCGCTATCTATTAATTTCTTTTCTTTCATTAAGTATTTTTTTTTGTTACTCATACGGACCAGCAGTCCTATACCTCGAACATATGAATTTTGAGTGTAATATTTTTGAACCAGAAGTTCAAAATTTCATAGTAGAACCTGAAGTTCTAACAGTAAAACTCAAACCCAAAGCTTTGAGTATAAAATATAAATTAGTTAAAAGTGAACTTGAAGCTTCACTTTAGTCACCTAGAGCCTGAAGTTTCGAGCATCAAATTTATTTGAACCCGAAGTTCAAATTACGAAATTTTAGAACTTGCAGTTCATAGAAAAAAAAATATTCGAACCTGAAGCTTCGATTACACATACAATTCATTCATAGTTTATTTGACTTTATGTCAACTCGAACTAGAAGTTTCGAGTAAATTTTCATATGTCGATTGATACATTCTTCTTTATGCCTGCTTAAAGAATTCCACCTTAGAACCTGAAGTTCTAATTGTGCAGACTCGAGCCTTAAGTTTCGAGTGGATATATGGACAATTTATCGAAGAGTTTTAATCTCGGTCAACCTCAAACCCGAAGTTTTGAGGGAATTATATTGACAACAATTTAAAAGTAAGCAGATATTTAACTGTTGGTTTATGACGAATGAGTATGAGTATACCCCAAATTTGTGATCGTGGATTTTGTAATTAAAAGAGATCAGAACCTGTAGTTCTTTGATCCTTAATTACGTGAGGACTTGAAGTTCCTCAATGATCAAACTAACTAGATGACCATCTAAAGTCCTTCACTCATAAGTTAAGCTCATGAAGTTTGAACTCGACATTTCGAGTATATTATTTTGGCTAGAAGTTCAAAATGCATTTGATGTTAATCTACATCAAACAACAACACAATAATTAAACGTCATGTTTTACCTGTATAACACGGACCAGAAGCTTCGTGTATATCCTATGAGATCCACTGTTCAATTCTTACAAATTTGATTTCTGTCATCTTCAAACTTATGTTTTGAGTGACTTTCAGGCAATGGAATTTTATGCATGGTTATGCTTATGAGGCTAATATAACAATCATCTCAGATCTTACATATCTGATTGATGGCTCCAGAAGAGCACACATTATTGTCCCTTTGCATTCTGTGCCTCCAATATTACTAGAGATGTATAATCTCCCCGTATCATAGATCCCATTGTATAGTAAGAAAGCCGATTGACATGGCTATACCATGAAATGCCACCAGAGGTGGATCATGGCAAGAGAAAAATCAGGAGTCAATGTAAATATTGTCCTAACATCCACATATGTGAGGAAATTGTAAATTGGGTGTGTGTCGCCTATGGTACACTATATGGTGGATGATTATCAAGCCACTTTCGAAAGGGCACTGGTCAAATTAAATTGCATTGACTAGTAAGAACATTGAGATTCATCTCACATGCCTGATGTTTTTTGCTTACAATAAGCAACTTGGAAGCACTATTGTGTTATTCCACATATTTATTGTAACCTCGTGAGTTTTCATTGAAACTAAATGTTTCTAAATCCGATTATCTAGGAACCTGATGTTCCTTAAGAGGCTGTTATAAATTGAAAAATTGAAACCTCAAGTTTCTTGGATCTCCAATTATATGAGGGCCTGAAGTCCCTCCTCTTTATGACTACACAAATATATATGTGACAGTGAACTTGAGGTTCTCCACGTAATAAAGTTACTCTTTTATTATGGATTGTAGTCTTCAACTCGAAATTTTCGAGTATATCATTTTGGCCAGTAGTTCAAAATGAAGTTGGTCCATTCCAATTATCAGTATTTCACAATTAATGTTTACTGAAGCTAAGGTAACAACCATATCAAGAGTTGTAGATCTTGATCTATGGCTCCAAATGAGCTACTATCATGTTACCGAATTTGAAATATTGTTGCATTATTTGCTTATTATATGGTTGGAGAAGACTTTATGCCATCAGATATATACTGTATCGAATTTTCTGCAGTAAATTAAGGCATATGATGTCATGAACCTGAAGTTCCTTGAACCAAATACACTATTTTGGCATGACCGGTTACTTCATCTTTTGTCTACCATGTTGCATGGAATCACTTACAAGTTTGATGATTGCTAATCTTACTCACAAGCAAATTGTTTATTTACATATTTGCGAGTTGTCACTTTAATGAGACAATCCTCCTGCAATGAGGGGGAGAAACATTGTTCCTGAAGAACGATATGAATTAGTGTGAGATATTTATCCACCGTCTCATTTTGACTTTGAGAAATATCAAAACTAGTGAATTGATAAAAGAAAGTGACAAAATTATATGCTAAATGCAAAGGCATCTGCTTGGGTTAAAGTCCTTGAGACCAACCATATTAATACAAACAATGTAGACTCCATTTGATTTGTAGGATGCAAATGTATCCAATTGACATGGTTCTCCTGAAGAGAATGTCATTACACAATATCACAGCTCCTAATATGGCTACACATACAGAGGGTGTAGGTACGCCATTCGGAAATGATGTCTTAGTGATACAATAATAAATCAATATGGTTGATGCTAATGGACAAAACATTTTTGACCTAAAACTTGGTTTGGGTTCGCCACCAGCCAATGAACACCTTCACTCCAAAGAAAGTGATAGATTTTTGAATGCATCTTTTGAGCATGGTCATAATAAGACAGTCTTCCCGCCGTTAGGGGGAGGAAAGACTACTGTCATTTGAATAACGTGGATTTGTGTGGATTGTATCCACCAGGTCTAAAGTTTTAAATTCCCAAAACAGGGAAGATTATACAAGCCCTATAATGCTCTATATGAGATTATAAGTAAAAGATCCACATTCGCTACATAATTCATCTATGAGAGATGATTGTCCTAGAAGCGACAATGTATGCCCCAGAAGTGGCATGGGTACCCAATATCAATAAGTTATTATAGCTAATGCATGCATATAAGAATGTGTGGGATCTATGATTGTTGATCATCGATGATAATTTACATTTGGTAGCTACCAAAAATCTTTAAGGGCTGTATGGACGCTATACCACGTTTCACCATAAATGTCGACAAAGTTATAATGGCCAAATTGGAAATGGAAAGAGGCAATTCCAATGAAATTCAATATTTGAAACGTGATGAAATACTTGGACCTCTAACCCTACAAGTTACAAAAGGGTATTTATCAAAAGTGAAGATAAATCACTATGACACAATGTCTATTTATAGAGACATAAGATTATGAATATCTTCCCTTATATGAATGACAATTTTCTATAAGTACAGTGTTACATATAGCTGTTATATTGACGAGAGATTTATGGCACTTTGTCATCGTATATTGTGAAGACACATTGCTAAAAGCAAAGTGTCATAATCAGTGTATTTCTTATCAAATCCTCAAGGGATTCAAATACATGAATGATTCAAATGCAAGTCCATAAAAGGTTGAAAGAGCCTGAAGCTCACTCATGGAATCAAAGAGTCTAAAGCTAGCTCATATGTACTCATTTCGTTCTAGTCAACGAGATCTAAATTGTCTTAATGAGTACTATGACGAGACTACTATCAAATTCGAATTATGATTATAATGTTGCAACATATTCTAACTTTCGCAAAGTTATGAATTATTTAGAGCTCTTGAAGAGCTTATATGAGACATATCAATACACAAAGATATTGATGTATATGGCTAGGCATGCCATAATGATTTTCAATGTTTTAAGCTATACAAAGTTAAATGTGTCAATTTCTTTATATTGTTTAGCTATTACTCAATGAATGAATTTGAACATATGAGATTGTTTCTAACCTTATTATATGAGGTCAGACTTATTGAAAATCGTCTAGCTTTATTGGTATTGCTTAAACTTTGCAGGTATGAAAATTTGTGATGAGCCCCTATATGCAAAGCACACATGGTCTCACTTCAGTGATAGACACATCAAACCACTATACATAGTACATGTAGCTTATCGCATACATAATTAAGGCTTGCAAACAATCAGGGGAAGATTCTCATCATGGGGAGCATCCAGAAGCATGCTACCTAGGACATATGTGCGTTGTGCTCTTTTTGTCCTTCGACCAGGGTTGTTTTTGTCCCACTGGGTTTTTGTTACCTGGCAAGGTTTCTAACGAGGCAACAATAAGCGCGTCCAATATCATTATTCATTAGTGGACATCCAAGGGGGAGTGTTGTAAATATTATTATTTATATGGCTGTCCACGTAAATACTCATTAGTTATGTACTTTGATGCAGACCCTACCTCTATATAAAGGAGGCTAATGAGACTGAATGAGAACACTTCTACTTCCTCCCAACTATTTTCTCTCCATCTTCTCTCTACTTTATAACACTTTCAACATTTTATTACATCCATGTCTTCAAATCATAATATTTCTAAGAATTCTTGAATCTAAATAAATGTATGAAACAAAATCATAGACCCAATTATCGCTAGGTTCTAAATAAATGTATGAAACAAAATCATAGACCCAATTGTAAGTGTCTTCACTTATATTTAAGGTTATTTCTAATAGATTTAATGGAATGATCGAGGTGTTCCAATTCCAACTCAAATAATTTCGAATTGAAATTGCTAATTTAATTTTGATTTCAAAAAGTTGATGTTTTGAATCCTATTTCTCAGATGGAGTTTTGAAATTCTTGGAATTTTTCATTTTAAGGAATTCTCACATTTTCATTTTTGGATATTTTTTGTTTATCAAACGGGAGTGTCGATCCATTAATATAAATGAATGAAGCATTACAATGACACACCCGGAATTTCAGGTTTCGACAAAAATGGGCCATGAAAGGCAAACCTAAAGAAAACCCTAGATTCAAAACATGCATTGGCTTAGACCGCTTGCCATATGTGATCGAGGCTATAGACGTCTTACGCTTGGAACCAGACAAGCTTCAACAATAGCTTCTTTAATAGGATGAACTCCACGAATCGGAACAATAGGAGCAACCGGCTTAGCTCGGAAGCACTGCATCTGTGCAGCTCGCTTCACCGCTGACATCTCGAGAATGAAAAAAGTAAAGGTATGTGGCACCGTCGTGAAGAGGGGGGGAGCCTAAGCTTGCGCCAGCAGCACCGCAACTGTTTAAATGAAAAAAAAAATTTACAAACCCAATTCAATAAAGGCCTTCGTTTAGAAGATACGATGTGTCGCTTGTTGGGTGGAAATAATGTAACAAACTCACATGTTTGTTCAAAAGATGGAGTAATGCAGGTCAAAATACAGAACCAGTTCAAGTCATTATGATGACTACTTGGTTTCATGGGTAGCACAGCCTTATCGTTCAAATTGGAGTGAATATAGTTAATTGGATATTTGCATCCCAATTCAAATTGAAAACCACCAGACTCCATCAAAACAAGTGGATGATTAGTTGGAGAAAAAGCAGGCATGCAAATCAACGTCCAAGGTGGATCTTCAATTATGATAAAAACCAAGCTAACTGTCATCAATTCAAATCCCAGCACCAAACTTGGTCGAACCGATTTGAATATCAAATCATTTCAAATTCAAATCAGATTCATCCTTAACTCTACCTCATCCATTACTCTCCTATAAAAAAGCTACTACACTGATGGAAAGGGGGAGGCGAGCAGAAGCAGAAAAGGCAGCAGAGGGGAGGCGAGCAGAAGCAGAAAGGGCAGCAAAAAGAGAAGCAAAAAACAAAGAGAGAGGGAGGGTAGCAGAAACACTGGAGAGCAAAAATAAAAAGGCGAAAGCACTGCAACATCAAAGAGCAAAAGCCAGCAGCATTGAGGCAAGACAGAGAAGAGAGAGTTCGCACAACATCGAAGCTCTACAACATCCCATCCTTAAAGCTTTTTAAGAGAGGCCTGACGGAGAACCACTTTGTAGTAGAAAAAGTTTCATAAATCACAGGTATATGATTATAATTATCACTTGAAATTACTGAGCTTTCTCTTTCATGATGCAGACGTTAGTAGGTGTCATCTTTAACGTCACCCCAAATACAACAATTGGTGAGCATGGCCAAAGTCTCTCTGGAGCGTCTGTTGTTGCTCTTATCCTCATAATCTCCTGCTGATGACCAAGGCGATTACCACATCAGCAATAACGGAGAAGCCAAGCTACTGCCCACAATAGTCTCTCTGGAACAAATCAAAACCACAACGCCATTCTTGCCTCACTTTGTTTTTTGATGCTTATATGGCGGTGCGTTCTGCGTATAGGTGGCGAAAGCAAAGTGACCATGAGGTGCTCTCTTGGTGAAGGACTGCTACGACAACAAATGATGGTGCTCTCCTGGTGAAGGATTGATGGTGGTGCTCTCCTAGTGAAGCACTGCTGCTTCAACAAATGATTGTGCTCTCCTGGAAAATAAATGCAGCGTCTCTTTTATTCTTGTCACCATGGAGCTATTCGGTGGAATGCATTGCAGCAGCAAATCCAGTACACCTCCATCAAAGTTGTGTTCAAAGCCTTGTTACGGCAAGATGGTGTTTGTTGTCAAAGTTCTTGTCTGCATCTGCACCTGCACCACACATGGGAGCTCTGTCAAATGAGTACAAGTTGATACAACGGGCACGGGGAAGTTACTGCTGCTATAGACGAAGCACACACCTATCCTACAAGTACTGACGAAGTGGCACCTGTCCTTCTTTCGGATGTGTAATTTAGCAAATAAGAAAAGAAGTGGGTTCTTCCAAAAGCACAGCAAATAAGCCAAAAGTCTGCAAGACATGCAAATCACTAGACCAAGTCAAATTCATAAATATAATGCAGTGGCTTTTACGTCAAAAATGATGGTGACCAAGTTGCAAAAAGCAAACAAGTTTTAGATTTTGCAAAGCAATTAATAAAGCATGGACAAATCATCCTTTGCAAAGCCACGTAGTGGCTAAGGGTGTTTGTGTTTAAACTATTCCAAAATGGCATCGGCACATGAGACAAAATCAACAAAAATATGAAAGCAATTGCTGCATAAATGCATCCTAATCAAGTAAAACAAAATTGGATGGAGACAAAACTATATCAAGAGCTACGTGTTGATAAGGGAGATGATCATGTCGACAACTTCACCAAAACCGGGTGTCCACTCAAAATCAAATGAGTCATTGGGCCTCCTACAAAAAAAAATGGAAGCAAGCCCATTACCATATGTCTGTCAAATCCTAAGCCCAAAATCAAAAGTTCAGCTCGTCAAAAGCAAAGTGTGACTCGACACTTACTTCGGAGTTCCAGTCTTAACCAAATTACCCATTGAAAAGTTTCAGAGCAGACATCAAGCAGTGCAAGGCCCATTTGAAGTCTCAGGGCCAAATTGCGAAGCTCACATGACAGTGCCCAAATCATATTATCGAAGACTTCACCAAAATTGAGGTATCCACCCAAAATGTTCGATTGACGGATAGACAAAAAAAGATCTGTTGATTACTCAGTACAAAACCAAATATACAAATTCCCATGAACTACGGTTGGTTTAATCCCACAATGGGTACGTAGGCAATCTAGTGACCCACTAGATGCAACCGCAACTCCAAATAGAATCTCTGACTCCACCAGTCAAATTCGGCCAGTCCCAAATGAATAAATGACTCCAGTCAAATTCTCCTAACATCAGAAAAAAAAAAAATCAAATTCATTCCCAAATCACACAAATAAAGTCCAAACCAAATTCAAGGGCTTTAAATCATTTCCCAAACACAAAATCAAAATAAATGGGTCATCTACCCATTTAAATCTCAAATGCCGAAACTACATGTGATTTGATCCCGCAAAGGGTATGTAGGCAATCTAGAACCAAATTTATCTAAATGCAACCGCATCTTAAACACAAAATCGAATCCCTGGTCCACTTCAACCAAATTCGTCCCAAACACTATTCTCATTCCAAAATCAAAGCCTTCCAATGAGTCATTCACTCATTGGAACTCTTGAACTATGAGTGGTTTGATCCCTGTCCAAGGGTATGTAGGCAACCCATTCAAATGTCCGGGTGCAGCAGTAAAAATAACAAACACACTTCCCATCCACAATTGGTTTCTTCATAAATAGAATCAAATGGTGTTTCCCCATAATGAGGGATTGTATTAAGAGACACATTCTGTCTTGAATAACCCAAAATAATCAAAACTATATTCACTAAATGAATACGAGTGAAATTATGTTGGGTGACATTTTCGCTCACTGTGTGCAATTTTCTCTCAACAGCAGCCAGGATGAAGACGAACCGGTCTGGACTGTCGCGGCAGTACTCTTCTTAAAATCCTCACCCTAGAGTTAGGGTTAGAGTTTGGCTTGAAAACAATCTCTTCCATGTCAGCGCACGACCCAGCACAACCCGCTTTAGGGTGCCACAACATGCCACAGACCCGACAAAAATCCACTAGTTGCTCATAGCGGAAGTGGACGGTCGTCACAACCCCGGTCGTAAACTCGAAGACCTGAGGTGGATAGGCATGTTGCACCGCTGAGGAAATTTAGTGACGTGGCAAGATGTATTATGTGGAATTGAAAATAATATTTGTATTTACTTACATGCATGACACATAAGATTGAGGCATTAAATCTCAGACCTCATTTGAGGCCCTTATCATTGCCCATGTTGAACTACCTACTGGTTCTATTTTCTTCTTTGCTTTTTTTTTTTTTTTTAATAAAAGGCTGGTGCGGCTGCATCTAGCCTTGATTAATGAAACTGTCGAATACAAGGGGGGGGGGACATTGAGCTTAAACCCCTTATTACAATAAGAGTCTAGAGTAATTTCCGAAATAATATCAGAAATCTCTACAGGAAACTTGTATTCTAACAAGCACCAACTGGCAAAGAGTGCACAAATAGCTACTCTATTTGCTTTAACATAGCAGTGACACAACGGAAAGATAACTTGATATGTAACCTGATTACAACATAGCATAATTACCAGCTTTAGCACAGCTTTCCTCCTATGTTGCCGCTGGAGACTAGATCCAACGACACTTAGTCTCACCCTGCCACTAGGCGGTAACGACCACTTGACAAAGCAAGAAAATCTTCTCTTACCCAGAGCAGACAAGGCACTTTGAGTGCATACACAAGCACAAAGCCTGACTAGCACTACACAAAAAGTGTAGGTACTTATTACTTGCAATAAGCGAAAATAATCTAAGCAAACAAAATAATTAACTATAAATAGAATAAAATCTGAGATAGGGCCCACAATGTGAACCCAACCCATAACTCTAGCCCAAATCGGGCCCAGAGCCAAAGCCCAGGCCCAAATATCACCGTGCCCAAGCCGACAATCGAGCCTGCAGGAGACACCACGCCACTGTCTTGCCTGTACCACCCGTATCTTCCGACCACCGACAACATCACCACCGTCTCGCCGTACCACTCTTCTTTGCTTTCTAGAAGTTAAGAGTTTCACGTTCTGTATTATTATGATTTGATTGTATTTGTTTGTATTTTTTTTAATTGTTGGATTATCATCAATGATTTATTATGTTCTTAATTTCTAGTATTTGAGGGGAGGTCCAAAAAAGGCAAGCAACCAATACTGTTGTTATTGCAAAGAACTCGGCATGCTAGTAATGCTCGTTCGTTTTCACGAGAAATTTTTCAGTGCTCCCGTCAAACCACGTCAGCGCTCTGAAAAGGTTTGCCCTTCCAATGAAATTTTAACACCTGGATTTTTAATTGAAACCATAATTTCTTCTTTTGTGAAAAGTCATTAATTTTGGGTCTTCTACCATTGCCTCTGTTGTCTTCCTTTCAAAGCTGTTCAACAGCTTTCTCACAAACCTGTAGGAGTATCACTCACTGATCCAGTCCATCATTCAAATCTTGCCGAAACAGAAAAAGGTCATGCAAGTCAGTAGACGAAAATCTCCAATTAAGAACTGGAGGTCCATTTTTGATAACATATCATCTAGATGCCTCTACGAGATGATAGATTGTGGAGGATTATAACAAGATCGAAAAGAGCAATAGAATGAGAGTCGAAATAAGCAGCAAGAAGGTCCGAAAGCTTATTGAGAAGACTCTGAAAGTTGCAGACTCTCCCGAAAGAAAACTTTCGCTTTTTGATATTTTGTATAGAGATCAAAACCATATACCTATCTAGCTTTTACCTATCAAATATATAAATCCCAGACCCGTGTATCAATTCTTGGTGTTCATTAATAATTTGACAAACCAAAATAAAATTTTAATTACAACAACTTATCTCAAAGCTTCAAGAATCCCATTAATCAATGAAATATATGTGAGATTTTCAATTGTGATTGACCCAATCAATAGGATTATACAAGTTGCTGAAGTATCGTGGTCGTGGCCCTAAATACAAAACTGGGCTCAACTTCATACGATGATGAATTTGCTGAAGATGAAGAGGACGGAGATGAACATTTGCTGAAGTTTAAAAGGATCCAGAATAGTCTTTTCATGAGACAACTAAAATAATGATATAGAATTAATAAAACAGAAAGCCGGGTGTTAAAATTTCATTGAAAGGGCCAACCATGTCAGAGCACTGCCGTGGTTTGAAGGGAGCACTGGAAAATTTCTCCGTTTTCACCTAGGCGCCCGAGTATTGAGAGTCCGCACCGCAGGGGCAACCTTTTGCACATCCACACAGGTCAACCGTCAACCCTTCGACGCCTAAACGTGCATATCCGCATTCTTTCCCTCGGACCACCCACATTATAAAAACACCACACATTCATGAGCGCGCACTTGTCGCCAGGAGACCCAACGCGCTGCAGTCGATGTGGCCAAACGAGACACAACATAGCATTTACAGTGAGAACTTGTCTTGGAGCTTGTTGTACTATGTTTATGTCCAAACTTTAAACTTTTAGTGTTATGGAATTTTGTGTGTACTTTAGAACCTCTCAAGTTCGGGTGAATGCTAATTGGGTGCTATGGAGTTTTACTGCAAACAGCAGATAGATTCCTTCATTTTACTGCAAACCGCTCTAATTTCTTATATTTTTCTAATACTTTTCTAATTATAGTTCATTCTTATAACAAGAACCAAGACAACCAGAGTACGTGTATGAATTAAGTATTTTTCTAATACTTTTCTAATTATAGTTCATTCTTATAACAAGAACCAAGACAACCAGCGTACATGTATGAATTAATTCATGCAAAACTTCCTCAAAATCGATTAGCATCTACTCATCTAGGGGCAAAAGAGGTGTGAGGCTAGCACTAGTTGAATTAGTATAAATATTCTAACGTAACGCATGATATCCATTCTTGTTAATAATCAACTGGTAACTGTATTAATTTACTAATCTTGTTAGTTTAGGGAGAATTTTACCCCTTTTTGTGATGAGAGCGCACAAAAATCTACCTATTATACTCCTAGTGGTAGGACTGATTTTCATTTTCTATTCCTAATTCAAAAACTCAATCCAGTTGAATGGACCAGTGCATAGCAGAAAGAATCTAAGTTGGTGAACGGACCCTTTCTAATCCAAAAGTTCAAAGTTCAAACAGCACTCCACTATAATTTGCACCAAACAAGAAACCAACTAATTCTAACATGTTTCTCGAAACAAAGGTAATCGCAAATTGGACAAATTTCTTTATCTACGATGGTGTCTCATGGCTCCTAGCCAATAATAATGTTCAATGAGAAATGCTATCTACCTTCCCCTTCTATCTTTCCCTTTCAACATTTCTCACTCAACAAATGACACGTGGATTCCACTACCACTTTAAACTCAATATTTATTACATTTAAGGGCAATGATATAGGGCCTCAATGAGGCCTAAGATTTATGGCCTCAAATCCTAGGTGTCATGCCATGTAAGCAAATACTAATTTTATTTTCAATTTCATATAATATATCTTGCCACATCATACTATTGCAACACCAACTTTACCATTTTATATATCCTTTTAGATGTTATGGGTGAATCAATTACATTAATAAATTTAATTAGGTAACGAAAAAAAAAATCAGCTATTAATTATGCATTAATTTAAGAGATATGTCTACAAATTCTTTAACCAATATTTTTCTTCATTTATTTAAATTCTTTCCTATAATTTTTCTTTCCAAATAGCATAAATATATTGAATTAGGTGTCAAGAAATAGGTAATAACTTTATTGATTAATTTCATCCAAAAAAAATAGCATTAATAAATTGAATTTGGAAAATACATATGTCTAAATTAAGAGGTAAGAAAAAAAAATTCATGTTAGTAGCATTCATTAATTATCATCTACAATCTAAATATAAGGAAAATAAACAAACAGAAAATAAAAACTAAAATATAACGTTTAAACCCTAGCTACATAAAGACAAGAAATGAACATAAGAAATATATAATGCTATAACTATGTATTTTTTCACATTATATTTTCAAAATTTACAGAAACGCAACAAGGTTGAACTCATATACATGTATTATGCAAATCTATTGATCAAATGTATGTGCAAATCTATTGATTGAATTACATGAAATTTTTTCTATTCTTGACATTGTTATCTAAATCTAAGCATGAGTGTAATGAAAAGAAAAAAATAAGACAAAATAATTTTTTCTTTTAGAAAAAAAAATCAAAATAACTTTGAGTCATTAGATTTTGGAAGGCTAAAATTGTATTTTTCTCAAAAATTACATGGCATGATTTGACAAATAGGTGATGTGTGTAGATGACATGACATGACACCTAATATTGAGGCCATAAATCTTAGGCCTCATTGAGGCCACAAATCATTTTTCTTACATTGAATAACTAATTCTATTTTTTTCATGTTTGCCCTTCTAATAAATGTCTCACATTTTTTTCTTTCTATTTTTACTTTGACTTTGTAGGATGTTGAATTTTTTTGGATTTTTTTTCTTCACTAATTTGGCATTTTTTTAATTGTTATTTTGAGAATCTGGGTTGTGGTTTTTTTCTTTCTGGGGTTCATCTAGGTCAAACTTCCCTACACCTATCTTCCCTTTCTCTCACATCTTTCTTTATTCTTTCTATTTCTCTAGCTTCCATTCTGAAATCCATTCCCCTTTTTTAATCTTCATCCAATCAAATCTTTCTTTCTCTCTTTCTATTTCTCTAGCATCCACTCTGAAATCCATTCCCATTTTTAATCTTCTTTCAATTTCATTTCTTTGGTGGGGAAATATCTTTTGCAAACTATGGGCTAAATGTAAAATATGAACAAGATCAACAACGAATTGTTTTAAAAAATTGAAAAGAAAAAAGAACTAAACTAAACTTAGAAAAGAATAGAAGGATCAAGCAAAAGTGCAAAATCAAACCAGATAAATATTTCAACAAAAGACAAATTAAAAACTCTGATTATGAAATGGAGATCTAAAAACGAAATTGATAGGAAACTGAAGAAAATTAAGAGAGAGGGAGAGAACAAAACAATTTGGGGAGCAATTTGCGAGTTTAATATATATATATATATTATGGAAATTTTATTGTGAGTTGGTACAAGAGATTCTTTGGAAAAACAAAAATTATTGATTCATGTTTTATAAACTCAGAAAAGGAAACAAAAAACCCAGGGAAAAGTTATAAATGCAAAAATATATATAAAAATATTGTAAAGGGTAGACATGGAAAAAATAGAATTAGTTATTCAATGTAATAAATATTGAGTTTAAAGTGGTAGTGGAATCCACGTGTTATTTGTTGAGTGGGGAAGGTTGAAAGGAAAATGTAGAAGGGGAAGGCAGCTAGCATTCCTCAATGTTCAATTCTCGTAAGAAATCACTTATTTGCATATGTAATTAAAACTAGAAAATCTACCTCAATTTCGTGTTAGTTAGTCTGTTGTTTGTTTTTTTTTTTTATGAGATTTTGGTTTTGATCCCCCTCCTTCACTCTTCTTCTTTGATTAATAAAATTGTGCATAGGGAGGCTTTTTCCTCTCCTATCCACGATCTCTTAGCCAAAAAAAAAAAAAAGTCTACAATTTCTTATTTAATAAGGAATGCCAAATAGTGTCAATCTTCCCCCACGAAGAAAGTTAGGACCCGCCATTACTCATATGCAACTCCATTATGTATTTATTTATACATTACAACCAAACCACTGGATTGGATAATGGATATCACTTTATTGAAATGTTGGACAATCAACTACGATACTTATTAATCCACTATCAAGTTTGGTAAAACCAAAGAATTTTTTTTTTTCTGAATAAATTAAGGGTTTGGAATTCAGTTAAGTTGGATGCTCATTCCCACGTCCATGTTATTATTATTATAAATTTGTCGCATCGAGGGAGACATAATACCAATACCTCGAGCGCTCATAGATAAGTTACATAAATATTCAAATAGGACATCCTGAATAAATCCCGAAGCCTCATCTAACATAAGCTCAATAGTATGAGCTAAACTAACAAAGTGTGCAAAGCCAACCAACTTATCAAGCGTAAGATTTTATTTCAAAACTTCAATATTGTTCAAATTGTACTACATTTATATATCGTGGAAATTAGTGGCTTCTCTCTCTGTCGGATGTGGGAAATTTCATATCTAATCTCGACTTGCACCAAGACAGGTCCACCCTAGCATTTAAAAATGTTAGCTTCTTGTTTCCCTTGCAAACTGCCAGAGATGGTAAGGCAATCAAATTCATATTTGTACTCATGAAAGACAACGAAAAATCCACCCTTAGTTACTCTACAACAACTTACTTCCTGGACCTTATAATAGCAACTTGGTAGTTTCCTTCATTCTTGTGATTGCTGGTGTTTCACGTCAAGAGCAAAACTACAAAGACCACGTACCCTAATTCTTTTAACGCATATGTAACCAAAAAGCTTCTATAATATTCAGGGAATCACTCTCAATTGTTTGTTTCTCTAACCATGAGAGACCTTGACAGCCAAGTTCTCAGATAGGCCTATAAATTCTGGCCAAGTTCAAAAGTTATATAAATATCAAGGTTGGTGCTCTTCTTTGATAAATTTCAAAATCCAGATTTGAAGAAATTGAAAATGACCTGAAAGAAAACAAGAAATTGAAGTGGGCCTACCCAAGGGTTTAAATGAAAATGGGCCACATAAATTGACAGCAAGTTTTATGGTTTTAGGACCACTGAGGCGACCCACATGCAGGGAACCATGTTTAGGGTTTTTTCAAGCTGTAAACGACACCAACGAGACTAAACCTGCCACATGGATTTTTGCTAACTCAAAGCTCCATATTAATGGAACCAGATGCTTCTGCATGTTCATCTCTTTAAGACTGGAGAATTGATATATGCTTGAGGCTGGGGCCAACCTTTTAGGCAAAGTCTTGTGATAACAATGACCTTACTTCTTGTTTAGGGAACTCGGAGTTGGTTTTGCGCTTTCTCAGTTTCTTTTTGTTGATTGCTAAGTTTTCCTCTAAAAGGCAAATCATAAATGGGTACCTGCCCTTTTAAGCAACAAATCCTCTAATTTCAAGATTTAATCATGTGAACTACTTCTTCACTTCAGTTGATACGTACTCTACTTCGCTTCTTGCATCTACACCAATCCATCACATGTTGCTCACGTGACTGGGTATTATGAATCCGCCCTACTGAGACCTCATGGGACAGTGACAGAATTTAGATGACAAGCGTTTTCACTCAACATTATGCTAAAAAGTTAATCCATTAAACAGCCAAGTAGTTTGTGTATTTTGCTAGTCTTCTTGAAGTTGTGGGCAAGACGCTTCATAAAATGCCTTGAAGAGGCCAAGGCATAAACAAGAATGCAAGCAAATGAAGCATGCATTGTCCATAAAAAGAAATTTTTTTGAATCGATCTATAAAACTAAGCTACTTCTCTGAGTGTGTGGGCGGGCACATGTGTTCCACTACCTAATTTTCCTTTCGGACCGATTCAAATTGCAGATAGCTGTGCGCCATATTGTGCTAAAGTCATTAGCATACACTATTCACTTTTGACCAAATTGGCATCGAATGAAACTTGACTGTAAAAAAAAACCTAGCGAACATGATCAAGCATACATTGACCTCCGAGTGCTTGGCCACTTACATAAAAGAATTTCAGTACCCTTTTTCTGCCAAACATGATACAATCTGATCATTGTACCAATGTTCGAATTTGTAACTTTATACTTCTATTGTATAAAGAACCTAAGGAAGAATCAAAAAGTGATGAAGCACTATCTCTTTAAAGGAATGAAGGTACCCTCATGATAACGAATGATGATTTAACAAACCCCAAGACATGGAAAAATGGACAAAATTGATTACCCCACAAGTTTCCCACTTGAACGAACAAACACCTTAATTCGCTCAGCAGAATTATGTCAGTTCTGTCTGGAATTCTTAATGAAGCTCCAGCAAAAAAAAAACTGTTTCAGATGATTCATGGTTACCCTACCTTAAAAGCTGAAGTAAAAATAGTAACAACAAAATTAAGAAGAAATCAAAAACCTTTCAACCTTTCTGAGATTAACACAGAATCAACCGTCTTAAAAAACTAATTAACTGATGAATAGAATTGACAAAGACCTCTGAGTAAATTAATGGAGATTCAATTCACAAGGGCCTAGAGGAGATGAAGCCAGTGGGAGTACCTTGGAAGAGCTTGAAGGAAACTGTGGCAGATTACCACTATGAAGCTCTCTCTGACTCTCCTTGTTCTTACCAACAATGAGTCTTATAAAAGACCCATCTCTTTCTTCTGTCCCCATTGTCGAAATAGATGGAGCTTTTACCCCAAAGTCTTGATTTTGAGCAGGCCCCGAATTTCTAGATGCCCTTTTCTCTGCTTCTTCCATCAATCTCTTCAGCAACTTCTCCTCTGCATCCCTTAAAAACTTGAACTTTGGAGGTGGTGAAGATCTCAGCCTGTTCATCTCAGCCTCTGTTGAGGATTCAAAGAGAGGGTTGAATCCATGGTGCTTGTAAGAGTCCAGAGGGTTCAAAGGTGAAGACTTTAATGGTGGAGAAGGCAAAGGAGTAGTGAGAAATGGGTTATCCACAGCCAAAATCAGATCACTCAAACTCCTTGTTCTGGACCCTCTTCTGGATTTTGCATCTTCAGATTCCAAATCCTCCTTTTCTTCCTCTTTTATGGGGAAGAGAAACCTTGGCGGGCCAGCCAGATTGTGCAGTCTCATGAGCTCTGATTCCACGGTGTCTTCGCCATAATTGGCCTTCAACAACGAATCTTTGCTGGAACCCAGTTCCAAATCTGGGTCACTAGAATTGGTATCTGGGTTTCTCACATTATCCTCAGAAGTGGTGTTGTTGTTTGTAGTTTGCAGACAATTGGGTTTCTTAAAGCAACTAAATTGAAAGGGTACCTTTGGCTGGTTGCTGTAATTCTCATCTTCAATCTCTCTGTTTGTGATTCTTTTCTTCCACCATAGCAAGTAGTAAAGCTCTGCCACAAGAGCCAAGAGGAGGCACCCAAATACCAAGCTCAAGCCAATCCCTAATCCACTCAAAGATGTCATCTTGCCCTGGAATTTTGCATCCCCACAACAACTAACCTTGGACTGACCATAGCCTCATAGCTATAGATTCTCTCACTTGTCACTGTAAACCAAAGGCCACAAGAAAAGGTAATCCAATTTATATTGCTACAAATAAGAAAAATCATAAAGTTTTGTAAATTTCACACTATAAAAATCCTAGTGCCAGTTGCCTGACACGCACGCTACGAGGAAAATCAGGGACTTGGTGAAAATTCGGCGCAAAGAAAGACTTACCTTTAAAGTCCAAGAGTTCAACCACCCAGAATGGCTAGAGCCACAACTTAAGAAGAACCAATGAAAACTAAAAACTTTGCTTATAAACTTTGCATAATTCTGGAGCAGAAGTCAAATGAAATTGGTTACGCATCAGTGGAGCATAAAGAGGGCTTTTGATTTTTTTTTTCTATTTTGGTTTTTGATAGAGAGCTAGAAGGAAGAAGGGTACTTGAATTTTTACATGATTGGAGTATGTGCGTTGGGTTTAATGGTTAGAAAGCGACTCACATGGGTTTGCAAAAGCGTGTGTGCCATTTAATGATTTAAAAGGAGGTAAAAGAATAAGAAGAAAAAAGTTCTGACTGTGTGTTATCTTTGAAGTTTGAATGTGATTTTAAGAAACAATGTAGACTGATTAAATTATGTGTGGTCGTTAATGTAAAAATTGGCTAGGTGTTTAAGGATATCTCAATTTGTGTTTAGCCCAAATTTTAGGTTACTTAACCTAGTGGTAATAGGGTTACATTAGAAGGATTTCGATTCCTATTCAATGTAGATTTACTTCCCTTGTACGATTCAGATTTTATGCATTGTAATCTTCTATATAAATAGGCTCCTATTATCAATGAGAATATATAACAAATTCCTCTCAATTACCGTTTCCCTAAAACACGTTATCAGCATGAGCCCTAACCCTAGCTTTAGAAACCAAAAACCCCAGAAATTGATCAAGCTCCACCGGATTAGCATTGCCTGCGCTACTACTAACCCTAGCGTTGCAACTCAACACTAACCCTACCAGGTTAGCCTCGCTGCCCCTGTAGCGCCTGCAAGCCCTAATTGCCTTCTGCCCTCTCGCTCACTTGCCTGCCCTCGCGACCACAACTCACCAGCGACACCGCAACCCTACGACCCCAGTATCACCGCAACTCACCCGCGACCTAGCGACCTCGCGGCATTCCTGCAGCATCCTCGCGGCATCTTTGCAGCACCCTCGCGACTCCGTACCCCCGCGACACAGAACCGACGCCCGCGACACTCCCGCGACGCTCCTGCAAACTCTTCAGCGACAAGCTTGTGACCCCGCGACCATCTCTCTAGTCTGTTCGCCTAAGACTGAAGCTCGCTCTGCAACCCAATGAGGTAAACTTTTCTAAAAGTTCCCGTTTTTTGAAGTTTTTCATTCTTTTCTTCTTTTCTCGAGGACTTGCCACCTCCCTTCTTCTACCCCCCCCCCCTTCTTTATCATAGGGGAGACCAAATTAACCCGAACTGTGGGGATTCATGCTCACTCCAAGCTTGGAGCTTGTAGAGTTTTCCAAACTTAGAGTTTGTTGAGATAAAACGATCGACCGCAAACATCATTGTTTTGATCTAATCCAACCCCTCTTGGAATCAAATTTCTTGGGAGCGACTACGCTCAGAAATTTTATTTGTTTTCGTGGTAGCCTTTTTTTCTCCGAAACTGACCCTAATTTCTTGTTCTCTTTCAGGATGAGTAACCTGAACAAATTGGACTTTGCTCCATTGGGAACAACTGGCTTTGAATATCACAGGTGGTTTCGTGATATCCGCCAGCATCTTAAGGCCGATGGAATCTTGGATACGATTCTCTTTCAGGAGTTGCTAACTGTGGAGCAATCTCAAGCTTTGGAAGCAAATAGAGCAGCCTTAGAGGCAAATAAGGCAAAAGCCATCATCCTAATGACTCGTCAGATGGATGATTCGCTCCAGTACGAGTGTATGAATGAAGAAGACCCCAGAAGGCTGTGGGTCTCACTCGAAGATAGATTTGGCAACGTCCGTGACTCCCTGCTTCCTGACCTAGAAGTGAGATGGCATAGCCTCCGCTTCTGTGATTTCAAGTCAGTTCTTGACTACAACTCGGAAGCACTTCACATTAAATCCTTAATGGAATTCTATGGTAAAGAGATCACAAATGTGATGTTGATTGAGAAGACTCTCTCTACCTTCCCTGTCTCTGCATTGATGGTTACTAAGAACTATCGAATCGATGTTACTGCAGGACAGATCACAAGGTTTCATGAGCTTGTTGGAGCTATGAATGTCGCTGAAAAGCATGACACCTTGTGAAGAACTATAATTTGATATCCGTAGAAACAAAGCTTATTCCGGAATCCAATTATAGTCACTCCCTTAAGAGAGGGCGCTAAGAGCGAAACCCTAATCTTAGGGATACTTCTGGACGTTCTGGTCCATATAATCGCTATACTTGGGAAAGTAACCGCCAAAATAGGCGAACACGGAACCGAAGAGATCAACGTGGAAAGAGAGAAGGAGGCAACGCCTTTGGCCATATTGGTGGCGCCACCAACACTAAGAGTCATCTAAATGAAGCTTTCAAAGCGCCTCAATCAATGGAGTCCGAGCAAAGAGATGCATGTTCTTGATGTGGAGTATCCAGTCATTGGGCACACATTTGTAGAGCTCGTGAAGAAATTGTCACCGCCTACAAAGCATATTGTGAAGCAAAAGAAGCTCACTATGTGGAACAAGAAGATCAAGGAGATGATCTACAGCGAAGAGTTGAAGACTACAAATCTGGCTGGGATCAATAGATCGCCAATTCTTTTTAAGTCTTTATTTTTCCAGGAGATGTAATGGGCAATCTAGCTGGGATCAATAGATCGCCAATTCTTTTTAAGTCTTTATTTTTCCAGGATATGTAATGGGCAATTACCATTTTGCATTAGCTAGCATTTGGGTTAGACTCTCCTAATGGTTCAAAGACAATGATGTACTCCGTTGGCTTGTGAATAAAATTTCGAGTTCTGTTCATTATGACTCTATTTTGATTCTGAGCATTGACTTTGTGACTACTATGGCTGGGTCATCAGTATTAATTCAAGGACATGCCCTTGCAAGGCGATCTCATTACCGATAGATTTGCGGGTTGTCACTTTGATGAGACAGTCTTCCAGTCGTTAGGGGGAGATAAGAACACGGATGTTCAACAGGAACGACAGAAATTGTCGTGGCATATCCCAACTATGTCTCATCTCGATCCCTATTAAAATGATGAGATCACACAAATATGCTGCAAACAAGCCTGTAAAGAAGGACGTCCCTGCGAGAGGACGTAGCGCCACCCTACACGGAGGTAGGCATGGCGCCAACGCCAAAGAGAGTGGCACTCTAGCGTTACGGGCCATGGCCCCAACTAGGATGCGTGGGAGGCCCGTAGGTACGAAGGACACTTTGGCACATTCCAATCCTTTGATCATCAAGACTCAAAATCTGTCTCATAAGAATCTTCCGGGTTAGGGTTATCATTGGGGGACCCCTCAACTTCAGAACCTATTCCCGAGAATATAAAGATCTATGAAACTTACACTAGTGTACATGAGACGTGGGATAGAAACTTCATCATAATTGATGATGTAGTTGCGCATGAGTTTATTGAGTCAGATGATATGGAACCACGCTCCGTTGATGAATGAATGCCAACGTAGAGAAATTTGGCCTAAATGGAAAGATGCGATCCAGGTTAAGATGGATTCTCTAACGAAGAGGAAGGTTTTCGAGCTAGTGATGCCAACACCTCCTGACATAACACCTGTTGACTAATGGGGCTTCGTTAGAAAGCGTAGTGAGAAAAAGAGATGTAATCTCGCCTTATGGCGCAAGGCTTCTCATAAAACCCCCTGAAATCGACTACGATGAGACATATTCTCTCATAATGGATGTCATTGCACTCCACTACCCTGTCAGTTTGGTAGTTTCTGAATAACTGAACATGCAGCTTACAAATGTGGTCATTACGTATCTCTATAGGGATCTAGATATGGAATATACATGAAGGTTCATGGTGAACTTCATTTACCCATGTCAAGTGACTCTAGACCACGGAGCGCGTTTTACAAAGAGATTGAAACGCTCACTAAAGTGACTACTTGATTGGGAAGGGATATGCCCGCGCGTTTCCATAACAAGTTTTGGATTCTATCGCGGTTCATGTTGGACATGATCTTCATTGGAAGCCCTTCAAAAGTTAAGGGAAACTGCTGAACACTTGAAATCCGAGTTTGAGATGAAGGATTTTGGAGAACACGATTATATCTTTGTTTGGAACTTAAGCATCGTGTTGATAGATGCTTAGGCATTTTGACAAGGTCAAGCCTTCAAGCACCCCTATGATCGTCCGTAGTCTTGATCCTGAAAATGATCTTCTTCATCCAAAGGATGATGGAGAAGATGTGTTAGAGGCAAAAGTACCCCACATAAGTACAATAGGCGCATTATTGTACTTAGCTCAATGCACAAGACCGGATATCTCATTTGCCATGAACTTGTTAGCTAAGGTATAGCTCTGCGCCAACGCGATGTCATTGGATTGGTGTAAAAGATATCTTTCGGTACTTGAGATGTACTATTGATATGGACTTGTTCTATCCCAACATAGAGATGATGGATTCGGACCCATCACATACCAGAAACGCCACCAACTCTGACCTGCGTTCTTTATCCCTATCCCAAAATGATATTAATGTTTTGGAAGGTTTTGCTGATGTTGGGTATCTCTCTGACCCATATAAAGGTCATTCCCAAACTGGTTAAGTGTTCACCATGGGAAAAGACCGTGATATCTTGGAGGTCTACGGAACAGACCGTAGTCGCTCTATCTTCGAATCATGCAGAGATTATTGCTCTTCACAAAGCAGTTTGTGAATGTATATGGATTGGATCCATAATTACGCATGTTCGAACAATTGTGGTTTGAAGTCTACCACAGATAAGTCTACAAGCATTTAGGATTATGCTACTTGTTTTGAACAAATGAACCAAGGCTACATCAAAAGCGACAACACCAAGCATAATCAGCAACAACAGACTCTCCTCAAGATCAAAGTGAACTATGTTCGATCTGAGGACAGTGTAGCAGACTTTCTCATTAAGTCATTGCTTAAATTCCACTTTCAAGAAACATGTTGGTAGCATCATTTGCGGAAGTTATCCGAACTCCCATGACCGTAGTCATCAGGGGGAGATGCAGACATTAGGGGAGATGTCTACATGTTAACCTCAAAATGTGAAGGGTGTGTTGTGCTCTTTTTCCCCTTCAACCGAGGTTATTTTTGTCCCACTGGGTTTTTGTTACTCGGTGAGGTTTTTAAAGAGGCAACGAGAGAAGCACCGCGTTTGGACAACACAAGGGGAAGTGTTTAAGGATATCTCTATTTGTGTTTAGCCCAAACTCTAGGTTACTTGACCTAGTGGTAATAAGGTTACATTAGAAGGATTTCAATTCCTATTCAATGTAGATTTACTTCCCTCGTACGATTCAAATTCTATGCATTGTAATTCTCTATATAAAGAGGCCCCTATTATCAATGAGAATATACAACAAATTCCTATCAATTTCAGTTTCTCTACAACACTAGGTGATTCTCATTTTATCGTATCTCAAAAAGAGTGTAATCTTCAATTTTTGAGATGTAATCTTTAATCTTCATATATTATTATTTTGCTAATAAAAATATAACTATTTTTACTCTTAAATTAGAACAAAGTTAAAAAAGAATTATAACTTGAGTAAAAAGAAAATGCAAATTGAGAGGGTGTTTAGAGGTTCTCCATTAATCCGTTTATCCTGCAATTGAAGAGAATGTATAACTAATATTTTTTTAATGTGACAATCGTACTCCACTAAACGTAATGTGGTAGGTTTAATGGGAAGATGAATAAAATGCTCTATAGAGTTTCTCCCTAACCGCGTTTTAGCAGCGCCTAGACCTGTAAATGGACCGGATTTTGATCCGGACCCGCTCCAGATCTGTGGCTATTGGACGGGTTTGGATCGAAAATTTTGATCCGTTGATCCGTTAATGATCCGAATCCGTTAACCCGTTTATTTAATGGATCAAATACGGATTTAGGTCGATCCGATCTGTTAATGATCCGGCCCGTTTTTGTAATAATAAAATATTATTATTTTTTAAAAATATATAATATAAAATATGAAGAATTTCTAATACAAATTTTTTGCAGAAATTTAAGGAACGGGTAGGATTAAGAATTTTGATAACGTAATTCTACTTTTGGTGATAGTTTTCATGTTGTTTTAATATTTTATTAATATCTTATGAGGTATAATGATATAAATTTAATATTACTATTTAAAATATTTGAAATTATAAACGGGTCGGATTAGTGGATCGGGTATCCATTAACCCGGCGGATACAGATTTGGATCGAGCTATCAATGATCCGCAGGGTTAACGGAGCAAGTTTGGATTGAATTTTTTTTTCAAGTAAACGGATTTGGATTTAGGTCGATCCGATCCATTTACAAGTCTAGCTCGGAAAAGTCTAGCTCGGATTTGTAAATCATAGAAAGGATCGACTTGTAAAGGAAACTGAGCTATTGTAGTAAGGGATTTAGAGGCCAGGTCTGAAGCATGTTCGGAAAAGTCAATGGCTCTTGTACTAGTTGTCAAGCACCAGTTGGGAAAGCGGGAAAGAGCAAAATCACCTAATGTTTCTCTAAAGAAGCTGAAAGTGCCTTTGATGGGTGATTGTTTGAGGATAAGAGAGGCATGTTCATGCAACCAAAGAAGGTATAGATGATTAGATTCTTGAATTTACCTCTAAATTCACTGATAAATCATTAGGTTTGGTGGAGGCACTTGGAGGTAGGGGTTATCATTTGGCCCTTGGCCTTAAGTCCATTTCAAGCCCGCCCAACCTGGCCCTTGCGTAGGGCGGTCAACCCGGCCTTTTCTCTAATAGGGTAAGGTATAGGTCCTGCAAATGAAGTCCAGGCCTTTTAAGCCCTAATAATTTTCTATTTTCTAAATATGTTTTTTTTTTATCCACATACAACTTATCCCTTTCTTATCTTGTAATTGATTTAGACGCTTTGTTTTCTTTAATTTTTATTTTTTTTGTTAAACAATAATTAATTTTGAGAGATTTGGAGAGGTAGTTATTCGAATATAACCACCTTAACTAATATTTATAAATTTTATTAAGGTAATTCTAAAAAATATTATATATTAAATAGAGTCAACCACAAAAAAAAAAAAATTGTTAAACAAAATAAGGCCCTTTTTGGTCATTTTCGAAAGGCTGGATTTCACCCGGGCCTAATGGCAGGGTAAAGGCAAACATATCTAAGCCTTGGCCTATCCTAGTCCGGCTCTAAAATTTAGTGTAGTGTCGGCCCCGGCCCAACCCATGATGACCCCTACCTGGAGGTACTGTAATGCAGGCTAGCTTGAAGATGCTGGGAGTAAGGAAACAATAAAGAAATGTGGGTGTCCTTAGGAGCGTGGAATAAGAATCTTTCTAAGGTCAAGAAGGCATCAACTACTATGGCACCTTTGTGTTTGACCCTTCAAAGTCTCATCGTCCTAATACTAAGGGTACGTAAGGAGAAAACTATTAGTTAAATTTTTTTTTTTAGTTTACAAACTATGGGGTTTTTTACACCAAGTTAATGAATTTTCCGGAGTATCACAATTGTGTGCATTAACAAAGGGAGATTCAAGTTAGTTTTCATAGTGTGAGATTGATGACTTACATAGTCTTGTAGGCTCTTTGAATAACTGAGCTTTATTGTACTAAGGGATGATACTTATTTTCCCTTACTTGCTTGATCACTGATTTAGGGTACAAGCACATAGGATTAGGGCTGGGCGTCTGGACCCGAGAACCCGACCTGAACTGAGCAAAAAAGCCCGATTCTGTTAGGTTTTGTGTTGGAAAATATCGGTCGGTGCAAAGCCCAACCTGAATTACAATTTATCGGGTCAGTGTCGGGCTTGATATTTTCTGGGACCGAAAGACCGACCCGAACCGATTTCTCCTCCATCTCAGCCTCTCGAAACTTTCCTCCCATGCCAGCTCCTCCTCCATACTCAAATGTGCAGTGGCTCCTGAAGCAACCAGTCTCCATAAATGAAGAAGCAGAATTTCAATAAACACCCATAAACCATGTGAATTGAAAAGAACATTGAAATGGATTAAATCATTGGAAAGCAGAATTTCAGAGAAACCCATAACCTATATGAAACAAAGTATTAAAATTTGAGCATAGGACATGGGAACACAATGAAAGTTATTGCTTTGAGTAATCTTATCTTGGGAACCAGTGAAGCTGAGAAACTCCTTAAGCTTAGGATCATCAATCTCATCCTCACTCCTCTTCTCTCCCATGTCACCCCAACTTTTCTTGATGGCTTCCTGAGCTTGAAGCTCGGAGTGGAGTAGATTGAAGTCGCCGAAGAAAAAGAAGAAGATATGGTAAATAGAGAACTACATATGGGGTTTGGGGAGGAAGAAGAAGAAGAAGAAGATATGGTAAAGAGAGAACTGCATAATGGATTAATGGGGATTGGGGAGGAAGAAAAAAAGGAAAGAAAACAAACGAAGAAGAAGAAGACAAAGACGGCTAGAAAAGAGAGAGAGCAGAAAGTGAAAGAGGGTTCTGGACTACTAGGTTTTATTTTGTTTCATTTCTCCCGCCTAGGATCAAATAAATATAAACTTTGCACAAATTATACTGAGAGCGTCTCGTGCTCCAGTGGTTGGGAGCAAGGCTTTGGTGTAGGAGGTCGGAGGTTCAAACCCCGCCTCTCACTCAATTTTGTGTGTATTTTGCATAAAGCTGGGAAACTGGATTTGGGCCCAAAAAGCCCGAAGACCGAACCAGCCCGTTTGGGGTCAGTTTCTATCAGTTTCTATTTTTGAAAAATCCCGAACCGATTGTTTTGGGCTCGGTCTCGGTCTTTCCAAATTTCGAGCTTGGCCCGACCCGAGCCCAGGCCTAAATAGGATGGAACTTATTGTATGTGTCATTCTGGCCTTTAGATTAGTTGAAATATCTTTCTTTTATAAAAATTTAAAAAAAAAAAAGGTTAAATACTGGTTATTACCTTGTAGTTTGGATCCAAAATCAATTTAGTCCATTAATTTTTAATTTCATCAAAAACACCAATACACTATGATTTCTCATCCAATATATCATTATGTCATGCGTCCATGAAATGGAGCAGTTAAATTTATGGTGTGACATGTCAACTCAACTCCGGTGAGGCCCACATGGAAGGGCAAGTCCCCAAATTGGATGAAATTTGGGTTATAAGGGTTAATTTGGAGATTTTTCTATCCATATAGGCCTCACTAGAGTTGAGTTGTCATGCCACACCATAAATTTAACTGCTCCATTTCATGGATGCATGACAGAATGATATATTGGATGAGAAATCATAGGGCATTGGTGTTTTTGATGATTTTTTTTTAAAGAGAATTAAAGGATTTTACTCCTACCCCCATGGTGACTCGAACTCATGACTTCGTCATTAGGTAGTATGTACTCTAACCACTGAGCTGACACCACTTCGTCATTAGGTAGTGGGTGTTTTTGATGAAATTAAAAATTAAGAGACTGAATTAATTTTAGACCCAAACCACATGGTAGTAACCAATATTTAGCCCCAAAAAATCTGTATTATTACTTTGTTTATCACCTTACCACTACATGTGGTCGAGTAGGTAAGACCTTCAGATGTGGAACCTCCACACCTGTATTCAAATCCCACTGACGTACATTGAAGTTAAATCTCAATCTATTCTTGGTGGACAGGGGGGTTGAAGCGTTCTGACATCATCTCCCAATACTGATTAGTCTGTGGACCTAGAAAACCTTTGAGTAATGTGTGAACTTGATAAAAAAAAAATTAAAAAAAAATTAAGAAAAACAAAAAATGCCTATGTCTCCTTTCAAAATAATGGTGGTGTTTCGATGAAATACCACGAATCGTCTGAAAATGAATAATTATTATATATAAATTAAGACTTTCGTTGATAAATTTAATTTCAGAATCCCAACTAATCCTTTGTTCCCTAGTAATGTAAAAAGAAATCGAGTACTTATGGAAGTGGCAGAAGTTTGTCTTCCAACGCCATATTCTTGTGCCCCTTTCTGCATGTTTTGTTTTCTTAATTAATGGTGATTGATTAGAAGATATAATCCTTCTAAGATTGTACTATCCCTAAGTCTCGTTTGGTTCACGGAAGGGAAATCGATTCCCTTGTCTTTCTAGTTTCAGTCAGATTTCATTTCCTATGTTTGGTAAAGTAGGGAAAGCATCCAGGAAATATCATTTGATTTCCCTTCCGTTGTTTGGTTGGTGCAGGAAAGGAAAGTAAAAATATATCAATGTTTCAATAATACCCTTTTATTTTAAAATAAAAACAACCTGAAATGAATTTTCAACACTACCAAGAGTACTCAAGCAATTAATGCTAGGGTATTATTGTCTAAAATTATTACAATTAATGCTAGGAAATGGGATGGGAAACTCAATCCCATGAAGGACATGTTTACTTACTTGGAATGGAATGGAATGATTACGGAGTAAAAACACCCCTGTATTTACTAACACATAAAGGAATCGGAATTGGTGTAGGTCCCACCTATTTATCAGAAATCGATTCCTGAATACTCAGGACTCAGGAATTCGATTACGAAGGGGGGAGATCATGGGTTTAGGAATCATTCCTCCTGAATCAATACCGATTCCTTTCTTCTCCTATTCCACTTGTCTCCTATTCATCATTATTTTCCATTCCAAATAAGTAAACGTGCCAGAAGTTTGAGTGGAATAAGTTTACCCCCAACTTTCTATTATGTCAGGAAAGCATTTCCAGACTTTATGGTTACCAAACAAAGGAAATGAATAACTTTCATTTCCTAAGTCCTCAAATTCACGAAATAAACCAGGCCTAATATAGTCTCTTATGATTCATGAAGCAGATTAAATAATAGGGATGGTAAAGGCATCGATCACCGTCTTCAGTCTTCACCGAAGGGGATCATCCACGTAATACCTAGCGTGATTAGAGGACAGCGCCAAAGAACATACTCGTCAGCCACGAAACATGGAGAGCTGGCTTTACCTGGTGATACTGAAGCTTCTGTAAAGCTTTGTTATGCCACCAGATGTAAAATAACTAACAGATGGCACTTTCCTTATTTTTCTTTTGGGTTTGTTTTTTGGAGTGCGATGGGAGGTAATGGAAGTTTATATATATTCTTTGAACCAAATGTCTCAGATGTGTCCATTTAGAACAAAAAAATCTTAGAGATGTGGCAGGATCTAAAGTATATATAATATATTTCTTACGTAAAAAGAAATTACCTCTTTTCTCGACCGGTTTTCTTTTCATTTTTGTTTGCATGTATATTAAGAGAAATGGTTCCATAAACCACAGACCAGATTGCTGTGTCATTCGACCAAAAAAGATTAATATATGATGGATAACAAGAGAGTTTACAAGTCAAGCTAAAACTATTCGGCTTATAATAAATGATTCATATATCTAGTGAATTTTTGCATACACGTATCCGTTGAGTTCGAGATAATATAATATTTGGTTAAAGAATAACTCAGGAATTAGTTCTCAACTTTCTTTACTCCTCTAACCCTAAGGTCTCCGATTAGCCAGAGATATAGACAGATATTTTACGATCATATATGTTTTTTTAACAATAGATCGAGAAACATGCATGGTGAATGTGACCCCTTATTAAGTAGCACAATACTGATATTGTTCTGAACTTAATTATCTATATCACTAAATGTGAAATTCCTCCTAAGAATTAAGTCTTACTGCTTGGTAGCAAATAAGCCGGTCACTTATATTTTGTAATTTATTTTGTCATTTTTTAATATCTAGATTATTTCATTCTTCAAGACACCCCTTAACGTGAGATCTCACACATTGAATCGCACGGGCAGAATCAATTCCGGCCTCATAAACTATTAGTCAGGTCATATAGTTTAGCAAACCATATTTTCTTGAGCTCATTTATCATTCTTTCACTTGAGTCCATGCATCTTTTTAAAAGTTCATGCATGTTTCATTCAAGAGGATCTACCAACAAGGTAAATGGCTCAACCCATCATGCATCTTTTCTTTTTGAAAGCTCATGCGAGTTTTGTTCAAGAGGATCTACCAATACTGTAAATGGATCAAGCCATCTTTTCTTGAGTTCGTTTACAACATATTCACTTGAGCCGGTGCATCTTTTGAAAGCCCATACACGTTTCGTTCAAGAGGATTTACCAAAAAAGTAAATGACTCAAGCCATCTTTTCTTGAGCTCATTTACCATTCATTCATTTGAGCCAAAGCATTTTGAAAGCCCATACATGTTTCATTCAAGAGGATCGACCAATAAGGTAAATGGCTCAAGTCATCTTTTCTTGAGCTCATTTACCATTCATTCATTCATTTGAGCCAGAGTATCTTTTGAAATCTCACACATGTTTCATTCAAGATAACCACTGCAAGTGGCCTAATAGTTCTTGCCTAGTTGGGTGTGCTCTCCAACCTAAGTTCGAACCCCGAAGCTGTCAAAATGGTCAAGCACTGTGCTACAATGTACAGTTGGAGCATTTCACATGCGCAGAAGGGGTTTGTCTTAGGCCTAGGAAGCCTTTGGGTTCCTCTTGACAAAGTCAAAAAAAATATTTCATTCAAGATGATCTAGCGATCTACCAATAAGGTAGGCAGATCACACTCAATAACCAACAGACAGAATAATATTTTGGTTCCTTCCGGACTTTACTCTTTTTCATGACGACATTGTTTCTTCAGTTCTAGTTCTACAACTCTTTGCATTTCCTTGCTGCATTATAGAAACTTTCTACAAATGGTGAATGCAGTAACCGAATACAGTAACATTTAGATATTTTGAAGCTCATAACATCGATCATTTCAACTCAAAATATGGAATTATGGATCAAATCTACATCCGTATGTAGCTCTCATTTCTAGGTTGGCAAGACGATCGAGCCAAAGAAAAGATTATGAAAAAATAGTAAATTAATAATATATAAACTCAGGGGTGGAACCAGGATTTGTAACTTGAGGGGTCCAGAATGAGAAGGGAGAAAAAAAAACCAACACTAAACAAAGTTAAGCACTCGACGTATATTGCGTAATGAATCTCGATAAGAAAAGAAACCATATATATACATAATGTAGATATATACAAAAAATTAATGTCCTCTTAACACTTAAGGTTCATGCGGCGTCCATTCTTTATACATTTTTGATTTGTTTCCTATATAGATTTAATCTTCCCCTAATCGAATTCTTTTAAATTTTAGTAAATACTTAATGAAAAGTATTTTTTGGTAAGTACATAATTATGAGATTTAATTAACATTTTTATCTCTTCTATTACAATTTATTTTTGAGTTTCTTCTTCATCATACGTTTTAGATTTATGTATTTAATATATAATTATGACTACATAAGAAGACTGGAGGGGGAGGGGGGGGGAGGGGGGGGGGGGGTCCAATTGGCTAAGATTGTGCAAGTTATATATGATTTTATAGAAATCATTCATTAATTAGCTAATCAGCTTAAGTCTTGGGGGGGGAGGGTCCGAACCCCTGCAGACCGTGTATAAACTTATACCTAGCTAACTCATCAAATTGTTTTTTGTCTTCAAAATTTTGAAGTTGTTTCTTAACCAACGATAGAATTCATTCAAAGAGGATGGTTTAACATGGTCAGAAATTAATCAAAGGTATGGGAAGTTCAGAACTTGGGTTGGCAGATGGTAGTGGAAACTTGGTTAAGGCCGCCGATCTCGATGAGTTTTTATGCAGGTATGTGCCCTTTCAGTTATCTATCACATTATCGTGGACCGGGTGGACCCTTATTAGTTGGGTCATTGATGATCACAACTGAGAGATCAAATCAAAAACCATATGTGGATCATAAAAATAATTGCTTGCGATTGTCGGTCCAATTCCGATCTCAACTTGTTCATTGAGGCAATATACTATAATATGCCTAATATCAGCCACAGGGCCACATTATGTTCTTGTGAGGAATGATCTCTGAGTTTGAAGTTGTAGACGGCTTTGGACGGATCGGATCACCATCAGGTTAACTCATGTGCAGCTGGCAAAGAACGTTAAATCATATGCATGATCGTCAATGACCATAATAAATTGGGAATAGTCGGAGATAAGAAACTATCGATGTGCTGAAGATCTGCAAAAGATTTAGTGTTTTGAGTATTTTGTTTTGATTTGCTTCATCTTTTGCAAAAAGTTTAAGTTCTGTTTTTGTTACAAAATCGAGTTTTTTTTTTTGGGTGGTTCCCTATGTTCTTTATCTTCCACAATAAACATTTTTACACCATCGTTTTTTCAATAGATTGGGGCAACCATGCACTTACTATAAGCGTTCTTCCATTTGGTCCGGTTTTCGTCCTCTCGCTTTCATGATATTTGGAATGGTTCGCAGTGGATTATTGGTTCTGATACAAAGCTTGACTTCTGGCACCATAATTGGTTGGGTTCTTCTATCATTGATCGTTTGAGTATTCCGACTATAGTAGCTAAAGCACTTCACAAGAATCTTTCAGAGTTCATTGACAACGGTAGCTGGGCTTGTCCACTAATTTGCAATTAATTTGTGCACCTATTTGGGATGAAATTGTCAGGGTTGCTCTCCCCTGTAAGGATGGTATGAAGGACAGGTTGGTTTGGAAATCTGCAAAGGATGGTAGGCTAACTGTTGCTCTTGCATATGATCTGAAGCTCTCACATCCTAACCGTGTTCCATGGGCTCGTTTTGTTTGGAATTATAGTTTTCATCCTAGGAACTCGGTAATTTTATGGAAATACTTACATGGAAAGCTGCTTACTGATGATATTCGACAACGTCAAGGTCACCATTTGTCATCAGTCTACTCCCTCTGTCATCTTAGTGTTGAGACTGCAGAGCACCTCTTCTTACATTGTTCTTCTGCAACTACTATTTGGAGGAGTCTTTTGGATTTGTTTCAGGTTCATCGTACTTTCAATGATGTTTTCTCTTTCTTTTCTTATCCGGTACATCATGGTTATAGCTCTTAGTTATCTGCGTTATGGTGGGGAATGATCGGAGCTGGTTTTTATGCTATTTGGCATGCTAGGAATGCTCTCCATTTTCAGGATTCCATTCTTTTACCGAGTTCATTATTTCATTCTATTCGGATGCAACTCCATGAGATTAATTTTTTGAGTACCGGTACTATGAAGAATACAATTACTGAGCTTTGCATTTTACATCGGATTGGTATTAGTGGCCAACCTTTTAAAGCACCAAAAATTATTGAAGTTATGTGGCATGCTCCCTCTATTCATCAAATCAAGATCAACACAGATGGTGCAGCTCATGGCTCTCCTGGTTGGGCAAGTTTTGGGGGTATTTTCCGAGAACATTTGGGTGGCGTTCTTGGTTGTTTTGCGGGTAATCTTGGTGTCACTACTGCTTTGGAAGCTGAGTTGCGTGCAGTCATTCATGCCATTCAACTGGCCTCACAGAAAGGTTGGCATTCGATTTGGATTGAAAGTGATTCTACCTTAGTGATTCACTTTCTTTCATCACTTAATGTGGATGTGCCATGGCATCTTACTACTGATTGGTTTAATTGTCGAGCTACTCTTGCTACTATGGATGTACAAGTTTCACATATTTTTTGGGAAGGTAATAGTGTCATTGATTTCTTAGCTAATTTTGGTGTGGATAATGTGGGTGTTCATTGGTGGGATTCGTGTCCTCCTTGTGCAATTGCAGCCTATTCTCGTGATTTAACTGGTTTTCCCAACTATCGCTTCAGTTTTTGAATGATCAGTGGCTATCTCCAGGTTTTGAATCTATGGACCAACGTCAAAGGAAGCTTTCCCTGCTATTCTCTTAATTTGAAAGCTGCTGCTCTAGTTTTGGCTCCGTTTGTGGAGCTACTTTGTTGCGGGTGGTGTACCTTATCTTGACTTATTCTTCTCTTATTGCCTCCTTCATTTGAGCTGGTCAATGGGATCTATGGCTACAGTTTGTTCGGCTATTTAATTATGTATCATCAATGCCTTGACTTGGAGAGACATGGAGTTGATAAAGCAACTTGGTTGCTATGCACTTCAGTAATTGAAGTCACCTTTGCAGATGCATTGGCCTTTGTCATTGGTTTCTGGTTTGTTGCTTTTTGGCTTCCAAATGACTGTTTTTGTTGGTTCTTTTTTTTTTTGGGTGTCCTTAGTAGCTCCCAAGTTTTTGTTTCGGTCTATGTGCCCCCCTCCCTCATTGTACTTTTTTTCTTTTTTATTCAATAAACTTAAATAGATGAACGGGCGGTGGGTTTCCGGATGTAGTGGCCTTTCCTCTTTATGGGGAGGATAGGCGCTATGCGCAAAGACCGCTAACGAGGTGCTAATATCGTCTAATACTCTATTTTAAATTTTTTTTTAAAAAAAACAATAAAATTTTAGAAAGAATGTAAAAAAAAAAAACATCTCATACTTTGATTTTATTTCTATTTTATTCTCGAATTTAATGGAAAAAAAAAATTTTGAACTAGTTGCGAACAATCAAAAGAGTTTTTCATCATATCACTCTTAAAAACGGATAACGTGCAATACACATTTTATTCTTAACAATTCTGTAACAGAGGGTCCATTTAAGATGAAACTGAAGATTTAGAGTATGAATATATCAAAATGCGAGTTCATGTACTTTTCATACATGGGATAAATTCTGATAAACAATATCATATAATCTTACTACATGCAAACCCATTGATATACAAAGCTTGTAACGTTTAAATTAGCATATCTGCACACTATTCCATCCTGAGGAAGATTTGCATGAATTTATATCAGACAAAAGTCTCAATTCTCGCTACAAAGTACAAACACCATGGCTTTTAGCTTTCTAATGACATTGATATATATATATATATATATATATATAGAAAATGTGAACCAAAAGAAGATACTTACATATAATTGTACAAGTGTATGCATGTAAAATTTTGGAGAAAACTAATAGTAACCAAAAGGTCAAATTATTTAACTTAAACACCATGAAACCTATATATCAATCATCATCTCCTTGAAATGCCTTTTTTAAGTTGAGTGGTGTCTATATTCTGAAAAGGCTTCAAAGTATATTATTAGGAGAGAAATGGCCAAAGTGAGATAAGAGAGAGTATAATGTTAGTGAAGGGTGATGATTTGCATTTGAAATACTAATCACCACAAATGTTAGAGGAGCATTAATTATCATACTCCCTTGTAGATTATCTTAGCTTATACTTGTTATAAAATTAGGAATTAATTAAACTCTTGATGTTATACTCGTATAAGCTTCCCGTTATTTATAAGAGCCATATGATGAGAGTTTTAATTTTGTATAAGAGTAATTCACTTAAATATTACTCTGACAAATCAAGGATGAGGTTTCATTTATAACTCACACTGAGCTAATAAGAAATTGATCTCACTTGTGCTCATTTGTAAACTACAAATTTATTGTCACATATGGAACACATATACGTATTATAGAATTATCTCAAAAAGTTTGTTATCCATATTATGGGCCGGAGAATACATTTGAAGGCTTTTCCACTGAGAAATAATCATCACTACTGGCCCGAAGAAAGAATTTGCTGTATGTTAGGTGAGTTTGGAAATAATGAAAGGAGATTAACAAAAATTCAAAATACAGATTTGAATTCTATTACAAAATAATGTAGGAATCAACAGGTCAATGACAAAGTCAAGGTCAAGGTCAATGATCAAGACAAGGCTATCAAGGCTATCTCAGATGAGTCCACGTGTAGTGCTGAGATTGTTTAGCATGTTAGAAAAGTTAGCTGAGGTTAACAGAAATTAGTTCAATTAGTTACAATTAGCTACAGTCCCTTCTATATAAATGTATGGATGTAATTAGCTGAGCATAATCTCAAGCCTAATAAAAAAATAATAATAATAGCATCGTCTTCATCTCTCTTAGACTTTCTGCAAATCCCTAAATCTCAGCAAATAAGACTTTTTTTTTTTTTTTTGAAAGGGATAAGAGACCTTATTATATTGGCGAGATTTTGATGAATTTTAGAGCAAAGTTTCCTAGCCTAAAGTACCTCCCGCCAAATGCACCGGGTTAAAGTGCCAGTGTCTCATGCTGACTGAGCCTGTTGTAGGGGGAAAGTATGGTAGCTGCTAGTAGGTAGAGAGAGAGCACCAATCTGTAATTCTGTATGGAGTGTTGGAGTTGCATATATGCAGAATGATAAGAATTAAGGTGGTCGGTGTCAACAGCCCTAAGCTGCCAAGCATAACACGCAACAAACAAATAGCTAGTACGTACAGTACTCTACTGGTGTATATAATTAACCTCATATATAGTAATATACACTATGTACGTATATAGCATTATAGTCAACGCCAAACCCTTCTAACCACGCATGCATTATAAATAAGCACACATGTACCTGCTTTAGTATTTTCATTGACCTTTTGTATTGGAAGTCCATCTCTGATCATCAAGAGGCGAGTGATGAGAAGTACACTCATGCAAAGTGTAAGTGTGTGTGTGTGTGTGTATACTATTGTTTATAACACTTCCATCGAGAGGAAGTTCTATATGAATCGATATATATCACACAAAATGTCTCTGGTTCTTGCTAGCTATAAGCACTATATTGTGTTGAGCTTTGTAACAAAAAAAAAAAAATTTGAGATTCGGAAGTGTTCACCCTAAATGACACACAAAGTATAACATATATAGGAATTGAATGTGAGATTTTGGAGAAAATTAATGACAAACAAAGACCAAATTTCTTAAAACTCAATAATTTTATACGATTTTATTCTTGTTTATACTCTGGTGTACCGCAAAATTTAATTAATTAGCGTACTCGTGATCGTTGTACACCATCCATGATAAGGTTTTTACCTCAAACAAATAGTATCTTCATACTTTAATTTAGTGGTCTTCTCTATCATGAGACAGTAGGTCATTTGGTGGATAAGTTTATGTAATTGCCTCTAACCGGTTCTAGCTCTATTCAGATAACTAAATAAAAATCAAAGAAAGAATTTGTCAAAAAACAAAAAAACTGCTGAAAGGACATAAACACATATTGAAAATGAACCCATGTGGAGACAAAACAAACTACTCTCCTCAATTGACAGTAAAAAAAAAAAAACATGGGCATTGGTTTGCTTGGAAGATCCCCAAAAAAAAAAAATTAAAGGTTTTTTGAACATCATCATTAGGCCAAAATTCTTAAAACATGTACCCAAATACATCATGTAGAGTGCCATTGTGTATCATTTTGCAGCAATGGGAGACTATTTTAGTAAACTACCTAAAACAAAACAGACCTAGAAGTCTAGAACAAAGAAAATGAGAGAGAGGATACACGATGATGCATGTAGGTGGCAATAAAAAATTATACAAACAATTTATTTATTTTAATTAATTAACTAATTAAAGTATATAGTAGTGTAAGAGTCAGCGGCTCAGCGCAAATCCAACAATTAATCAAGCATGCAATTGCAATTAATAGCATATATATAACAGTGGTCAGGATCACTGATTATGTTTGCGTCATAGTGGTGTGGATCGATCTGCAGGCATTTATGGCTTATAAAACATGGTGTTTCGTTCATTTTGCATATAACCTTGCACCACCTTATCAATTCGGTCTAGGCGCAGCATGATCAATCGCACTCACCTCCATGATTAATATAATGAATTTATAAATCATTCACAATACATGTAAACCCAGTAATAATTCACCGTACGTTAATCAAAAATTCTTCTGCACAACGTTAACCCAATAATAGAACTGTTTGTTGCGTCATTGGTGAAGGAGGAAGAAGAAGATTGTGATGCCTAGGCTGCTGTTATAGTTGGGAGTCATAAAGGCAAAGGAAAGGTGGGTGCCTCTTCTAGTGAAAAGTCCCATACAAAATACAAAACTGTTGTTTCTAGTAAGAATATCTCTTCTCAAACTAGCTATGGTTTCTCGCACTTTTTTCTACTTATAATGAGAATATATATGAACAATTTGTCCAAGCTAGCAGTGCTTGTGTTGGCAAGATTAGCGTTGCGAGGCTTGATCATAAAACTGTGGAGATATATGGCAGCCCAAGCTTAACTTCCAAAACAAGTCGGTTGATCTGTTTAAGAATCAGTTGAACTGATCGAATGGAACCACAAATTGATTTAGCATAAACAACAAATACTGTCGATAGACCCTTTGCATAAACACGTACACACTTTATATAGGGAGTGTATTCCATGCACTATCAGTGATGGGTACTCGCAATATGAATTGATGTAGTTTTTTTAAAATTAAAATATATAAAGGAGTGGATTAGATGAGTGACTATTATTTTTTTAGAGACTAAAATAACCGTCAGTGCACTTGCACTGTCGGTGCATACAATTCTCTCCACTTTATACCGTAAAATCTTAAATGGAACGATGACATTGATCACAAATTGTCATAGTTCGAAGCATTGAAAAACAAACAATTAAATGGGGATTAATTAGCAGAAATTAAATTTAATGGCTGTGAGTGTCATCACACAAATCAAGGGCATGTGAGTGACTCGGTTCAGTTAGCAAATTACATAAAGATTGTGGCAAATAGATGGGGATGACATTGGGATTAATAACGAATTTAATATGATCGAGGCTAATGGTTCTCGATTAATAAAGATATATGTCTTACCTAATTGACGTTGTATGCATCAGCACGCACTGTTCACAAGGATTTGAAATTAAAAGTAATTACGAAATTAAATTTAAATGAATGGAATTCTTTGCTTGTGAACCTTTTTGATATTGGGAAAATAACAGATATTTGGGATGCATAAACCATATCTTTTGCAGTGTAAAAAACCAAGAAAAAACGAAACTGCGTATAGGGAAATAGCCATGCAAATCAGTAAATCTGAACCCTAGACTACTAGTGGCCGGGATTTAAATTAGTGGTTTTCCAAACGTGGCAATACCCCATTGGTCAGTAAACCACACCCAAACCAGAACCCTAAAAACAAACCCTAATCGTTAAAAAAAAAAAAAACAAACCCAATCGATTCAACTCCATCGATCTGCACCTATCTGCTTCCACTTCATTCCCAACGCCTAGCCCTAACCTACACCTTACAACCCAACCGGCTGTCTTTTCCACCACAATTGACCATTCTACCCTCCTTCCCCGTAGCCTCATAGGCTTCAGTCAGTCTCTGTCATTCCCGAGATGGCAAAATTAAGGAACAGCAAAATCAATCACCTCAGATGCATAGAACACTGCGAAAATCGTCACGGGCAAGATCGTCATTTCTCTCCCCCAATCCCAGCCGCTACCCCGCCATGTTTTTCAGCGACATTCAGCACCAAAAACCAATACGCATGTCAATCAGCTGTCGTTTTCTTTCTCTCTCCCTGTCGTTTCCGTTTGACTCTCTATGTCTCCCCCAATTATAAAATAGTCCAAAAACGCCATGCAAGAAAGTAACCCTAGCCACATTTCTCTCCCTAGCTAGACCTCTGGAAAACAAACGAACAGCTAGCAAGGTAATAACTATGGAGCGCGAAGATCAGCACGTAAAGAACGGTGGATTGGCACATGGAGTGGGGCTGGAGAACACGACGAGGTGGAATCCGACCAAGGAGCAGATAACTATGCTGGAGAATCTGTATGAGCAAGGGGTGAGGACTCCCAGTGCGGAATTCATACAGGCGGTAACGGCGAGGCTCAGGGCTTATGGTCACATTGAGGGGAAGAATGTGTTTTATTGGTTTCAGAATCACAAAGCGAGGCAGAGACAGAAGGAGAAGCAGGAGGCTAGCTTGGCTTATTTCAACCGCTTTCTCCATAAGGCGGCGGCCTCTCAGTACCCACTATATCCTCCTCCCCAATATCCTTGCGCAAATGGTAATAATTAAGTTGCTTATTGCTATTTTCTTGTTGCAGTACCGGAATTTATGAACACGTTGATTTATTTATTCTTTTTCTCTTTTTTGACGTAAGATAAATTTATTACTTGGCTTGCTATTTGTGTCTCAACTATTTTTACTGCTTGATATGATATGAATGATGCTGGGAAAGATTTTTTTGGCTTCCAATCTTGTTAGTCTTGGAGTATGTATAATATTCTGTGTGCTAAAAGATGGCCTTTTTCTGATTGAGAAACTTTTATTTTCTGATGGCCACCACAGATCTAGTTAAAATGTTTGATATTTAAAATTAATTTTTGCCTTGTGATTGAACTGGACTTGCATATATTATGTAAGTTTTCTATACTCTCTTCCATGGAACCCTGGGATTTATAATTGATTGATATATTACAGTCTGAATGTGAGAAAATGTTGTATATATACAAGATTTCTGGTTTGGTCCTCGATCACAAGCTACACTTGTGAGTTCTGATTCTTGTCATTTGCAACTTTATCTTAATCTACTTGGAATTTTTTTTTTGTCAGTGATCTGCAGCCCCTATTATATACCTCCAGTGCCAAGTGAAATAGGGTTCTATTCACAATCTCATCCCAAGGTGCCTCCACAATCTGTTGGGGTAAAGAGGAGACCAAGAATCGAGAAACTGGACGTGCCAACAAGAACTTGCAGTGGCGGTGGTAGTGGAGGGTATGAGCCAATGCGCCATGGATATGGCAGAGTGGGCTGTATTGATGCCACTAACAGATTAATGAGCAACTCTGATGATCCAGAAACACTGCCACTGTTTCCTTTGACACCCACAGGCCTCCTACAGGGCAGAGATGAAGGCCCATCTACTTCAGATGGTAATTATCCTCAGAATTCGACTGATCTCGTTAGCTCTTCTGGTATCGTAGAGGGTCATGGTGACCAGCCTAGTTTCTACGATTTTTTCAGGGAGGACAAGGCAGTTGTGACAGATTGAATTGAATGTTGTTTCTGTTGGGGTTTGGAATTGTATTGGGTGCTAAATTAATATGAAGAGTTAGATTGTGTCTTAGGTTGTGGTATATGGTCTTACTTCAAGGTTAACAGTTGTACCCTTTCCTTTCTTCTAGTCTTTTCTGAATCCAATATTTTGAATTTTCTGTTTTAACTTCCAATTTAGTGGATGAGTAACGGATTAACCTTAATTTGCTCCTCTAGGTGCTGTTATGGAAATAAAGAGGATTAATCCTGATAGAATTCAACAAAACAAGAGTTTTTAGAGGAAAGAAGAGGAAGAAGCAAAATTATATTTGACAAAATGTATTCCCGAGTACAATGTATAGGGGCATCTCCGTATAGGGGCATCTCCAATAGAGTACCTAAATTAGATTTTTAGTTATATATAACTATTTTTGAAGCAAAATTCAACTCCAACGGACTTGTTATAGCTAAGATAAATTTAACTTAATTAGCTAAAATGGCTAGTTATATTTAGCTAATGAATCATGTATAGCTAAAACAAAAGTTACATATATATATATATATATAATTCTCGCTCATTTTTTGTTCACATGTTAGTATATGATTCAATAAAACATAGTATATCACTTACATATAACTACTATTGCTAGAGCAACATTGTTAAATCAATAGTTATATTTCACAACTTTAGCTAAATTTTACTAAAAAGTAACTTATACTGTTAGAGATGCTCAATTCTTTTATATCTCTATAACTAAGTTTCCTTATGAAAATTCACTTTTTACCCTTAACAACCCCCCTCAGACTGATGGGAGGGAACCTAGCTAACATCAGATTGCAACATATGAAGGAGTTACAACAGGGCAACCAAGCTCTTTCAACCAGGAGGAATAAGAGGAAGTGAACGCCATAACTCCATACGTGCCTAAAATTCCTGAGAGATATGTTTGAAGTAGAAGAGAGTGGCCAAGCGCCTAGTATTGGCAAAGTAGCAAATTTGGTAAGAGTCTGTGACTGAACGACATTGTTATTGTTGCTGTTGGTATAACTGACATTTGAATATCCTTGATTGTAGCTATCTGCAAAATTGTTGTTTTACTTAGATGAATAAAACTCATGTTTTTTGTCTAAGCTACTCTCAATTATTGTTTTCTGCTGGTCCATCCCATCACTAGGAGAAAGTGAAGACTTGATGGAATGCTCAAATGAATGAGGTGCAACAAGTCCTTCGTCCATAGATGGCTTATGGAAAGGCAAGGGACTCAGGAATTGAGCTCATGCCATTTGATTTAGAACTGTTGAAGAAATATGACTCCTCATGTTCAGCTTGTTGAAAAGGACTCCCGGAATAAGCTCTAGAAACATTAAGGTCTCGTTTGGTTCGCGGAAAGAAAAGTAATTCTTTTGTCTTTCCCATGGGAAGTGAAATTAAATTTCTCAAGAACTTTCATTTCGGTGTTTGATAACATAAGAAAACTTATCAGGAAAGTTGTTAAAAAAATTTAATTAATGCAATAAAATAATAGAAAGTCGTAATAAATGCAAAGAAACAAGGGGGAAATGTATCCTTAGGTCTATGGAAAGAACCACTTTCCCCCATATTTTCCCTTCCTTCAGGAAAGTGTTTCCTCTCCTTTTGCATTTCAAACACAAGATAGGATTGAGTTTCCTTTCCCAAAACTCCAATTCCATAAACCGAAAGACGCCTAAGAAATCATATGGAATGATGGATGAGATTTCCTAGAACTAGTATCAGGTGTAACCGACTCTATCTGTACATGATTAGGCGAACTTCTAGCATCATATTCAAAAATAGTGGATTCAGATGTTTGTACTTATGCACTCTACAAGCTAGACATACACCTTATAGCGCTACTTAGTTTTCCTTCTCCAAATTTGAAAGTTACAAGATCACTAAAGTTTCCAGTACCACCACGCATCCGCTTCCCAACTTCTTTTGCAAACCATCCTGCACTGGTACTAGATCAATCAAGTCTTGATAAAATGAAGATGATGAAGGAGAGCCACCAGCCTTTGTGTTGATGATAAAATTACTAGCCTTACTTTGTAGAAATGTGTTGACAGATTTTTGAGGTGGGATTTTTGCAACAAATTGATGAGAAGTACCCAAACCCTTATCAAGAAAATCCCTCCAAGACAATTTATGTCTTGAGGACTAAATCCCAAAAAAGCTGGATTGGCTTGTGTTGCTTTCAAATTCTTGACTTACTTATGGATGTAGAGCAAAAAGATGGTTATATGTGGGTCTATATGGTAAAACACCTAAGGTACCAGTATCTTTTTCAACATCAGTATTGTACTGAGAAAACAATCCATTTGTGTTCTAAGTTGCCTAGTAAGAGCCAGCTCTGTTTTAGTTTGTGAATCCACCATTTTGTTGTTGATTGATGATTAAATCCACCAAATAACTATGAAAACCCTTCATTTATTGCATACCAGGTCAACTTTGTTATATGGTTCCATGTCCTTGAGGAATCTCATTAGTCTGTTACTGAATAGACATATAAGTTGATGGAGCAGAATTAAAAGATTGAGTACGGACAGTTGTAGGTACCATGCATATCTCTGAAACTATCACCATGTGACACCACTGTAGTCTTGGAAGGCGAAGAAACAGACTTGTCAGCCTCTTCAAGTTCAGCTTCAGTAATGAGCTAAAGAGATCTTAATTCTTGCATTGAAACAAAGAATCTTAGGGGGTGTATTCAATCTAGATTTTAAATGATTCTGACTTTTTATAATCCGTGGATTCTAGTGGACTCTCCATAATCCATGGATTGTTCTAATTACATATGGATTTAAACAGATTCTAATATGGATTTAAACAGATTCTAATGTATTGATTAGTAAGATTTGTTTAGATTTTAATAAGAATAAAGGTTCTTTGGATTAATGCATTTAAAATTTTTCTCTATGCTAATGTGAACTTGATGCTGAATGTTCCAAACAAACTATCTGACTGGGAGGCTGAAACTAAAGATATGGTTTTCTTACTTTAGGAGGCTGAAAAGCATGATCAATGTTTTATCCTTATGTTCTTGTAAAGATCCACAAGGAATTGAGAACTGTGTGCATGAGATGAATACAAAAACATCAAACTGACCACATTTCACACAAATTTTACATATTTATGTTACTGACAACATCTTGCAAATAACACTAGTACATCAATCGTCAACTTTCTAACTATTAACAAAATGTAAACATAAAGATTCACAACACCAAAATTATTGTAGTGTGAATTTGCATAAAGCCAACAAACGAGGAATCGGCAAATTAATGGATCATATCCTACTCCTTATCCCATTCGTCGTTCTTGTAGGATAACAAAGTGTTAACTTTGTGAATCTGCATAAGACCAATGAATCCACCATATGCAAATCCCTTCCATTTCTAATCTAATCAGTTTCATCAATGAATCAAAATTACGGTTAGAGCTACACCAAAACCTAGAGAATCATTTCAAAGAGCATATATACATCAAAACCTAAAGGACCATTACAATCCGTACTAGAATTTAACAAACACAAACAAATTAAAAGCCAGATAAATACAAATGTCTTGTAAAGCTAATCAAACATCATTTTCTTCAGGACCAGTTGATGTCTCCTTCCTTCCCCTTTGCAGCTCTAGAATGAAAGAGATAAAAGATAAGCCAGCTGAACATAATGCATGCTCTATGCTCTCAAAAACAATTTAAATGTCTCTACAAGAGAATCACGTACTTCAGAAATGTAAAGTAGTAAAAAGAAAACAACACAGTCTATAAGAATAGATTTTTCAGCTAAATAAAACACAAAATATTTAAAACTGTTATCTAAAATAATCTGCATAAGGGACTTGTCCATATATATAGGTCTTTTATATATGCCATATGAGTAATGAAAGACAAAGTCACATTAACTGATATTATATGGACAATCCATCTATCATCAAAAGTAAGTGTGTTTATTTTTAAAAAAAAATTGAAATGGTACTTTATAGTAAGTGTGTTAACAAAATGAGATATACGAGAAGTTTTAAATATACACCCCTAATTACTTAATACATACTCCATACTTAATACACCACCCATTTAATTTCTTATTCTAATATTCTACTAAATACATAACCCAAAGTACCTAAAATATCCTTAATCTCAAAAATCATGAAATATCTATATTGATGTTTTTAAATGACCATATTGATTACTTGTGTTACTTATTCAGAAATCCAAAAAGATTTATTATTGTTTCCTTTAAATAGATGCACATAAATAGGTTTTATATTATTTGAGTTCTCATCCACCAAACACCATGTTAATCAAGTATAAAATTATGGGTTGAACATTTAACCAAAACTATATCACTAGTTTCTCTCCAATGGTGGAACTACAAAGTTGTCATTAGAGGGGCTAAACAAATTAACAATTACTGTTAAAGGAAAAACATATTGTGTGCCTTCGTCAAAGTGATTGACGGAGAGCGAATCAAGCAATTACCGATTAACATCAATCAGCATGGATTACGAACCAATCAGTAGTTAATGTCATCATTGTAATTGTCTTTTCCATTGTAATTCTCTCCCTATATAAAGGGGGTTATGAAATGAAATGAGTAGACCATTCCAATCGTCATTTAATTTTACACGTTATCAGCACGCTCAGAGCAAATAGCCAAGAATTTTCTAGTTTCTTTCTCTTTTCCGTCGAAAAAAAAAAAACAAAAACCTAGAAGAAAAAAACTTTTTCTTCTTCTTCTTCCGCCGCCACCAAACAAACCAAAAAAAAAAAAAAAAGGGGACCTGGCCCAAAGAACCGGCCCAGAGAAAAAAAAAAAGGAAACAGGCCTTGCGGCCTAAGACAAAAAAAAAACAGAGAAAAAAAAGCAAAAAGATAAAAGAAAAAACAAAAAGGAGCGGATCCGGCCCAAAGCAAGAGCCGGCCAAAAAAAAAAGGGGGCCCTGCAGCTCAAAAAATAAAGAAAAGGAAAACAAAGGCCCTACGGCCCAAGAGAAAAAAAAAAGAAAAAAAAAAAAAAGCTAGCAAGCCAGATAAAAAAAAAAAAAGCGGCCCAGTTTTTCTCAAGTCCAAAAATATCTCTACGCACGCCTGCATCAACACGCGCGTGTGCTAGGATTGTTTTATCGAAATCAAGTATGTTTTCTTTATTTTATTTTATGATTTTAAAGCATGTTTTATACTTTATTGTTTATGCTTTTATTATATATTTTGTTATTAAGCATGTTTAATTAGATAATTTTGATTGTTTTAAGCATGCATTATTATTTATGTTTTATATCATTATATTTAAGCATGATTTATAATTATGTTTAAGCATGCTTTATATTTTATTGCTTATGTTTTTATTATGCAATTGTGAGCATGTTTTATTTACTCTTATATAATTATTCCTAAGCATGCCTTTATATTATGCTATTATTTATATTTTATTTTATGTATACATTATTGCTAATTATTATGTATAGTATATAATTTATTGTATATGTGTGAAATTTGAGCATGCCATGTAGTTTATTTATGCTATGTTTAAACGTGTTATGCTTATTTTTAGAATGCTATACAACATATAAACTCCATTTTGCCATGATAATGAAAATTCATGTGCATTATACACACACTTACTGTGATAAAGTATTTTCACATAGCATCCAAAAAAAAATGTGACCATTACGAATCTTGGTCTTGAAATCTAATTCATATGTTTGGAAAATAATTTACATGGATGTCTTTATGACTGCGTAATTTATATCTTCTCTCTTGTTTTATGTAGATGGCTGACCCAACTCGACCTGAGTTTGACATCTTGGACTCAGAATGACTTGAGTACCATCGTTGGGTTTCCGATATGGAAATTGTCTTTGTGGCAAAAGACTACACTGCCACCATTACTGATCCCAAAGATGATGAACTATCTAATAAGGTGAAAGCAGATGCCTTAATTTTTCTGAAGCGACATATTGATCCTAGCCTATGCTGGGAGTACCTTCAGTTGAAGACACCCAAAGCACTGTGGGATGCCCTTAAAGGACGTTTTGGGAACATTCACGATACTTTGCTCCCAGGACTGGCTGTTCAGTGGAATGGAATCCTCTTGCTTGACTATAAAAAGGTCAATGACTTCAACAAGGACATGTTGCGCTTAAAGGCACGTCTCAATTTCTGTGGAAGGGAAATCACAGAAGATGATATGATCTACAAGACCCTTACCACCTTTCCTAATTCAGCTTTTATACTAGCGAACCAGTATCAGTTGGATTATGACAACAAAAGAATCACAACCTTCAATAAGTTGATAAGCCTACTGCAAGTGGCTGAGAGACAAAATAAGATTCTCTTGAATAACAATGCCAGGCCCACTGGGACAAAGAAAATTCCCGAGGCTAATTATGGAAAAATGAAAGGTGGAAATAACTCCAATGCAAGGGGGTTTAGACGTGCTGATCCCTACCTACGTGGCAACAATGCACCACGTGAAAAGGGACATGGGGATCATGGAAACAAGATGCCAAAGGAAACAGTTGACAATGAACCATGCTATAGGTGTGGATTCATTGGGCATTGGTACAAGAACTGCCAAGTAAACAACAGAGTAGCAGCCAATTACAAGAGGTATAGAGAGTCTAAAGAACAAGTGGCTCACTATATGGAAGAAGGAGGTCATGACCTAGACGTCAACCTTACAGTTGCAGACTCCAATGGCAAAGAGGAACTTGCTAAGTCAATGGATGCTCTCAATCTTGACTGATCTGCCTTATTCATTTTATTTTCCAAAAACAGTTGTGAAGGCATAATGCCTCATTTTTAATTAGACTATTACTTGGTCTTAAAGTTTATTTCAATAATGGTTTGATGAATTAGAACAAGACCTTGATTTGATTATCGTTGGCTCATTAATAAATTTTGAATTTATTCAAATTTATTTACTAAACATATTTACATGGTTCGAAATTGCAATATAAAGATGTAAAGCAATACATCTAGAGAAAAATTATTAGAATGAAAAGAATACCATTCTACGCAAATAGAAATACTCTAAAGAATATGAGTTATATTTTCTAAATACCTCCCATTTATCTGTAGGAATGAATGGAGGAGAACTTGAGTGCTTAATTGATAGTGGGACTACCCACACAATATTAAGAAATACGCAATTATTAATTGAATCAATAGCCTATAATTCCTCTGTGACTACGATGATTAGATCATCACAAGTAATAAAAGGGCGAAGAACTGCCAAATTTTTGCTGCCTAATCACTACTAGCTATTTGGCCTATGGCCACAGGACTATTGGGTACAACACACCATCTGTGGCTTTTATACACTCAATAGGGACTGTCCGAAATTTTTTGTAGCAAATCAAGACAATAGCACAGCGTCCGTCCCCAACTGAACCCAAATGAATACATGATGGGCAATATGCTAATTCAGTCACAGAGGAGTACAACATCCGTCCCAATCATGATGTTTAATAGCCACTGATGGGTGTGTTTTGTGGTTGTCTTACATATGTAGGGACGGCAACTTTAGGATTCTGTAGCAAAATGGGTACCCAACTGTGTTTTTTAATATTTTCCTTTCCATTAAATAATAAATAATATTATTAAATACTAGGTGGCCGTGGCCAAATGGGTACAAACGAGGTCCTTTCATCAGCTATTGTTTAATTAAACAATACTTTTTATTCTCATCCGTCTCCAAAATGGCCAAGTCTGAGAAAACTTATCTAGACGTCTTCTTTCATTTCACAAAATAAATAAATATCTAGACATCTTCTTCTTTCTTCTCTCTCCCAGTCTCACTCTCTGCAATTTTCGGTCTTCAGATCATCTCTTCGATGGCTACTCAATCTGACCACAACGACCACACCTACCTCTCTTCACTACTACAAAAATTGAATCAGACGACGGCTAAAAACCGTCGTCTGATATGGAGGTAAAGCGTCGTCTATCGATGCGCCGTCTGATGAAGATCAATTATAGGGAACCGTTGTGTGAAGGGCTCGGCAGCATGGGGTGCAGCATGTCGGCAGCCTGTCGACAGCATTAGCTGTTGTGTGAGTGTTATTTAGACAATGGGCAACTTTAGAAACTGTCGTGTGAAGGCAATTCAGAAGTCGTTTTTTTTCTATAACCGTTGTGTGACTTTTATTCACACGACTGGTTTCAACACATATATTTTCTACTTTGAATTCAGCCGACACATTTAGTTTTTGCATTGTGCTATAACATATTGAACAATGCTTTACATTTATTCTTGTTGTCTAGTTGTTACACAATATAGAACAATCAAGTTAACTCAAATCCCACCATATATATAAAATGAATTCAATAGATTGATATAAAATAAGTAGTATTTCCCAAATCCATACATAAAAATATTACAGGCATTTGTTCCCGCCATACATGCCTCAAAACTAAGGAAGCCTCAAATCTACATATAATAACTTTCTTCCATTCAGCCATACTACATTAAATTGAACAAGCTGACATAAAGTCATGATCATCTTCTTGTACAATGGTTTCATATTACATCTTTTGTTGGTAGCTCCACTTAAACTCGTCTCGTTTTGCTTATCTCTTTATTCACAAGTCCGACCTGCATCATAACAGAATTACTCAACTGATCCTAACATTCAGATCACCTTAATATTTTCAGACATGCTTATCAATTACAATATCGCAATCCTAAATCCCATCAAGCAATCAAAAGAATATAATATCTCCAAAATCCATTAAAGCATCAACATGTATAATTCGAGAAATATGAACAACTAGCAGCAAAAAGAAGGTAATCCCATCAAGCAATTAAGGACCAAGAATATCAAATAAAGAGATTTACTTTACCTAATTTAATTTAGCACTATACACGGATTGTCTCAATGAAAACATTGGACTTTCAAGTTAGACAAACAAAAACAGTAGCATTGAAGAGATGGTTATGTTATAAAGACTATCTTCAACTACCCATAAACATATCAGATCAGTCTAACATTGGCAATCCTAAATTCCTTGAAGCAATCAAGATGAGCTAGAATGTCAAATAGAAAAGTTTACCATAAATCAATTATTCAATATAGAACATAAGCCAGCTTTCAACAACAGCTAGAACAATTACATGAGAAGATCAAGGCAATATAGTTCATAAACTCTATGTGAAGTTGCTCATAAATGCAAAACTGAACTGCATCAAATGGTAAATCTCGCAATAGGAATGATCCGTACCCCTACAGTCTCGAAAGAAGATCAAGGCATGAGAAACGGAAAGTGTATTAACTTTCACATTCAAAGACATCTATATGAAAATGAAGAAACTCAAGAAAGAAAGTTAGACCTCTATTTCAAAATTAGTAAGCTACTGTTTTTCTCTGAGGAATATTTGCTATATTTTACTAAACAAACCGCAGACCGAAAACTTGCCACAGAGGGAGAAATTAAGAATGGACAAGGTGAACGTGATGTACCGCATAAAGACCTTTGAAACCCTCTTTAGCAAGAATAAGGCAAATAGCATCTGGGGCAGAAGCAAATTGCGCAGTTTGCATCCTTTGCTTTACAACCTGGGAATAGATAAAGTGGTAACAAGCAAAAGCACCCAAGCCAAACTCAAAAGTTAGTTGGAATGTAAAAGTTACCAGCAAAAGCACCAATCATAGCAACCTCAGGGTCATTCAGATCTCTTCGTGCCTACAGGGAAGCCAGAATCAATAATTTTTTGAAGACACACATCCATATATTCCAGTGCAGATCAACTAACAAAATACTATTTTGACAAAGAAAACATGAAGTTGCAGAAAGCTCTTCCAGCAGCTGTCCAAAATATTCTAGTTATGGTTTAATATGATTAACGTTTCCTATGCCATATGGAAAATGGGTGTTTTCTTTTAAGCAAGGACAGAGTTTCATTGTTTTGAAACAGTTAGTTCAACATACATGTACTGGTGCAGATTATATCATATTTCAATTAAAAATGATATAACCTATCCTCTCTTACTGCTAGTTTAAACCCTATGTGAAGTTGCTCATAGATGCAAAACTGAACTGCATCAAATGGTAAATCTCGCAATAGGAATGATCCGTACCCCTGCAGTCTCGAAAGAAGATCAAGGCATGAGAAATGGAAATAGTATTAACTTTCACATTCAAAAGACATCTATATGAAAATGAAGAAACTCAAGAAAGAAAGTTAGACCTCTATTTCAAAATTAGTAAGCTAATGTTTTTCTTTGAGGAATATTTGCTATATTTTACTAAACAAACCGCAGACCGAAAACTTGACACAGTGGGAGAAATTAAGAATGGACAAGGTGAACGTGATGTACCGCATAAAGACCTTTGAAACCCTCTTTAGCAAGAATAAGGCGAACAGCATCTGGGGCAGAAGCAAATTGCGCAGTTTGCATCCTTTGCTTGACAACCTAGTAACAAGCAGAAGAAGAAAATAAATAACAGATGGTAATTAAAAAAAAAAACAAGTCAGATTAACTACCTCTGTTGGCACTCGTACAATAGAAGAAGCAGCACCTCCAATAGCACCTGCAGTCTGATTGATGTCTGAATACCTGTTAAAATGACAATGGCCTGATCTTGTACACTGAAAGTTATACTTTTCCCTACCATTACCCATCACTATTACAATGAGAAGTGGATGTTAAGTGATGCAAGATAGTTCTACTACTAAATTGTCAGTCTACTTGAGCAATTATTATTACTATTATTAGTTTATTACTATAGAAACAAAAGATTAATAATACATGTCTGTGATAGATTAATCTATATTGTAGCTATCTAATAAACCTTCCTCAAACATGATGATACAAAATCATAAATGGAAAATTAGGTAACATACCAAATGAGCTAAAGCACTGAGATTTTCTGGGAGTAACTTCAGCAATTTCTGCTTCGTAGGTTCATATACACCAACAAATATAGCAGAAGCCCTGTGACGAAAAGGAATTCAGTCAACCACATGACACTGAATAAGAGAAGTTCGGCAATTGAAAGAATTTTGATAATGGAAATAACTATGCACTCCTCCTGTATAGAATTGTTCCAAATTAAAATCTAAATGTTCTTCTAGTAAAAAAAGACAGTGATCTGCACTTTCTTCCCCGACTGGGATGCTTGTTTGCTTGAGAAAGTTCATAGATTTAGATTCAATAATGGATATGATTGCTATATTCATATGACAAACAAGTGCACAAATGTGCCTACTCGTTTTCATTTTGAATCCTATTCTTGTTAGTGTCCAGAGAATTGAGCACAACTCTTGAGCAAACAAAGAAATCAGAGATCTTTGTTGTGTACTAAGCCCAAAAATATAACGGTGAATAATCAAATATCACTTTTTAAGTCAGAAAATTGAATGCGGACAAGTCTAATTGACCTGTCTGCAGGAAGAAAGTTCATAGTGGAAAATGATGTAAAGTGAAACAGGAAGAAAAACAAAACTCAAAAAACAAAGACAAGAATGCACCTGGGAAATAACATAAGCCAAATAGAATTGTCAAATAGAAAAGTTTACCATAAATCAATTATTCAATATAGAACATAAGCCAGCTTTCAACAACAGCACAAATCCTCCAGAAAATATGAATTATATGCTTACAGAAAGCTACTAGATTCACAAAAGTAATTAAGCTCCATGGTTAAAGTAATGTATCCCAACATCAGAAACCAATTCACATTGTAAATTCGACCAGAATAGCTGAAACAACCCAATATTCATACCAAGAACAGTAGGATCCATCATATCTAACCAAAATCAAGCACACAATAGACCCATAACCAAATAGCAGAAAGAATCTATTCTATTCTATTATCATCAATTGGCTGGGTATTCCAGAAAACCAGACTTTCTGTCTTGGGTTGAATTTACCTTCTCTATTCTAGAAAACCGCATGATAATTGCAACAATATATCGTAACTTGAGAGGACCCAAGTGAAAACAAGATGTAATAGCAAAACCGAGTTACAGAATCGAAGAGAATCAACAGAAAGAAACGATTTCATACGAGAAATTTGATCTTGTAGCTGGGTGCGACGAGAAAAAGAAACAATTTGGTCTCCACTTGCCCCTGGGTGCGACGAGAACCAGTCGGAGAGGCTAACAGTGCTTCGTTCCAAGGGAATCGACTAGATCTAGAGAGGCTAAACTGACGTCATCTCAGTTCACCGTTCAATCTCAGTTCACCGACTCAATCTCATTCTTAGAGAGATGAGATTGGTTAGAGAGAAGAATGAGGGTTTGGGAGAGTGAGGTCACTGGGCGAGAGCTAGAGAGGAATTTCGTTTGGCTTTGGGTATGTTGAGATAGAGAGGATTCCGGTTTTGGATTAGGTGTGTCGAGAGTGAGGCCACTGGGCGAGAGCTAGCTAGGTCTTGTTTTTGGATCTGTCGACAGTGAGGTGAGTCAATTAACATAGAGCAAGGGCTAGCTGTCGAAAGAGGGGTACGTTTTGCTATTATTTAGTTCTTTTTGTTATGTTTTTTTCTCCAAGTGTTGGGGTTTCAGCCGGATTTGTGAGGCCCTATCAATTTGGACAAGGAATCACACAATGGGTTTACGTAAGAACGTCGTCTGAATACAACCATTTAAATTTGAGCCTCGTCTCTTATTAATTGGACTTCCCGCCTTGAGGAGCTGGAGAAAGATGGAGGAGGGAAATTTCCCTCCTTTCTGTTAGACATATTTATTAGACGACAGGTTTTTTGTTTATCGTCGTATGACTGACACATGTTGGGGAAAATTTAGGGCTTCAGATGGGTTTGGCACCACATAACTTAGTGGCAAACTTGGCGCTCAAATTTTTTTAGGGTCATACAACGGTTCTGTCCTTATACGTCTTCTGAATTGATTCATAATTCCATATCAGACGACGGATTTTCTAAAAACAACGTCTAAAAAAATAAAAATCAATCACACGACGGAAAACTCTAGTGTGTCGTCTGAGTGGCGTCGTCTGATTCAATTTTTCTAGTAGTGCTTAATCACTCTCTAATCATTTCATGTTTTGCCTGTCACCCAAAATGAAAAAGCTTTGTCTCACTCTCTCTTGAAGCTTCTCAATCTGGATCTGGCATCGCTGGCGTATCCGACCATCAACCATCGTCTCCTCTTTTTCCTGCACTTTCCCTTACAGTACTTTCAGTTTCTCTTTACCTTTACTTTTTTTCTCTAATTTATTTGCAGGTTGCAATATTTTTAATCTTAGGGGCTTCTGCAACAACCTATCAAATTTGGCTGCCCTCGTTACAAAATTGGAGTTGATCTCGACATTCAGATTGACTTTCCATGCCGAGTTCAGTCCCTGTGATATCAATTTAGATCGGTATGATCTGAAGCCACGTGGTTTACAAAAACAGTATCTATATCAATAAATCATAAGGCTGTTTAAGTGTTTATATATGGAAACCTTTGTTTATGTAATCATTTTTGCCTTTGCGTATCTCCTAGATTTTTTGAATCACTTCACTCTTTTGGGCATTAGTTCATATTAAAATTAGTTTTACTAGGACAAATAAATAAATAAGTATACAGAGGTACTGTAACTACATATGTACAGCTGTGATGCTTTACCTATGCCCGAAATCTCTATCATACAGGTTCTGCGAAGGCCAGTGATTTCTCTGCTTATGGACAAGGTACGAAAGTGTAGTTATGTTTGTTTTCTCTATAATTGAGATAAGAGTAATTTTGGTAGCTGAAAGTTGCCATTACTAACTCTTTGAGACTTTGCAAGATAGTGGGCAATATAAGGGTGTTTGATTAGTTTCAGGTCAGGATTTGGCAATGACGATGAATCCCAACTGCTAACAGGTTGATATCAAGTTATTTCTGTATGGCAGTTATCATAGTTTTAAGATTCTCTAATTTGTATACTGATTCAATTTCTTGGTTTCCTTAACTATATTGTTTTAGTTGTTTCTTTGAAGTAATCATTTACAGAGTCTCCTGTTTTGTTTTAGGTTGATAATGAGCCCCTGCGTTTTAGCTTCTTTTGAAGCTCTACTGGCTTTACCATATGAGAATGTTGAGAGGTATTAACATTTGACTTTGTCTGTTTGTCTTCCATTTGTGGATGTCAATAGTTGCTATAACTTGAGTGAACTATTGTGGAAAGTTATATGATTGCTTTTCAATCTATCCATTCTTCAATATGTTGATCACATACTCTTTTCTGTAAATCACTGCACTTTCTTCCTTTGGCATCTGTTTAAGCTTTACAGTGTCAATAATTTGGTTGGAGGCAATTTTGAATGTGTAAATCACTAGAACAATCTCAGAAAAGTTTTGGAATTTCTTGGTACATTTGATATGATTACAAGAGTTTATGTAGGACAACACTGGAGGCTCTACAATACATGCATTTTCAGAGATTCCTACTGCAATACATTTTGATATAATCAATATCTATCATCTTATGATCTTATCTATAGGATTACTAATGTTACATATAAAGCATTTATCCTCTGTCGATGACATTGTTGTATTTTGGCCAAGACCAAATTTTATGGCAAACACATCCTATTAATGTGTTTCTTGGATATTTTTTTGTAGGATATGTTTTTGGGCAGGAGCACATCAGTCAGAGGAGTTTGTGTGGTCTTGGTTGTATTCAGTAGAACATATGCAGTGAGAAAAAATTAATGTACCCATTAGAATAGAATTTTTTAATTTTCATTTGTAGGATATTTTTAAGCTTTTAAGTATAGGTATGGAATACTATATTGTATTTGGTCACCTATTAATACATTTTTGGCTGTGGTATTTTCAAGCTTTCAATACAAGAGCTGTCAGAAAATGGGACCCATAAATAACAAACCAGATTTCTCAAAACCGGATTCTAGATTGGTGGTAATTTGGCATGTGATGGCAACATTAAATAATATAAATAAAGTACAAGTTACTATTCATTGTCAGAAGGTGCAAAAGTCCTGCGCGTGAATTTTGTTTTGGCAATGGTACCTAAGCTGCCACGGACAGATTTATCCGTCGCTAAGGGACACAAACCCCAAATGGAGTTGGTACAATTAGAGTCGGACATGGTATTGGAGGCTAAAGGCCAATAGCCACCGACTTCTCTCCCCAATAGTGTCAATAGCCATGAAATAGTGGTGGTGGCTATAGGCCATATAGCTAGTAGTGAATGGCACAACATTTCAAGTCATAGACGTTCTATATGCACCAAGAGCTAATCGAACCTTGTTAAGTTTCAAAGATATTCGTGCCAACGGTTATCATGTAAAAAAAAAAAAAACACACTGTGAGAATGGAACTACATACCTTGATATTAACTCTAATGAATGTGGAAGGAAACGCATTTTAGAGAAACTTATGAGTCAATCTAGTGGACTGTACCTCACTACGATTTGGATCATTGAATCCTTTATTGTCACCAACAATGAAATGTGGGACCCTGACGCATACAGGCTTTTTCATGACCGCCTATGGCACCGAGGTCATGACATGATGATCCGTATTTTTAAAGAACTCACACGAACATCCCTTCTTTCGAGTGAAAAATGGGAGAAAAATCCGCCACACTGCAAGGTGTCCGTTCTAGTATTGCTCAAATGCAGTCATTGCCTTCTGAAGTACTAGAAGCACTACCTCCCTCCCATTATGCCTCATTGACTATTTCAAAGGCACATCACTAGTTTTGCAAAGCCTGCTCTTTAGCAAAAACAGGATCGAGACCTTCCTATGCTAAAGCTGCAAAAAAAAATATTCCATTCTTACAAAGGATACAAAGAGATGTCTGTGGACCTATCCATCTAGAATGCAGACCATTCAAGTACTTTATGGTTCTGGTGGATGTTTCGACAATCTGGTCACAGTCATTTTATTGTCCACAAGAAATGCTGCAATACTCCTAGCACAGATTATACGTTTAAGGGCTCACCACCCTGATCACCCTATCAAGTCTATAAGGCTTGATAATGCTGAAGTGTTTACATCAAAAGCATTTGATGATTATTGCATATCTATTTGGATCGATGTAGAGCATCCTGTACCCTATGTGCATACACAAATGGTCTCGCAGAAGCCACCATCAAAAGACTACAGATGGTGGCTAGGGCATTGGTTATGCGCACCAACCTGCCTATATCTGCATGGGGTTATGCAATATTGCACGCAGCTTTACTTATTCGTTTAAGACCCACAGCTAGCTAACCATTTTCTGTGTACCAGTTGGTAACTGGATATGAGCCTGACACTTCACACTTACGCATATTTGGTTGAGTAGTATATGTACCTATTGCACCCCCACAGCGCACCAAAATGGGTCCTCCGAGACGATTAAGTATTTATGTTGGATACGAATCTCCAACCATTATTCTCTATTTGGAACCCTTGACAGGCGATCTCTCTACCGCTAGATTTGCGGATTGTCACTTTGATGAGACAGTCTTCCCGTCGTTAGGGGGAGATAGGAAAAAGGATTTTCCAAGGGAACGACAGGAATTGTCATGGTTTGTCCCCACTCTGTCTCATCTTGATCCCCGCACTTCACAAAGTGAAAGTGAAGTGAAGTGAATAATCGATCTTCAGAACGTAGCAGATTCGATGCCTAATACGTTTACTGATATCGCAAAAGTGACGAGATCACATATACCAGCTGCAAATGTGCCTGCAAGGTTAGAAGTCCCTAACAAGGGGTACGGTGCCGCAGATAGAGGCACTGCAACTGCACTTAGTGGAGGTGTGGTTGAGGCAGTGGCTCCCCATGGAAGAGGGGGAGGTCACTTGGTTCGATTGACACTCACCCAAGGAAGAAGAGGGTGAGTAAGGCACAAACCAATCATCAATGTATAGAATCCTCTCATGAGATTATCTCTGATTATAGTTATGTCCATGAATCAATACTGGAGGACGCTCGGTTGTTTGAAATGATTCCAGAGAACAAAGAAATCTCAAAGGATTACGAGAGTGCGTATGAGTTGATAGAAAGATCTTCCATACATATTGATGATATATACTGTTGCTCAAGGAATCATAGAGCACGATGATATCGAACCACGCTTTGTTGAAAAATGTTAACAAAGAGCAGATTGGCCTAAATGGAATGAATCAATCCAGGTAGAATTAGATTCTTTGACAAAGAGACAGGTATTTGGTCCGGTAGTGCTAACCCCACCAAGTGTAAAGCCTATAGGACATAAATGAGTCTTTGTCAGAAAGCGTATTGAGAAAAATGAAGTCCTGAGGTACAAGGCTCGCCTTGTAGTGCAAGATTTCTCACAACGCCCTGGAATTGACTACGAGGAGACATACTCTCCCGTAATGGACGTTATAACGTTCCGCTACTTAGTTAGTAATTTCTAAAGGACTGGAAATGCAGCTCATGGATGTGGTTACTGCATATCTCTATGGGGATCTAGATTCAGAGATATATATGAAAAGTGCCTAATGGCCTTACATTACCCAAGTCAAGTGACTCTAAACCACAGAGTGCGTTTGCAATTAAGTTGAAACGCTTACTTTACGGATTGAAACAATCCAGACGGATGTGGTATACCCGTCTAAGTGACTACTTGATTTGGAAGGGATATAAGAACGATGAATTATGCCCCTGCGTATTCATAAAGAAAACAAGTTCCGGATTTGCAAATTGTAGTAGTATATGTCATAACTGATACTCTTGATGAAATAAGAGAAACAGCGAGCTACTTGAAATCCGAATTTGAGATGAAGGATCTTGGGAAAACTCGATTCTATCTAGGTCTTGAACGAACACCGAGTTTGTGGAATATTAATCCACCAGTCTGCATATGTCCAAAAGTCAGGCGATATAACATGGACAAAGCACATCCTGCTAGCACTCCCATGATCGGTCGAAGTTTGGATGCAAGGAAAGATCCATTTCGTCCAAAGGAAGATGACGAACAAGTGTTGGGAGCTGAAATTCCCTATCTAAGTGCAATAGGCGCATTATTGTACTTAGTCCAATTTACTCGACCAGACATTGCATTCTCAGTGAACTTGTTAGCTAGATTTAGCTAAGCGCCAACACAGCGTCACTGGAATGGTATTAAGAACATCTTCGATACCTAAAAGTAACCATTGACTTGGGACTGTTCTTTCCCTACAGAGAGACAAGAGGGACCGCAGATGGAACTGCAATCCCTAAAGGAAATGTTGATGGCGAAAACGCCACTCACTACACTAAAACGCCAAATGACGTTTTGGTCGGTTTTGCTGATGCTGGATACATATCGTTCCCAAACTGGTTATGTATTTACCAATGGGAACACAACGATATCTTGGAGATCAACCAAGCAAACCCTTGTGGCTACCTCCTCGAACCACTCAGAGATCATCGCTCTACATGAGGCGGTCCGTGAGTGTGTATGGTTAAGAGCTATCATCACACATATTTGAGGGACTATTGGTTTGAGTTCTACCACTGAAGAGCCTACTTGCATTTATGAAGATAATGCAGCTTGCATCGAACAGATGAAGCTAGGTTATATTAAGGGTGATAACACAAAACACATATCGCCAAAGTTGTCCTACAATCAGCAACAACAGACTCTCCTCAAGATTCAAATGAATCAAGTAAGGTCTGAGGAGAATGTGGCAGATTTGTTCACCAAATCATTGCCTAAGGACACATTTGAGAAACATGTGAAAGCATAGGAATGCGAAGATTTTCCAAGCTCCCTAGATTAATGTAAGTATCAGGGGGAGGTGTAGACGTCAGGGGGAGTCTAACACACACATGTCATGCTCAAATGTAAAAGGTGCGCTGTGCTCTTTTCCTTCGACCAAGGTGTATTTTTGTCCCACAGGGTTTTTATTGTTACTTGGCAAGGTTTTTAGTGAGGCAACAACTCATGCACCATTTCGTCTTTGACTTGGCACAAGGAGGAGTGTTAAAGGAAAAACATATTGTATGCCTTCGTCAAAGTGATTGACGGAGAGGGAATCAAGCAATTACCGATTAACATCAATCAGCATGGATTACGAACCAATCAGTAGTTAATGTCATCATTGTAATTGTCCTTTCCATTGTAATTATCTCCCTATATAAAGGGGGTTATGAAATGAAATGAGTAGACCATTCCAATCGTCATTTACTTTTACAATTACAAAGTTTTTTCACCCGTGATGTTTTATATTAGAAAATAAATGGATTAATCGTATCTCTTAGAACAAAGAAAGAAAAGGAAATTAACTAAAAAATGGGAGTAAAACGATCCGTTTTAAAAACATTTAATACCATTGATTTTGCAATTCTAAATATTATGGCTTCTAACCTCATTTAATTACATCCTTTCAAAAAAAAAAAACCTCATTTAATTATAATTTATTTAAGAAAAAATTAAATTAGATAGTTTCTAACTTTATTCTTGTACTAAATTAGGAGGCCATGTATAGAAATTTGTTGTGTTTATCTAACTATTTATGCCTAAATTATTCTATCCAAGGAAAATATGACTATTTTTTTCTTTCTTTCTAATGCATAGATGTCTGTTTTGGTCATTCAACCTACCTACAAAATCTAATTTGAAATATAAAATAATAAGGATGTGTATTAAGTGATTAGGGGTGTGTATTTAAAATTTCTCTAACAAAATAAAAGAGAAAGAATAATCAATAGGATCTGTGCTAACAAGAAAATTAAGTAAAGAAGGATAATTAAAGTAACACTCATTTACGGTACAAAATTTGACAAAGAAAATTTTATATACTAAATGGGATGCTCCGATCCAAGATTTAAGAAACTTCAATGCTTATGTGGATTGAAAACTTTATTTTCACAGCTATATTAAAAGGTGGTAATGAATGATGTAAATACATTTCCCTCATATTCTCCTTGTCACTCTTTTCCCTCGAACACTTTATGCCAAACAAAACAATGAAATGCATAAGGAAATGATAAAAAATGTAACAATTAACACACTAAAAAATTTCACAATATAGTGAACTGATCTGAATTACTCCTTCTCGACAACCTCACTATCGGTCTCAATGCTAAAGTTCCACCTCTCTAGAACCTCATTAGTGGCTTTTTCTCATGATCACAAGAACAATGCTCTGTAACTTAATTGCTAGATTCCAGCCAGTCTTGACGAGATTGAAACATCAACACGTGAGTGCCTAAGAATAACATTTTCATTCAGAATCAGAGCCAAACAGACCCAAAATGAGAAATTCATACCAGAAAGCGAAGAAGTTAGGTTGACAAGGAAGGATTTGAGGCCCTCATCCAGAGCGAGAAACATAGGCAGCCCATATTTCTTGACCTTAATTGACAAAACTTTCTTTAGGATAAACTCCTCAATTGTACAAAATGCTATTGAAAATCCCAAATTTCAAACCAAAATTAGTTTCAAGCATCAAATTTTACAACCCGAAAACCGCAATTGATAACATAAACAATGAGAAGAAAGTTCAAGATCCAATGCACACTACCGGTTAACTGAATAGCCTGAGAGGAAAATGGCCAAGAAAAAAAAAACCCAGATCAGGGAAAAAAGAATACCCATATAAGTTGTTCTTGTAGGTCGATCGATCAATCAGGTCCATGTTAGTTCATCTTCTACTGTTTGAATCCTTCATAGAGAGAAGAACAAAAACGTCAAAATCTGTTGTCTCGAGTGTGGATTTCTGATAGAGTTAGGTATTTATACCAAGCACCTTAAAATCCTACAGAATCAACCATCTAATAAAATCTTTTAAAATCATTCAGCTGTTGAATACCATCAGAATTATGAGGACTTTTCGAAATCTTAATTGAATACCTTAAGATTTTAAAAGGCTTTTTCAAATCTTGATTGAATACCACAAGATTTTAAAGGATTTTTAAAATACAAAACAATCCAATAAATTCTTAATTGAATACACCCCCCTTAGTGTTTTAATCTTTATTATAGTTTTCATGGTAGCAAACTCTGAGGGAAAACCATGAAGAACTGAGACTATTATATCTTCATCAGCCATATACACTCCTATAGTAGCAATCTGATCAAAATTGACTTGAATTTAAGTAAGTACTTCTCAATACAGTCTGAGCATTTTAGGATGTTGTATAATGAGGTCTTAAGATTCATTATGTTATGGTATAATGAGGTCTTAAGATTCATTATGTTATGGGTTAAATACTGTTTAGTCCTTGAACTTTTACCCGAAAAACACTTCAGTCCCTGTCCTTCTAATTTCACATGTTTAATCCTTGTACTTTCAAGAGTAGACCCAATAGGTCCATTCCGTTAGTCTTCATCGAAAAATTCTGTTAGTTCCTGACGTGGCAGTTTCTTCAGCATCAAAATGTCTATTATACCCCCTTTTTTTTTTGTATGGTTTTTTTTTTTTTTTTGGTATCTCTTTATGTCTTCTTCTTCTTCATACTGAAATCCAGCGTCTCTACCAACTTTCAGAACCTACAGTATCAAACAGCACAATCCCAACACTACGTTGAAAGAATACCACATACCCAGATGAATCAAACGCAAAAGCAACCAATAACCAAACAGAATCTACCCACCTAAATGAGGAAACTTCAGAACCCCACATGCCCAAATTATAACACAATCACAGAACACAGAAAACCATAGCAAAGAAGCAAAATTTATAGAGAACCCACTATTGAGGAGCGCAAACATGGACATGGGTATTCTTCTTCATCCATTTCTTGTTTATGGGTTTCTGGGTTCGAAGCACACAGATCTTAGACCTCTAAGATCTAGTTTTTGCTGTAATCTGATCGCAGCCATCCAATCTATCCATCAAACAATGGTTGCGAACTTGTTGGAGAAAATGAGACTTCAGCTCTGATTGAGCTTAGCTCCCGGACCTCGAGACATCGGAGATTGGATCTTTTGCTGATTAAGTGTATTGTATTTTCGCCGATCACATGGTGGTGCAGCAGACAGTGGATAGCAGTTGGAAGCAGCAGAAGATCGATTTGTTGCACTCAACATCAGCGCGACACCAACATGACCTATCAGTGACACCAACATCAACAACTAGATCATGAACCATCTTTTGACGCCAACATCAGCGACCCAGACAACCAACACCACCTTCACAATTCACTCACCGTGCTTAAGCTTCGAAATCCTAGATTAAATTCTCAATCTTTCTCATTCTCAAAGGACAACGATTGAAGCTTGGGTAATTTTGGTTGCACAGCTGAGATAGAGAGAGAGGAGTGGAGTAGATGTGGTTTGAAGAAGAAGAGGAAGAAGAATAAGAGGGAAAAGCTTAGGGTTCGGCAAAGATCGGGAAGAAGAGATACCAATTTCCTCGATCAACAAAAAAGAAGAAGAAGAGATAAACAGGAAAACAAAAATTAAATTAAATTAAAAAAAAAATTAAAAGAAAGAGGGTATAATAGATATTTTGACGCTGAATAAACTGCCACGTCAGCAACTAACGGAATTTTTCAAGGAAGACTGAACGAATGGATCAATTGGGTCTAAAATTAAAAGGATTAAATTCAGTTTACTCCCCTGAACGTTGGGGCTAAAATCAGATTGGTCTCTCTTTCTGAAAATCGATCTTATTGGTCCTTATACTCTCAAATGACATCACCCGAGTCCAAAATTTGAAATTGGGTCCAAAAGTGACATCAGCTGCTGACTTGGAGCAGACAAGGAGGGCCCGCATTTCAGTTTATCAACCCTCATGGAGGGCAGAATGGACAATTTGGTATATTTTACCTCAAAAATTTAAACTAAAACCTAATTAACTTATAAATATGGTTGTTTAAGAGAAAAGGTCACATAAAAATGCAACCTGACTTCCAAACTTCTCCAGAAAATTGACAATTAAGCAAACATACCATAAACCCTAATACCATAAAATGAAGGAAGAAATTTGTGCAAAAAGATTAATTTTGCATTGAAGCTTGTCCATATCAGCAATAAATAGTAGCCAAATAGATGCATAAAATGTGTTTACATCCAAATCAACCAAAAGTAACCGTTTGGATGAACTTGCACAAAATTATAGGGCTAATCATCTATGCAAAAGATTAGACCTAGCAACCATGAGACACAGCTCATGGTTGCACAAAAACTTGCACGATGCATCTCCAAATTCTAACCTTGGCTGCATCCCTAATTTCCAGCACTCCTTGCATTATTCTTGATCCTCATTGATGACCTTGATGAACCTTGGGAAGCTTGTGGTGCAGAAGGAGCTTTTCCCTTGCTAGAAGCTACTTTGCCATTGTTTGAAGCAATTTTTGGTGGTCTTCCCCTGCTAGGAGCAGCTGTACCTGCTGCCTTTGCTGCAGCCTTCTTTTGATCCCTCTTTTTCTACAACAATGAGAAGAAAGGATATGTTCATAAGAAAATACACCATCAACAGCTTCAAACAATAATATGAACTTATTTTACCTTTGCATGTTCAGCTCTCTTTGCTGCCTTAGCTCTAAGTTCATTCTTTGTCTTTTGAGGTAGTTTGGTACCTTTTGCCTGCTTCAAATAAGTTGGTTAGTGTAATTATCAATAAACTCATTCATAAACCAACTAATTTGGATACCATAACAAAAGTTTACCTGAGAGGATGAAGCATCTCCATTGTTTAGCTTTCTCTTCTTGGTACTCTTAGCTACTCCTGGCTTGGGTGGAAGATGCCTATGACAAGTCTTCACATTGTGACCCAAATTGCCACACCTGTTGCACTTCAAAGACTTTTGAACCCTTCTAAGTTTAGCACCATCTGTCTCCTTCTCAGAAGCATCCTTGATCCTTGGCCTACTAAGCTGCCTATTGTACTGAGGTGGGAAGATAGGAATTTCCTCAATAGGGATCCATAGGTCCATCCCATTCACTAGCTTCACTGTATGTGAGTAGATGTCCATGTAGGTGGCTTTGAGGTAGCATGCATCCACATAGTCTTCAGGCTTCTGCCTCATGAAGTTTATAGCAGCAATGACATGCTTGCAAGGTATGCCAGTGAGATCCCACCTCCTACAAGCACATATTCTTCTTGTCAGATCAACGACATATTTGCTTCCTCCAATGCTTTCCACCTTAATTACTGGCACACCAGTACCCCTTGGGATGCAGTCTGTTGATGACTTAACCTTGTTCTTCTCCAAAAGCTCTCTTGGCTTGGGGCAGATTGTGTCCACAACTTTGTTCATCTTCTCTCTCCTCAATGCAATCCTTTTCATCAGTTTCATCCTAATATGCTCAAAGCAAGAGATCACAGGCTTGGACCTTGCAGGCAGGATGAAAGCATTTAAACCTTCACACATGTTGTTGAGAAGCACATCACACTTCAGCCAGGTGTTGAAGTGAGCTCTACACCAATGCTTAGGTGGTCTTTGTGGATCTACAACACCAAACCAGCACATGACAACATTAAAGCATATCCAGCACATCACATTATTGCATATGTATCAAACCACATCAATTAATAGTAGGAATCCTTAATAGTATATTGACTAAAAGTACATACCAGTTAGCCAATTATAAGCTCCAAGCTCCATTTGGTTCATTAATACCATCTCTTTTTTATAATAAGCGATGGCAGTTGACTTTGCAATTGCCCACAATTGGTCCTTTAACATTTTCCCAGGATAAGCTTGTTGAAGTTGGTCCACATGTGGCTAACACAAAACCTGTGCTCTGCAAGGGGCACCACATCATCACAAGCTGGCAACAGACCCTTTTGCTTGTCTGAAATGAATGTGTAGCTATTCCTTTCACCAGTAATATCTAGATCCTTCACCAAAAGTCTCATAAACCAGTCCCAACTATCCTTGCTCTTCTGCTCCACCATAGCATATGCCACCACATAGGTTGTATTGTTTGCATCAAGTCCAACATCTGCAAGTAGTTGTCCACCATAGGCACTCTTCAGGTGGTATCCATCAAGTCCCAAAATGGGTCTGCATCCTGCCTTGAACCTTATTTTTAAAGCCCCTAAACATACATACATTCTCTGGAACACAAGAAGCTGCTCTGAGTTGTTGAAATCACATTTGAAGTCTACTGTGGTGGCTGGATCCACTCTTCTCAGCTCATGTGCATAGTCTTGAACCCTTGCATACTGCTCTTTCATGGACCTCTCTAGCAGCTCCAAAGCAGCTTTTTTAGTCTTGTAGGCTTGTTGAAATGACACTTTAGCTTTGATCCCAGCAGCCATGCTCTGTTGAAGTGACTCTGTTGCAAGAAAATACCAAATTGTCACCAAAATTGCACAACAAACCATCAAACTCATAGAAACAAAACAAAGTTGAGAGTTATACCTGTTGAAATGGTTGGATTGAGCTTGATCATTTCAGCAAACCTTTGAACTAAATAAGGTGCTCTAACACTGGCATTTTCATGCACCCTTGCATATGTGTGCTCTCCGTTGTAGGTCTTTATCTGCATGGTATTGTCATGCTGCATCTTCGATGCAAGCAGCTCAAAATTGCAATTCTCTGCCTTACATATACACCTCAATTTGACTTTGTCATTCTTGACAAAAAGTGGCTCCTACCCGTTCTGGATTGCCCTCTCCCTTATTGCCTCCCTTAGAATCTTAGGAGTAGCAAATATCATTCCCTTACAGAACCAAGGGTTCAACATATCCACTTTAGGGTTGAACTCCCTAAACATGTGTCTTTGACCCTCCTCATCATCTGAGTAATGCTCATGTCCTATCAACTCTTCATCTGAATCCACAGCTTCATACAACTCCTCATTGTCTTCATCTGATGCTTGATCACCTCCTTCTTCACCACTTTATCTTTCTTGAGTCACTCATTCTTCAGCTTCGGTAGCTCCCTCTGCTTGGTTAAGTCCTTCTTCTCATTTTGTTAACCAGTCAAATAGGAAGTCGTCATCTACACCACAACCAGCATATTCATCATCATCCTTGGCTGGGTTATAGTCATCATCAGCTGAGTCATCATCCTCAGACCACTCATTTTCCTTCTCTTCTCTTCTTTCATCTTCTTCTTGAACCAACCATCATCTTTACTTTCCTCTACCACATCAGTTTCATTGAACTCCACCTTCTTCTTTCCCTTGTCAGTAGGATTAATAATGGGAGCTTGAGAAGCCTGAGTTGGAACTACATTTGCCTCAGGTTCACTGATTTTTATTCCAGGCAGACTCTTTTTCCTATTTGCACAAACCTTGAATCTCTTGCCAGGGGATGGTCTTGTTAGTGGCTTAGCCTCCTCTTCCAATTCCACAATCTTCACACTTGACTTTGGCTTTGTAGGAGAATCTGCCAACTCCTCTATCACAACACCAGATGAACCCTTTTGACTCTCTCCCAAATCAGGCACTACATTCTCATACATAAACATGTCCTCCAAGTTATCTTCCAAGTAGTTAGGGTCCCTCTCTAAGTGATCAAGATATAAGATCACCAGCCTGATCTAAGGCACTAAGCAGCCCATTCGTATGCAATCTGTGTCACTGTTGAGCTTGGTCATTGTGTCCTCCTCCCTGCCGATAGAGTACCAATAGTCTATTCTAGTCCCAGCGTAATCTCGATAAATTCCACTCACCATAGAAACCACTTCTACCATTGACATTTTGTCTTTATCAACATTTTCATAGTAACTAATTTGGCCACCAATGTATGTTCCTTCGACGTGATTTATGTAGCCACCCTGATAAACCTTAACTGTGAAGTAATCGGGGTGTACATCATATGAAAAACGACAGAGTTAGATGCATTCAGCTACATTAAATACCAAGAAACACAGTTATGTAGGTTCCAACCACCAAAACAAGCCAAAAATTAATTGTTTATTAGGACCACTAAAGCCTTTAAGGACCACTCACAATAACCTACCATTTCCTATACCCATATTTTAGCTACCCAACAAGAAGCACATGCCCTTGCATATTCAATTTGAGTTTCAACCACATCAGAAGGTTCCAAACCCTAACAATTGGAAAACCCTAACTCTCGATGCAGACCATAACAGAACCTTCCAAACCCTAAATCTTAACTAAACTAAAAACCCATCATCTGAAGCTTCAAAACCTTAAATCTCTAAAGCAATACCCTAAAACCTACATATAAGCAAAACCCTAGATTTCAAAAGCAAACATTTAAAATCCAGTTTCAAACAAATCGAAAATCATTAACATCTTAATCAAACCCAAAAATGAAAACTACCGTAATCGTTTGCAGAAACTATAATCACAATACCAAACTCACCGTAATTTGGGATTTCTTCGCCTCCGTTTTTCAAGCGAGGTATCCATTCATCTGCCCCAGCCATGAGTTCGATTAATCTGGGTTTTCTATACGTTAATCTAGGGTTTTGATTCTAGATGTCAATCTGGGTTTCGATAATTTCACAAGAGAATGAGAATGTGGGGGAATGGGGGGGGGGGAGCGTTAATTTGTTCAAATGGGTTGCAATTACAGGTCTAGGGATTCGGATTGAGATTAGGGATTGAGATTACGGTCGCCTAATCCCAAATGTAATGGAGGGAAAACAGTAACAAGGGTCACTTTGGTCATTTCGACCAAATTGAGTGTACAATTGCCAAAAGCGAGCCCTCCTTGTCTGCTCCAAGTCAGCAACTTACGTCACCTTTGAACCCAGTTTCAAATTTTGGAGTCGGGTGATGTCATTTGAGAGTATAAGGACCAACAAGATCGATTTTCAGAAAGAGGGACCAATTTGATTTTAGCCCTAAGGTTCAGGGGAATAAACTGATTTTTTCCAAATTAAAAATACAAGGATTAAACATGTGAAATTAAAAGGACAGGGACTGAAGTGTTTTTCGGATAAAAGTTCAAGGTAAACAGTAGTTAACCCTTATGTTATATATTGAATCATCAAAATATTTCTCCTTAAGTCAACACCAAATTTCCTTAGAAATTTTACTTCCAACAATGAAGGAGTGAGCATCACCAAAGTAGCAGCAAGTATAGACATAACGCTAGAATCATTTTGCACCCAATTCATGTACTCTTTTTCTATATTAGATGCAACCCCATTTTACCAAGAAGGCTCAGAGTAAACATAAGATAGACAAGTTGTTGGAGTCCCTTGATCTTTCAAAAGAGTCATGTGGATCAGAGAGCTGGGGTTGTCAGAGACTTTTATGATGCAAGGTCTGGAGTTGATTGGTGCATCAAAGTGTGTTGAGTCGGAGGATAAGTGGAACAAGCTAAATGAATTATGGAGATACAGTTAAGAAAAAACCAACAATCTAGAAGGGCTTGGCCTTCTCGACTAATGCACAGTTTTAATAGGTATTTTCAAATGATCAACTATGTAGTAGTTTGTAGTTGTCAAATTGACAATAAGTGACCCTTCACTACCCACTACACAACACCACAAGTACCTGTTGGTGCAGACTCATCCTCGTAATAGTATGTGGATATTAACACCAACAAGTTTTGAGTTCTTCCTCATCTTTTTCATTTACCTCTAGCTCAGCATGCTTCACTGTACCAATCAATTCCAGACCATGTGTCATAAAAATCTCCAACAAGCCCAGCTCTTTAAAACCCCAGCTCTCTGATCCACATGACTCATTTGAAACCTCAAGGGACACTAACAACATTTCTATCTTCTGATTACTTTGAGCCATCTTGGGCTGTTCCACATTCGTAGCTAAATCTTCACCACCTCTCTACACCTTCTTCAACAACTCGAAAGCCGTCAAGCTATAAGCCTTAGTCAGATTGTACTTCTCCTTCTTTACATTCTTCTCAAACTTCTTCCTCATCTTTCGAATCTTATCTTGCAATTGTTTCTTAGGAACATTCACATTTAGTGATTTCTTGATGAAGTCATGCAATCCATTCACATCTACATAAGGATCCACCTCTTTTCTCTGTAGTATACTTATCCATGCCTTTCAAGATATTAATAATCTCTGGATCAACAATTTAATTGACTTTCTCTGATTCCTCTTGATCGTCCGCCTTCTTCTTAGCCTTCTACGGCTCCTTATTCAACTCCACTTGCATTGACCCACAAATATTTGGCCCCTATCAATACAAAGGTAATTCCTAAATATCGAGTATCAACTACTATCTATGCTAAAGTATTAAGTATGAACTACCAAACAAACATGTTTGTTTATTCATAAGCTGTGACCCGTAAAGGTCATAGATTTATAATTCTAACATTATAAAGGTTATAGATTCGATTTTCATTGACATATATAAGGATCAGATGAGTTAATGAGTACGAACTAATTTTTAATCCAGCAACACAAAACTTGCCACTTCAACTTAAAACACTCGGGAGCCGACTACCCACGCAATCCACTATCTCAAAATAATGAAACAGCCCCCGCATAGACTGACGTGGCCGCTACCCATTGGCCCAAACAACGACTATTATATTTGCCGCGCCTAAATCTTCGGCGACTAGTAAAAATACGGATAATAAAAAATAAAATATCCTTTCGTCCACTGCCATCCCCTCCTCATCTTGTTGTCCTCTGAGTCCATTGAGGGAGTCTGAGACTCGACTCACTCTTCTCTCATGGCGAAGACTCTAATCTCATCCACGCCGTTCATCGGCACATCTCTACCATCCCTCTCTCGCCGCGTGTCCTACACCCTCCCTTACCACCGCAGTGGAAATGGACTCGTCACCACCAGAATCAAGTTCAGCCTCCACGACGTGCCTCCGATCAATCCCTTCGACTCCGGCGTCGATCTCACCGCGCTTTACAGCCGAGCCGAAGGCCTTCTTTACACCCTCGCCGATGCTGCCGTCGCCGTGGACCCGACTGCCTCCGGCGCCGGCGACGCTGCTGTCGACGCGTCGCAGAAGAGCGGCGGATGGTTCGGTTTCATCTCCGACGCCATGGAATTCGTGCTCAAGGTAGTTCGAATTCCACAGAGTTGTCATTTCAGATATTTTGTTATGATTTTTGAAGTTGCTGAAAAATCATAATTGTTTTGAATTGCAATAGATTTTGAAAGATGGACTTTCAGCTGTGCATGTGCCATATGCTTACGGTTTCGCAATTATATTGCTCACAGTTATCGTTAAAGTTGTCACATTGCCTCTCACAAAGCAACAGGTTCGGTGTTTGTTTGTGACAATTTGGCTTAATTTTGCTCAACAAATTGTGCTTTTTTAGTGTTTTTTTCCTTGTAATATTATTTATATGCAGGTGGAATCCACATTGGCTATGCAAAACCTGCAACCAAAAATCAAAGCCATTCAAGAAAGATATAAAGGAAACCAGGTGAGGAACTGAGGATTAACCTTATTTGAGTATATTTCACCCTTATATTCTATTCATAACTCTTTTTTAATTCTGGTATGCTGACATTAGGAAAGAATACAACTTGAGACATCAAGGCTGTATCGGCAGGCTGGGGTTAATCCATTAGCAGGTAATCGTTTGCGTTGATCATAATTATTTTCATGTTTGTGTATACATTTTGCATTGATCCTTTGTCACTGTACTTGTGTCTGGAACACCCTCAGTTATAACTTGTAGGTAGACAGAAGTAACATCTTACATGAATTTGAGGACTTTTTATGTCTGTAATAATAGGTGAAATTAAGGAGTTGATGTTTTCCAATACTATGTTTCGTTGGTTATCGAATTTAAACTGATTTGCATGGCGTGTCGCCTTGAGCCAGATTATGATGTTCTAACTTGTTTTTTTTTTTTTTAATGCAGGTTGTTTACCAACTCTGGCCACAATACCAGTCTGGATAGGTCTATACCAAGCTCTTTCAAATGTGGCAAATGAGGTAACTTACAGGTCTCATATCAAATTTTCAGTGGGGAGAATGGCTATCATCAGAAACAAGTTCAACACAGCTGATTTTTGCAATTTTTTCTCCCCTTTTTTTCCCACTCAAAGGGATTGTTGACAGAAGGTTTCTTTTGGATCCCCTCTTTGGGTGGTCCAACTACAATCGCCGCTCGCCAAAGTGGATCAGGGATTTCTTGGCTGTTTCCATTTGTGGTAAGAAACTTTTATGATTTCATGACTTTGAAAGCTAGCAATTTGTAGGCTGCTAAGTTTAATAGGCCTTTAATGTAGAAGATTCATGCTAGACACCAATCTTGGTACTTTAATTTTTTAACAACTTAAATAGGCCTTTTTGTAGAACATTCGGCTTTACATCTCTTCTTAGGTTTTACCTTCCTAGATAGCTTGATTGTGGAGAAATTTAGTTATTTGCTAAGATCTAATGAACTTAAGTAACTTCTAGATTAAACGTGGACTACTTACACATTCTTTCACTAAAGTATTAACCCCGATCACCTTAGTTCATTTGTGCTAATTTCAACATGGTTATTCTTGTTATTGTTTCACTTCGCTAACTTTTTCAGTTTGATCCAATTTATAATTCCATCAAATTGTTATTCAGAAAAGTGGATATCTTAGTAGTCGTATGAGTCTTCTCATTCGATAGGTTCTGTACTATTTTGAATTCATACTTGTGAATCTTTAGATCAATATTATGGTTGGTAAATAAGCCAAATAGGTGGATGAGAAGGCACAAGAGCTGTGAAGGATCTTCACCTTTCTATAGCGATTTAGTTACACCTGCATGAGTTGATTAGTTGTATCATATATTCATATTAATACTAGGGCACTAAATTTAAGTTTCTATCACAAATATGTGCATTATAACTGGTTATTACGACGCACATTTTATCGTGCAGGATGGGCATCCACCATTAGGCTGGTCTGACACTGCAGCATACCTAGTTTTACCTGTCCTCCTTGTTGTTTCTCAATTTGTTTCAATGGAGCTCATGAAGCCTCCACAGGTAAAGAATTTTGTTTGATATTGGTTTCTCTATTTTCATTTTTCTTCTTTTTCCTTTTTGCTATGAAACAAATATCTGTTTGCAGTGAGTTAGGGACTCAAACATGGGTCCTTTAGATGCAAGCAGATTATTTAAATTATATCAGATAGTTATTTTTCTTTTCATAACCATAACTTTTATTTTGCAGACGGATGATCCAACTCAAAAGAACACACTTCTTGTATTCAAGTTTTTACCCCTCATGATTGGTTACTTCTCCTTGTCCGTTCCATCGGGATTATCAATTTACTGGTTGGTTTCTAATTGACAAAGTTAGTCTCTTTTTTTTTTTTTTTTTTTTGTGCATGTAGTACACTAAACTATTAATTCACAATATACCAGTTGGTTTTGATACGAGTTTCCTAAAGGCTCCCTGTTAAGGAACATAAATCCCTGTTTCTTTCTTTCTTCTTTATAGTCCTTATTTATAATCAGAGATTTTAGGAATTTCTGATTGGCTTTAGATGTAATAATGGTTTATGTTTCTATTTTAAAGCCCATAATACTTATGGTAGAACCTATGATGAATCATTGTCTGCATTCACAATACTTAGTTTCTGCTGCTACTGGTACTTACCCTTGGAGTTACTTTCATGTTTCAATTGTAAATTATATTATATTTTTTTGTGGGTGTGGTTCAAGCACTTTCATGTAATGAAATATTTTTCTTTGCAAGTTAGTGCAACTTTGACATATATTTATTCAAAATGGTTTGTTGTTGTTGTTTGTAATTTGTAAATCATACAATGTGGCTTTCAGGTTCACAAACAATGTACTTAGCACAGCACAGCAAGTATGGCTACGCAAATTAGGAGGTGCTAAGCCTGTTGTGAATGAGAATGCAAGTGGAATCATTTCAGCAGGTCGTGCAAAGCGATCAGATTCTCAGCCTGCACAACCTGGCAGTAGGTCAGTACAGAATGCATTGTATATTATCATTTTTTTATTATTATTTTTAAACAGAGCTTTGTTCCTGACAAAACAAAAATTGATGATCAACAGATTTAAGCAGTTAAGAGAAGATGAGAAAAAGAAAAAGGTGAACAAGGCATTACCGGATGAGGTTCAGACACTGGCTTCTGCATCTGATTCTGAAGACGGTTCAGATGATCAGACCAATGACAAGGTAAAAATTTGTAATTTAGCGTATGTTTTTAGTTTGATGAGTCTGTTCTCCATTTTATTTTGTCATATATGCACGAATATCATCAACCTAAGAAATCCTTCTCATCATGTGTGGGTCGTTTGAAGATAGAACTTTTGTATATGCATTATGTTTTTTATGATCATGTTGAAGACGATATTAGTTGCATGTTTGGGCTCACCTGGCTAGTTGATTGTCCAAACAGTAAATTTTATAGACCCATGGATTGAATATTCCAGACATTCCTTGTTCTTGCTATGTAAACAGTCAATTACAGATGTAGTACCCAATAGCTCCATGCTTCCTCTGAATGGAAACTGGTGACGTAAAAGAAGAGTATAGGACACCCAGAATAAGTCATTCTGACAGTGTGGTGAGAGTTTATGGGTTCCAGACTTCCAGTCAATACTGCAAAGTTTGTACAAGTGGACTTTTAATTATAATCATAGTCAAGAAGTACATATATGCCTTTCCTGTGGGTACGCATCTATGGTAATGTACATGTCTGTCAAGCACGCTCTTATTTTGTACTACATGCATGGTAGCCCACATATTTTGATTCCCCGCTTCATCTGAAAATGGCTTTATTTTAATTTTATTTTATTTTATTTTCTTATCATCATATGAACAGGAGAAAGGAAAACCAGTTTATGTAATGTAAATGGCTATGCAAGCTTAGAGTTTGTTCAAATTCATTATGCATTAATGTACCAGTTATTAATGTTAATTCTACTGATAGAAAATGACTCATTCTCTGTAGCTTGAAGTATTGAAGACTTGACATATACCTGTAACCAGTACGGAAAATTCTACAATATGTTAACATATGACATGCATGCAATTGCCTTAAAAGTGGTAAAATGAGTTATCAAAATAGTAATATTAGTCCTCAAAGTTGTAACATGAGTCCTTAAAGTGGTAAATTTTCTTAATTTACCATATGAGTCCTGAAAATAGTAATATTAGTCCTCAAAGTGATAGCATGAGTCCTTAGAAGGGTAAAAATAGTTGATGTATGAGAAATGTTAACATACTATAGCTTTACCCAGCCAGTTCACACAATGAATGTAGCTTAAGAGAATTAGATTTTGGTTTGTTTTCTGTTAGTTGGCAAGTCAACCACAATATGATTTATCTAGGAAACTTTAGAATGTCATGTATGTATGTCTTTTGGCTTTTGGAAAACTGATTCAGACGTTTTGTCAGGGTGGGGACGTTATAGAAGAGGCATATGCTTCTACTGCCAGTAAAGATCTTCCAGACTTTCCTCGGCCAAAGAGAAGCAAGCGATCTAAAAGGAAGCGTGCTGTGTAAATTGACTGTATACTGATTAAGTTTGTAGTTCACGGTGAGTCCTGTATATCTCAGCCAAGTGTATTGTCATTAACATATCTCCAACTCTATGTTGGTTCATTCATTTTGAGATATAATACAAATCATGCTAATTAGTTCTCCTGTTTAGACTCTTTCATTCCGCAGGGAACTACAAATGAAATACTAAGTTGGTAATTACTACCATAGTAAATTGAAAACTGATGTAAAATGATATTAAGGTTTTGCTTAATACCATTCTCATTTTTGGAAGAAATGCAAGTTGTAAGATTTTGTGAAAGATAATACCTTGGTTTTAGGTACTAGGTTGTCTAAAGTAACGTGGCTAAGAAATCAGTGGAGCTGGTTTTCGTATATCTGGAAATTTTATTCAGTGGATTTAAAATTGTTTTATTTTCCATTTTCACCCTTCTGCAACTTACTCAAGCCTTCAGGATAACAACTTTTCTTTTGGATGCGTTTCATTTTGCATATTAACATGTGAACCCTTTTCTTGGATTTGTATCTCAACTGCCGTAGAAAGTTAAAAACTTGCTCCAAAACTTGCACTTCATGGCTTGAGTTTTTGCATAGATGTAGTCTTGTAATTTCAGGATTGACATACATGTTATCTTACACTAAACATTTGCTCAGGTATAGACCCAACTAGAATTTAACTCTTCTAAATCCCAATTTTGTACTAGCACGTACCTCAAAGGTGAGGTTGTCTGACATACATGAAAACAACTGACATTCTCTGGTCTCTAACCAATGTAATGATCCTTAATTAGTTCTACTTACTATGTTAAGTGCAAGTGATAATTGTTCATTGCTTAGATGGTGGGCGATGATTGCCTGCTGGGTTGGGTCCTGATGGAGTTTTATGAATCCTCTTCCTTTCACTTACCTGTATTTCAATATTGTACAAAGATGTAAACAGTCAGCGTAAGATTGTTTTACATCGACTATATGAGTGGTGATGATAAATATACTTGAATATATGTACTGTTTAAGATCCACACACACCCGAGTAGGTAAAGCATATCTGGTTCCCGAGCCTGGCCTTGAACTGCGCAGTGCAGGATTGAGCTTGAACTGAACTGTGGCCACCAACAAGAAAGATAAATTTTATTAAATATTGAAGGAAGCAAGGTACAATCTGCTCAGCTATGTACGTTTTTTTTTTTTTTTTGTAATGATTTGAGTTTTGATAAAATGTTTGCGACACTTCTCATATCCATTACGAAAAGTTGAAGACTGAGTAAAGAGTTCTCTGCCATGGTTAACTGCAAGTTGAGGGTTCTGTTCAAACGTCAAAACTTATCTGTTCGAACATCCCCTGCAACTTGGGTGGAACGTAACCGCACCTGCGGTTAAGCATAGCAGAGAAACCCTCCAGAGTGATTTACCTGATTCAAGAGCTTGAGCATTAATAATGTAGTGGTGGTATTGAGAAGTTGCGAGCAGGAGCCATATCAAAAGAAGATGAATGTGGCTCTGTCTTCCCATCTTAAGCTGAAGATGATGCATGCTTTAGGTGAATAGGAAGTGTTAAGAACTTGAGATATATTTTGTTGTGGCAGGGTCTTTTATAGGCAGGCAGAAGCTCTTTACCATGGCATAGTCTAATCATTGCCTAATTTAAAAAAAATTGTGGGACGTGTGTTAAAAAGTGCATGGGAATCCTATGTCATTTACACACTGAGAATTGTTAAGATAAGGAATTGAATTTAGGTTGCTCCTCATTATGAGTTGACTTCATTGCAGTTATCATTGCATACATAATTAGTGTTTGAGTACTTGAACCATGCTGTCGGCAACTGGAACTGAGAATTTGGACCCCCCAAATGCATGTTAAAGTACTCAATTGCTTTCATAATGGAATGTCTTGATTGTTCTTTATTTTGTCCCTTTCGTTTCCCAGAAAAACTTTAGTTTTCAACTAGTGTCTTTTTATTTATTTTTATTTTTCCCGCTTCTTTGTTTGTGTTTGAGTTAAGCTTAAACCCTTCCTTTTCTTATTCTTCTGTTGAAAATGGATGAACTATGAAATATGAGAATTTAATTTTCTTCTTGTCTGGCCATCGCTTCACTTAATCCAAGCCATGGATCACAAATCACATTGTCCCGTTCTTTACTAGTACAACCCAAAGTGATAAACGACAATCTTTAGATTTGTAATACATGGCTCATAGTAGAAGTTAAAACAATATCAGGACAAGACTCAAATCCAGATTGAGGAAAAGGGAACTAATCGTGCAACTTCTTTTCTCTCTTTTTATGTTCCGAATGCTCTCCCTTGTGCAATCAGAAGTACCTTGTTGTGATCATGATGGTGTTTCACCACACTTGGATGTAGCTGTAAATACAAGTATGCGTGCATTTTGTGTTTCTTTGTCTGTTCTGCATTCAGAGGTTCTGAGGTTCCCTAGTGTGTTTCGGCTGGAGTCGTTTTTACTCTTCACTTTATTGTCTGCACTCAAGTTAGAAGCTTGGCAAGAGCAGAAGCACCTGAGAGAAGAACCCTTTTCATGATTATGGATGGTGCTCTGATGCTCAAGGCCGTATTGACCTTAACGAGAATAACATAGAATAATTGATGAACATGTCAATGAGGATTGGTTTGGTTCTGCTTTACCATTGATTGTCGGCTCACCGAACTCGTATAGGGGGGCGTATTTTATAATGTCAAGGAGTTACTTCGGCTTTTGCATAAAGTTCTCAAAGTCAGTCTTAGAAATTGGATGCTTAATTTGACGCATGCATTTCGTCATTCCCATGAGCCTAAAAACAATTGTGTGCAATCTTTTGCTCGCGTTATGAGACGTGTGATGTAGTTTTTTTTTTTTTTTTTTTTTTTTGAGGAGAATACCACAAAGTGTCACTCTATTATGTTTTTTTGTTTACCCTGTTTTCTTATTACATCATATATTTTAATTTCAATTATTAAATTTACTTATCTAATCTATTTCTCTTTCCAAAAATATACATATACGTGCGTGTCAATTGACTCTAAATAGCTTCATTTACCATGTCCATTGATATTTGGATCTTCTAAATAATAATTTTTATTTATTTATTTATTGTGAGAAAATTGAATTTCTTTGGACTAGCCTTCCTGCACGCGCAACTACACTCGCACATGCGAATTCATTCACTCTCTCTCTCTCTCTCTCTCTCTCTCTCTCTCTCTCTCTCTCTCTCTCTCTCTCTCTCTCTCATAATCAAGAAATTTGGTTAATTTATGGGATTATCACATAAAAGTGCTTTTTGTAATACTATAGAGTAGATAATGTACAAAACTGGCAATATTTGACAGCAGAATCTCTAACCCCTTCCTACCCACAGACTGAACTTTTGGATTTGTCAAGCCAAATCCAGTAGAGAACTTTGAAAATTACTCGCGCGTGTGATTAGCTGTTTTCTTATGAATACCTTTAGACCACGTATTTAAAGCTCCTTTGAAGCTATATGTAGTTAAAATGCATAATACATACTGTGTGTCAACTCTACGTGTTATGCTCCTACATAGGGCTGTCACTCGGTCGGTTCGAATCGGTTATAAGTATTACCAACTTTAAAACCAAAGCTTTCGGTTTCAAAACTGAGCTATCAATTACCAACCAAAATTTTCGATTTTTAATTATATCTACCAAATTCGGTATTTCAGTTTTCGGTATTACCAACTTTAGAACAACTAATTCTTTATAATATAAATTAGAATGAACAAAACTAGGTTTTTAAATTTTATAGTCATAAACTTTGTATTCATCTACTAATTATAGCTTTCTTTTGTATATATAATATCAAGTTTTAGCAATTTTCAATAAAACTAGGTTATTTAACCATCTTTGACTAGGTTACTTAAAATACATGTACTATTAATATAGTATATGTAGTAATGTTCATACTATTATAAAAGTTTTTATGTTTATTTCTTAATATACATATATGTGTATTGAAAACTGAAGTATATAAATATAATATTCAGATGATCGGTAAATTCGGTATTTACCAAAATCAAACCAACTTTTTCGGTAATTTTCAATTTCGGTATTATCTGTCTCGGTTACCAAAAAGTCGATTTACCAAACCTAAAACATCAGTTGGTATTCCGTTGGTTTAGTAATTGCCACACCAAGTGGCAGCCCTACTCCTACATCTTAAAATTGACCTGTTACTCTCAGAAACTTATTTTACCTTGAGTTCAAATGATTACACTACCAAGTCATCTTCTCGATGACATATTTCATGTACCAACCTTCACAATCATGGTAGTAAATGAGCATCTTGCTTCTCATGTAACTTTTCATCTCCCACAATTGTTGTACAAATTAAAAAAAAAAAAAGAAGGTAAAAACCATTGATCATTTCTACATCGTGATTAACCCTAAAGCCAACGCTACACTGCTACAACTCATATAAGTTTAACCACTTGAAGGGAGCTGCGCACAGAGACAAATAAAATCAACGTCGAATATTAACATAACTTCTATCAGAGTTGAAAGTGGGTTTTGGTGGTTATTTTGAATGCTCAAACAAAATTTCAACAACAAAATGCTCCAATTATTCTTCTTTTGAACGCAGATTCATTGGTTTATTTAATCTTGCACCTGCATTCATAACTAAACCAACACACAGGACCAAAAGACAAAAAACAAAAAAATTGTTATCTGTTGATAAGGACCAAAACAGGCATAAAAAAGCAATGAACAACATTTACATGGAAAAACTTTTGCACTTCTTAAATATTGTAAGTATATTGGGCTATTACCATTTAACACATACTTTCCCAAGGCTACTAGGAGATCGGAGGCTGCAAAGGACGAGGAGAAGAATTCTCCAACTTTCCTGGTAGTTCAAGGCAAATAAAGAGACGTGGAAAATATGAAGAGAAAATCAAGGAGAATCACTATCACTGATCTTGGGTTAAAGGTGGGATTCATCTCATATCATTTTTCATGATTTAAATTGATTTGCATATCGGTTAAGTTGATTTGAGATACTTATCTGCATTAAAAGGTTTTTGAAATGCATATCAAATATAGATTGGATTTGCAAACAGTTAGAAAGTATTGAGTGTTTATCGAAATAAGTTTTAAAAGCTTTCTTTGTTTATCTTGATTGATATGAAAAAGAGATTTGATTGAGGGGGGAGTCTTGCTCCTCTATAAAAGGTTTCGGAACTGATTTTATAAAAGTGAGTTTTTGTGCATCAAAACTTGTCGTATTAGTGCTGCATATGTTCACTCAAATCATTTTCTGAAAAAATCTGTTTACATGTTATATGTTTCTTTTCCTTGCATACTCTGTCACTAGATAGTTCATTCTTAAGATCAGTGAGACGTTGAGTGCAAGGAAGAATGGAAGATTGACTTATTTGAATAGGGTGATAATTGAGTTAGGAGTTAGAACAGTTGTAAAACAAGTTAGCTATTTGCTAAGTGAAAGTGATTGTTGTGAACAACACTACTTGTATACTGTAAACTCAGTTGATTCATAGTGGATTGATTTTCTCGTGTTGGCTACGTTAAAAGCCACACAGTGTGAAGTTTCCTCAGTGGAGAGGTTTACACTGCGTTAGCAATCTTGGTGTTGACTTGAAAGTTCATATTACAATTGCAAAGCAGTTTTCTTAATCATTTTGTTCTATCTGGTATTTACAATTGGCATCAGAGCGGGTTCTAGATTTTTCTAGTAGATCGCAAGGACGATGGAACAATCTCGAGATAGAGCTGCTGGTGGATTTGTTAATAGTCCTCCATGGTTTGATGGAGGATATGAAAAGTATACTCAATGGAAGATATACATGAAATCATATTTGTATGCTCAAGATGAACATGTATGGAATATTGTGGAAAATGGCTGGAAGACACCTAGAGTTCCAGCTAAAGGTGAAGGTTCGTCTGCATCCATTCCTAAACCACGAGAGGATTGGATTGATGAGGAAGTACGTGATCTTCAAATTGATTTCAAAGCAAAAAATAGCATCTTTACTGCTCTCTCTGAACTTGAAAAGCTGAGGTTCAATCATTGTGACACTGCAAAGCAAGCTTGGGATCTGCTGCAGACTACATATGAAGGCAACAAAAAGGTATGTGCACAAAAACTACAAGGTCTGATTTATGAATTTGAAACTATGACTATGGGAGATGATGAAACCGTGGATGATTTTCATGGTAGAATTTTAAAAATTATAGGTCAATGTCGTAGTCTAAGTGCCCCTTTTGATGAAGATAAGGTTGTTAAGAAAATTCTCAGGGCCTTGGCTGAGAAGTTTCATTCTAAGGTCACTAGTATTGAGGATTCTTTTGATATTGATGACTATCCACTAGATGAACTTATTGGAAATCTCAAAACGTATGAACTAAGGCTAAAACCTGAAAAAAAAAAAAATCCAAAGGTGTAGCTTTCAAGGCCGTAAAAGGGACAGAAGAGGAAGATGAACCACTTGATATTGCTCTTTTGACTAAAGAATTCAAAAAGTTCCTTAGAAACAAATCTTCTTCTCGAAATTTCAATGCTCCCAAGAAAAACTTTGTCAATAGTAGTAGCAGTGATAACAATGCTAAAAGTGGGAAAGGAAATTTTAGAGGAAATAATTTTGGAAAAATTAAATGCTATGAATGTGGTGGCTATGGCCATATTTCTACTGATTGTGGTAACAAGAAGCATGAAAATAGCAATGACAAATCTCTTCTCTCGACATGGAGTGATGATGAAACTCAAGAGGCTGAAAATGTAGCGTTCATGTCATCTTTCTCACTTGATTCTGAAAGTGATGAAGGATTCTCAGATGACGAGACCACTGTCCACTGCAAACAACTCTATAAAGCATCAAAAGCCACGTTGCTAAAAAATGCAAGCTTGGAAGATGAAGTTAAGACATTAAAGGCTGAGAAAGATAAGTTGGAGCGCATGTGGAGGACTTCTCAAATCATGTGGGAACAAGAAAAAAACAAGCTTATAGATGAATTACACAGCTCACAAAGCCACAAAGATTCTCAGACTTGGAAGAATGAAGGTGCTGAGCTCAAGAACAAAATCAAGATGCTTGAGCTTCAGGTAAAAGGACAACGTACTTTAAACTTGAACCTGTTAACTGAAAATGAATCATTGCAGGAAGAATTGAAGTCCACTCAAGAGAAGTTCACAAAGTTTGAGATAAGTTCTGGAACTGCGTCAAAGTTATTTAGTTCAGGAAAAGCCCATCATGATACATTTGGACTTGGATATTCGGGAGAAGGTTCCAAAAGTACACGTTTTGTGAGAGAAACGAATCCAGTAGTGGAGAAAGGTGATTCAGTCACTAAAGTCATCAAGGACACTTCCACAAGACCCAAGACAAAAGTTGACAAGGAACCGAAACCTCTTCAGAATGTTACTCAGGTAAGGATGGATCAGGAAACTTCAACTGGTTAGAACAGGTACTCTACTTTTAGGTCTTTTATTCCTACATGTCACTACTGTGGTAAATTAGGACATATTAGACCTAGGTGTAATGAGAGATTTATATGGCCCTCATCTGGAGAAGAAAAGCTGTCAGTAGAATCATTGCATTATGAACTCAAAGAACCAAAAGTCCTTATTAATAAACTGACTGATTTGGTTACCAAGGCAAACATGCACACTGTAAATAAACCTGTCTGGATTAAAAAGGAATTGAACAATTGCTCTCCTAATCACATTGATTCATCTGACTCCACTAATGCTAGTTGTCTTATGGCATGTGCAAGTACAGATATTCCTTCATCACATACTGAAGCCACCTGTCTGGTAGCACTGACTGCCTTGGCAGACAAGCAAAAGGATTTCTGGTATATGGATTGTGGTGGCTCCAGACACATGACTGGTGACAAGGCTTGGTTTTCTTCATTTCAAGATGAATGCACTACGGGCTCAGTTACTTTCAGTGATGGGAGGAAAGCTAAAATTCTTGCACAAGGAACTGTCAATACTTTAGGAATTCCTAATCTCAAAAATGTCTTGTATGTTGAAGGTTTAATTGCTAATCTAATAAGTGTCAGTCACTTGGCTAATGATTATGAGGATGTTTGGTTCAACAAGCAAAGATGTGTGGTCCTCGATAAAAAGGGTGAAAACATTATGGGAGGTAAGAGATCATTAGATAATTGTTATCACATTCAAGCTAATGAATCTCTAAATGCACAGGCTTGCTTCTCTGTACGATCTACTGAAGAGACCTTTGAAACATGGCACAGAAGATTGGGACATGTGAACTATCAAGATCTACTCAAACTATCCACCAAACAGTGTGTCAGGGGTCTACCAAGTCTGAGTGGTAAGACTGACAAGATATGCGGAGGATGCAAGACTGGAAAGCAAACCAAGTCTCCCCATAAGGCAATAAACTCTGCAGCTACCACTAGAGTGTTGGAACTGCTACATATGGATCTTATGGGACCAGCTCAAACATAGAGCATTGGAGGTAAGAAATACATGCTAGTTGTAGTCGATGATTTTTCCAGGTATACTTAGGTTAATTTTCTAAGAGACAAAATCCTTCAAAGTATTAAGTCAGAGGATGTTAATTGAAAAAAAATCCACAAATATGTGCTTGATTAGAGTAAGATCCGATAATGGCACAGAATTCAAAAATGCTGCTTTTGCTAACTACTTTCATGAGTTAGGTGTTTCTCATGAGTTTTCAGCTCCTATCACTCCACAGCAGAATGGAGTAATTGAACACAAGAATAGAGTGCTGCTAGACATGGCAAGAGTCATGATACATTCTGCAGGTATAAGCACAAATTTCTAGGCTGAAGCAATTAGCACTGCATGTTACACTATCAACAGAATCTTCTTGAGACCTGGTACTGAACAAACAACGTATGAGCTGTGGAAGGGTAAGAAACCTAACATAGGGCACTTTCGTGTTTTTGGAAGTCCATGCTATATCTTGCAAGATCTAGAGAAACTAGGTAAATTTGATGCAAGAAGCGATGATGGTATTTTTCTTGGATACTCTGTTAATAGTCGAGCATATAGAGTTTATAACAAAAGAACTAAAACTGTTATGAGATCTATTTACAAATCTATTGATGATCATTATATTAAACAGGAGGATGTTGGTGTAGATACATCTTCTTCTTTAAGCTCAGTCCCAAAAGACACGTCAAAAACTGACGAACAGGAAGAACATGTTGACATCATCATTGAGCCAGCTCCTGTAATAAAAAGAGGGTTCAAGCAAGTTCAGAAGGATCGTTCCAGCCAAGATGTCATTGGAAAATTGTCAGATGGTCTCAAAATTAGAAGCCAAGCAGCTACACAGGTAAGTCTGAATGAGGTAAGTCAAGGAAATGCATTACTGTGTTTTATCATTGAAAATCTGCTGAGCATGAATGTCATATCCCATTTTGGTTTTGTGTCCTTAGTTGAACCAAAAAATATTAAAGAAGCTTTGGTAGATGATCACTGCATTAGCGCTATGTAGGAAGAGCTGAATCAATTCACTAGGAATGATGTATGGTACTCAGTACCTCGACCTAGTAATTGCAATGTCATAGGAACCAAGTGAATTTTCAGAAACAAAAGTGATGAAAAAGGGAATGTGATTAGAAATAAAGCTAGGCTAGTAGCTTAGGGGTACTCTCAGGTTGAAGGCCTTGATTTTGATGAAACTTTTGCTCCTGTTGCTAGATCAGAATATGTGAGACTACACTTGTCTGTAGCATGTCATCTCAGATTCAAGCTGTTTCAAATGGATGTCAAAATTGCTTTCCTGAATGGGGTTCTGCAGGAAGAAGTCTATGTGGAACAACCTCCAGGTTTCAAAGATCCACATAATCTGAACCATGTCTATCGACTTAAGAAAGCTTTGTATGGTCTAAAGCAGGCTCCTCGAGTATGGTATGAGAGGCTTTCTGCTCATCTTGTGGGAAAAGGTTATACTAGAGGGTCGATTGATAAAATTTTATTTGTAAAACAAGTAAAAAATGACATTATCATTGCCCAAGTCTACGTTGATGACATTATTTTTGGCTCCACATCTAAATACCTTGTCAAGGAATTCCAATCTGTCATGGAAAGTGAATTTGAAATGAGCATGTGTGGTGAACTAACCTTTTTCCTTGGATTGCAAGTTAAGCAGCTTGATACAGGTCTATTTCTCTCACAAACCAAATATGCTGAGAATCTCATCAAAAAATTTGGTCTTCAATCCAAAAAGGTGGTCAACAATCCCATGAGCACACCACTATAAAGTTGAGCGATGATGTAGGTGGGAAATCCGTTGATTCCACACTTTACAGAAGAGTGATTGGTAGCTTGCTGTATCTCACTGCCAGTAGACCTGATATCTCCTATAGTGTGGGAGTGTGTGCTCGATTTCAATCTAATCCCAAAGAATCTCACTTAGAAGTTGTCAAAAGAATAATCCGATATGTTGCTGGTACAGTTAACTGTGGTATTTTCTACACCTTTGACACTAATGTGGAGATTGCAGGATATTCTGATGCTGACTGGGGAGGGAACTTGAAGGACAGAAAAAGCACCTCTAGAGGCTGCTTCTTCATTGGAAACAATCCTGTTGCCTGGCACAACAAGAAACAAAATTGCATTTCATTGTCTATTGCTGAGGCTGAATATGTTGCTGCCGGCAGCTGTTGTACTCATATGCTTTGGATGAAGCAGATGCTGCAGGATTATGGGTTTTGTCAAGGTAAGTTGTCCATTTTCTGTGACAACACAAGTGCTATAAATATTACCAAGAATCCTGTTCAACACTCTAGAACTAGGCATATTGATCTCAAATATCACTTCATTAGAGACCTAGTTGAACAAAAACTTCTTGAGTTAAACTTTGTTCCCACAGACAGTCAACTAGCTAATCTCTTCATAAAGCCACTTGATACTACTAGGTTTGAACTACTGAGAAATGCGCTTGGGATATGCTCCAAGTATTGAAGCAACCTCATATTTGTCTAGTTCTAGTGAGAAAATTGTGAACTTAGTGCGCTTTGCCCACTGTCACTAGTGAATTGGACATATCTTCGGTCATGTATCTATTATGCCATGCCTTACTCTGGACAATGTTTGTGCACTTTTGGTTAGCATCTTAATCAGTTAGACTCTTTTTGCACTATCACTTATAATTATATATGGTGGCATGGCACTTGTTTCGTGTTTAGAGGGTATAAGTGAAGCAGGTGAATTGACTCAAACGCTCAGATGTATTTCTGTTCCATTTCTCAAAGTAATCAGGTCCTAGTTGTGCTGAACTTTTTAGGGTTTGTAAGAAACGAGAATGGATATGTGGTTCCTCTTCTCAAAGTAATCAGGTCTTGGTTGTGGTGAACTTTCCAGGGGTTGTAAGGAACGAGTTGGTTTGGTGACCTCTGTACTCAAATGGTAAAAATACAAGCAGCAACTCGAGTCCCTCTCCATCGAGCATCCTTATTATGCTTAGTACCCTAAGATCGTCTGGTCTGGGAGTTACTGAGAGGTGTCTTGATATATGAGTTCGTGCTTTTCAATATGTCAAAATAAAAATGTATGGTTACGTAACTTTGCCCAAGTGAAACAACAATTGTTTCCTCCTTCTTTTATGAGGCCCTCTGAGTGAAATCCAAGTCTTTAGTTTTCTTCTTTCACCTTTTCTCTCTTTCTTTAAACATGTGTCTAAGCTCCATATATTGGTTATGCTCACTCTTAACACAAGTTTATTGATTACGATATAGCCTTCCATACTCATTTCTTTGTTGATAGAAAACATCATGGTTAATTCTATGAAATATGTTCCTTTCACTAATTGATTTGTGCTCTCTGTGCTTCAACTATTCTATATTTTCTTCTTCCATAGTCTGACAAATGCATTAAATGCTTTGATACTTGGCAGAGGAATATATTGTGCGATATAATTGCAGATTTCCTTACTGATTAAGCATGATTTGAGGGGGATCTTTTATTTGCATATGTGTATCTAGGAACCATAACTTGTCATAAATTCTCTCCTTCTTGGAGATGTTTTCTCCAACTGGCGTGTCCCTTGAATTTCTCTAACTCTATTGGTCCAATATATATATATATATATATATATCGTCTGTCATATCTCTCTCGGATTTCACTCTGGTTTGTCTAAGTGTATAGGTTTTCTCAAACCTTTTTCTCTTCACCATGGTTCGCACCAAGATCACCACTCGCATTGGTGGAAACGACGTCTTCCTCCTTAAGAAGAGGGCCGCTAGGCTGTTGCCAGAGCCGGCCTTCTCCATCTTAGCATGCATCGCTCCTCTCGTGAACGCATCCGGTCTCCTTGGCTGCATGCTGGAGAGTCATCCTCCCCTCCGCCTCCTGATGCCTCTCGCCCTCCTGTTTCTCTAGCCAGCCTTGCTGAATCTCTTGAGCACATGCATTCCTCTCTTCGCTACCGCATCATGGTGGCTGATTGGTGAATCACTTGTCTCACCAATGACATGGATGACATGCACTCCTTACAGGTCCACACTCACAGTGCCCTCACCAACCTTGTTAAAGAAGTCCGAAACATGTAGAGCCACCCTCCAGGGTTTCCCAGAACCGGCGACGATCCCGGATCATCCACCATTGTTAAGGAGGAAGATGCATAGGAGGAAAGCGATGCCTCCATGGACAACGAGGAATTTCAGGATACCGTGATCAAAGTGATGGAGGAGTTTGAAGTGCCTTCCCATTCAAAGGGGGAGAAGTAAAACAATTTCATCTTTTTGTTCTTTTATTTCTTTTTCTGCATTTTAACTTTTGATGGACAACAAATTTTATTTTGGTATTTTGGTTGCAAGTGCATAAGCACAGACTGTTTGGATGCTTTGGTTGCTTGGATCTAGAAAAGGATGGAAATTGATTCCTTAATCCAAGTAACACCTTTTGGTCTACCTGTTGGTTACTAGGAATGTTCTAAGTTGAGTAATGATTATCTATTGAAGTGTTTATATGTGAAGTCTAAATCTGCAGTACAAAAGATGAAAAATTATGTGTTAAATGGGAATGCCCAAATGGGGAGATTGTAAGTATATTGGGCTATTACCATTCAACACATACTTTCCCAAGACTACTAGGAGATTGGAGGCTGCAAAGGACGAGGAGAAGACTTCTCCAACTTTCCCGGTGGTTCAAGGCAAATAAAGAGACGTGAAAAACATGAAGAGAAAATTAAGGTGAATCACTATAACTGATCTTGGGTTAAAGGTGGGATTCATCTCATATCATTTTACATGATTTAAATTGATTTGCATATCAGTTAAGTTGATTTGAGATACTTATCTGCATTAAAAGGTTTTTGAAATGCATATCAAATATAGATCGGATTTGCAAACAGTTAGAAAGTATTGAGTGTTTATCGAAATCAGTTTTAAAAGCTTTCTTTGTTTATCTTGATTGATATGAAAAAGAGATTTGATTGAGGGGGGAGTCTTGCTTCTCTATAAAAGTTTTCAGGACTGATTTTATAAAAGTGAGTTTTTGTGCATCAAAACTTGTCGTATGAGTGCTGCATATGTTCACTCAAATCATTTTCTGAAAAACTATCTTTACATGTTATATGTTTCCTAGCATACTCTGTCACTAGCATAGTTCATTCTCAAGATCAGTGAGACGTTGAGTGCAAGGAAGAATGGAAGATTGACTCATTTGAATAGGGTGATAATTGAGTTAGGAATTAGAACAGTTGTAAAATAAGTTAGTTATTTGCTAAGTGAAAGTGATTGTTGTGAACAACACTACTTGTATACTGTAAACTCAGTTGATTCATAGTGGATTGATTTTCTCGTGTTGGCTACGTTAAAAGCCATGCAGTGAAGTTTCCTCAGTGGAGAGGTTTACACTGAGTTAGCAATCTTGGTGTTGACTTGAAAGTTCATATTACAATTGGAAAGCAGTTTTCTTAATCATTTTGTTCTATCTGGTATTTACAAATATAAAGAACAACCATGAACCATCTTCTTGCAATGTTCCTAGTTTCACACCAAAACCTCCCAAATTCTAAATCTGCAGTACCTGATCTTTGGTCAGTAGGCTTTGGGCTTCGACCATCGGGAGTTCGCAGGGTTTTTCTGCCGGCGGAGGATGGACAGATGAATCGGAATGGGAACGACTCATCAGGACTGGATGGAGAAGACGTATGGGGACGTCGTGGAGGGGCTGGCTGGATCGATCCGGGCTTGGATGGTCGGGTGGCTGGCTGGGGACGGGAAACCCCAGATCGAGGGAGATGGTTCGTTTCCGATTTGGTTTAGGGGGGATGGGTGGGGTTCGAATCGGGCTTGTTTGGGTGCTCTACTGCTTAGATTGGAACTTCTTGGTGGTTTGAAGTTAGATCGTTCTTCGGCTGGGTGGTGCTAATGGGTGAAGTGGTGAGGCCTCGATCCTGGTAGGTGTGACTGCAACGACGGTGATGTGAAGACAAGTGGGGTGTCTCGATCTGCAACCAAAGTTTGGACGGCGAAGGAGCGAGGGAACTGTGGTCACGGCAGTCAATGGGAGTCGAGATGATGGAGCTACAGTTAGGTCGGGTATGTGGTATTGGGCCCAATCTGGGAAACAATGTTTTGGTGTTTTTTCTTTCATTCTAGTTTTGGTTTGTGGTTTTTAGCTGGTTTGTGTTAGGTCGGGTGCACTGTAAGTGGTGGTAGAGACAATCATCACTTTGGCCTTCCTGAGGGTCATTCCTGCCTACTTTAGAGTCAGCACAAAGTCTGCCTGTGGCATAGACGAGCATTAATGGCTTTCTAGGAGGTCTTTCCTGTCAGGATTTGGGTTGGAAGTGATGGCGCTTTGGAGTAGTGATGGGATGACGGTGTTGGGTTTTCTTTAGTCCTAGGTCTGACTGTCCAGAAATCTCTTTGATCGGGTTCGAAGCAATGATGAGTGTTGGTTTGGTCGATCAATTGCTGGCCAGTCGGATTCTGGGTGGGAGTTGGTGTTCTTGGCTGAGTCTGCTCCAATACGTTTTGTTGTTTCTGCCACTTTGTCTGGTGCCAGTTTAGTATTTTTAGTTAAGTTTTTTAGTATGTTTGGAGTCGGGGCCTAGGTGAGCTTCAACAGTGCGTCAGTATAGATGTCCATTTTGACGTCTAAAGTGGGAAAAGTTTCGGTTGAAGCTTTTATCTCCCATTCTCATTGTAATCTTCGTTTTTATTAATGAAGTTCTTATTTGATAAAAAAAAAAACACCAAGTTAATTAAGATCAGATTTTAATGTTGTAGAGAGAGTTAAACAACAATAGTAGATTGATTTGAGTTCCATTTAATTTCAGTGCAACTAAAAACAACAGCTTATCTACAGTTAGAAAGGTAACCAATTAGTAATATGCAATCCTAAGTAGAATTTGAAAAGTAAAAACTCAGTTTACAAAAACAACAATTTTCTTAATCTATACAAGGGTGAAGTAAATCTACCTAATTTTCATTAGTTGTGTGAGAGTGGGATGAAGAAGCCATTGAAATGAAGAGGAAATTTCCTTAACTTGTGGATAAATTACAGCTAAGCTAATTTCTTTCTTTGCTTATTTTTTTTCTTTTAGTCTTGTATGTGAGTATGGAAGCTGTAACATATTGGTCATGTTATTTAAAGCACAACAATGTGCAACTGAACTAACGATGGAGGAAAATTTAAGATAAATTAGCATTTGAAAGCTTCAGTTTGCTGGAAACCGGTTCAATGAAAGATAAAGTAAAAGCTTGAGACGATTTTTTCCATTAGTTAACGTCAGTGCAATGGTTTTACATGATTTGAAAAAGTGATGCTACTGCTTTAACTAAAAGAACAAATGATCTTATGGAAGAAGCAGTTATAATAATGAACTGTTTTGCTCCTAAGTTGTCAGAATTTAGGCTCTATCAACTTTGATACAATCATGCAAAAGATTAATATAGATGTAGGAAGAGAAAGAATAAATAACCTAAGAAAGCAAACTCAATCAACCTTGTTCTTCAGTTGATTCAAGTTCCTACGACAACTGGATTCATATTTGAATTCATGTACAAACAAAAACTTTTAAAAAAATTCATGACTTTTTATCATAATTAAAAGGGCAAAACAAATAATTAAAATTGAAATTATTAGTCGACCATGTCCATATGCATGAACATTTTCCTTTTCATTTTTTTTTTTTGAATATGAATGATTGCATTAGTAATCAAGCCATGAAAACAGGCTAGACTCTAACAAAACTTACATAAGAAAGCCCGGGATAATCCAGGTAACCTATCTAAACCACAACTAAACTCATTAAAGTCTAAAAGGACGCTCGCTGAACAGCAAGCCTAATCTATGCAAGAATAATCTCGCTCTCTAAGGAAAAAATATTCATCTAGTCTAATATGCCAAACACGCAATTGTGGTACAAATATAAACTTGAAACGTCCTAGAAAAGCATATAGAAATCACCCCTACTTCAAAAGGCTTGAGTCAAGAATGTCTAAAAGCTGAGAGGACTTAAGAAAGCGCAAGTCCCTTCCCTGTAGGGTTGGAACCAGCACCATATGTAGCCTCCTTCGTAGCCGACAACCTTGGCATCAAGTTGCTATTCGGGCTCTTCTTGAGAGTTTGCAGCATATAGCCCCCATTTTAAGATTTGAGCCAAATAGGCCCAGTCCCTGCCTTTAGCCCAGTTTGTGCCCTAGGCCCAGTCATCATCGGCCCATAAAGCAGCCCAGTCAACCAACCAGTCAACCCTAACTCAAAATTGCCCGTGACCCGCCGCCGTACTGATCTCCAGCATACTAGTCCAAGCCACCGGCTCGGTCTTTGCCGACCCTCCTGTCGCCTCCACGAAGAGCAGCACAACCCCATAGCTTAACGGCACTGGAGCCATTGTCTCCAGCAGCCCCGACTTGAGCCCAACCTTGGTCAGTGGAAGCCGCCACAACGATGCAGATCCCAGTCCCCCTCGAGACCTGACGGCGTCAACAGCAACGCCTCGGCTCTAACCCGATCCAGCACCCCATGTTCATAGAACCACCCTCAGCTGAGCATTGACTCAACATGAGCCTTTGAAAAGCCAGGTCGAGATCCTGACATCGTTGCAAAAGAGACCACCGACTCTCCACATCCACGCCGCGCTTCACTCGCCTCTGTTTGGTTTGGAAACCATGACGCTCCGCGCCGCCATCACGAAACCTAGGTTTCGCTCTTCCGGGTTGCTTCGCAAAAACCGGAGGCCCTCTTATCCTTCTCTCTTATAGTGAACCTACTATTGTTCCAAGAGTAAGGGACATTTTCCTTTTCATTGGTATCAAATGTCACCAGAAAATTCTACACTTTTTTTTTTATTTCTGGTCTAGACAATGTCACCAGCTAATTCTACATAGTTGGAATAAAGCTTTCGGATAGAAAGAAACAAAAATAAAAATAAAATATTGAGAAGTGAAGACAATTCCTTAGACTCATTTTCTCCATAGAAACATAACAAAACTGATGTTTGCTTATTCAGACCTTTCTGGTTAACAAAACAGAAGGTAAGGAAGATGAGTACCTGACATAGCAACAACGTACCGTTTCTGCATAACCCAAAGTAGTGACACAATAAAAAAAAAAAAAGAGATATATATATACACAACGCTTATCCACTACGGACGTCCGCAGTTTTTCTTAGGTACGGATTTTAGGTTTTGACCCACTTTTCGATCATATTTTCACATCTTAACCGTTCAGTTTTTAGGTCCTAATGTATAGATCACCTCTGAAAAATTTCAGCCAAATTGGTTATTGTTAAGGCATCCAAAACTGCAATTTACAACAATGTACACGAACGGTTCCGGTTCGGCAGATTCAGTTCGTTCGTGTAAATCACAGTTTTGGATGCCTTAACGATCACCAATTTTTCTTAAATTTTGCAGAGGTGATCTATACATTAGGACCTAAAAACTGAACGGTTAAGATGTGAAAATATGATCGAAAAGTAGGTCAAAACTGGAAATCAGTACCTTTTTTCTTAGTACGGATATCCGCACCTGAATAAAGTTATATATATATATATATATATATATAAATTGTTGCAGTGGAGAATAAATTCAGTTGAAAGGAGAACAAAGGAAAGAAACAAAAACACACCTGAAATCAAAATTAAGGACAGAACAGTGAAAAATGTTCAAGAGAGACTTATCATTATTCTTGGCTGGTTATCTGCTTTCCTCCTTTTGTATAAACCGTATGGGACAATTGAAATTGAAATTCAAAGAAGCAGTCACCTCCAACATTGTCAATGCACCGAGAGATAAAGCAAAAGCTGCATACCAAGTAAATTAAGCACTATAGAGAAGTTTAAACGAAAAAAATGAATTCTAGTTCATCCAAAACTAAACAACATGAAGTGCTGGTAAAAGAAACAAAGTTTATAGAGGAGGATTATGAAACGGGAAAATAAATAATGATCAAAATATCAAAGATGGGAAACTAAGCCACGACTGACCATTATACTTTACCCAAATTCATTCTCTCTACATCAACTCCGACAATTTGTCTAAGAAACCAAACTAAACAAAACATATGGGCCAGAGAAGGCTCAAATGCAATGAACCCCTGATATAAATTCTGAATCTTATAAAAATAAAATAAAAATGTTAAACCTTCAGCTGCAAGAATCAAACTTTAATCCGCAATCTGCACAACTGCACAGGCATGCCTTACCATTGAATTTCTCAAGTGTTCCTGTTTCTGTTTGGGTCATGACCCCCTGCAAACATAGACGATAAGAATCATGAAAATTAATCCATCATTTTCTCTTGTCATAAAAAAAAAAATCCATCATTTTCTCCCATTCATAGAAAATCAATTGCATACTAATTACTAAACCAAACGGGGTCAGGATTTGTTCAGAAATTGAGATAAAAAAGAAACCACAAAGTTCAATTTAATCTGCAGAAACCTACCCGGTCTGTTTTTGATCAATCTCCCAATTACTCTTCTGTTTTGATCAGCGGTCTTCACTTGTTTTTTTGTACAAAACCACAATGGGCAGTTAAAATTGCAACGTGGATCAAGGTGTGAAGCCATCTCCATACTCCACTCGAGTTCTGCTCTCCCACATTTTTCACATCTTTTTCAAAATTTTATTTTTCTTTTATTTTTTGTAGTTTACCATATTAACCCTTATATATGGTATTTCTTTCAATCTATTTTGTCTCTAGTATGGACATTTTCAAGACTTCAAAAAATTGGTGAAGCCTTTGACACCAAACACCACGCCTGGCTTTATAGTAGTAGAGATAAACTAACTTTTCAATTTGAAATCATAAACTACAATTGCAGTTGTTGAAGCATGCACTGCTCCCACGATCAAATGCACTTTTTATTTCAATGTGTCTTGAGTTAATTACTGTTATATCTTCATATATATTAAATTTCAGATTTTTTGTGTTTAATTAAAGAAGGGCAATTTCAATTATTTTCAAATTTTAACTTTAAGCCTTATTGGCTTAATTAATAAGGGAAATGAAAGAAAATGTCACTTTAGAGAGTGAAATGATAAAAAAGTCACCTAGTTTACCACTTGACTTGATAAAAAGGTCCATTGTGAATTGTTATTAATATTAATTTAGTCCATATGAATAATGAGGTCATGTTAAAAAAGGTCAGTTTTTAATTTTTTTGATTCCAATTATGCCCTTAAGGTAATAAATCTTTATAACCTTCCATTTCAAAATCTGCGAGCTCAAATTTTTTCTCTCCTTTGATTAGAAAGCTTTCGATTTGATTTGATCGGAGATCTCTTTCCGAGTTTCTTTCTTCACCACCCTCTCCACCGGCAGCTTCCAATTTCGTATTGTGCCCCTGCTACAATCTAAAATCTCACTTTTGAGTGGTTTTGAGCTTCCCCAGCTCTCTTCTCTTTTTCTCGATCTCTGGCTTCGTCGGTCTTCGTCGGTCTTCGTCTTGATCACGTTACTGTCTTCTTCTTCTTCGTCAACTCAATCGTTAGTTACAGTCTCTCTATTTCTTCGTCTCTCTAGTTTTCTCTGATTTGATCGGTTAGCCTTCTTTCTTTGAATTTGTTCGTTTTGGATTTTGCAGTTTATTTTTGTTGTTTGTGTTAACTTATATGTTCATGATGTTTTGTGCTATTGCGGTACTATATTTGTTCTATACTGTGATTCTTTTATCAGTGACATGGCCAGTTACATTATTAATACTGCTGTTTTGTTCAGGAATTATCATTTATTTTGTGACTATGATGTTGTTCTTCTGTTCAGGCATTAACAGTGACTTTGGGAGTGATCGGTTTTTGTTATTCTGTTGATTCCTTAGTAGTGACATGGCCAGTTACATTTATAATATTGTTCTTTTGTTCAGGAATTATCAGTTACTTTGCTAGTAACACGTTTAATATTGTTTTTCTGTTCAGGCATTAACAGTTACTTTGGCAGTGACTTGTTTGTGTTGATTCTGTTGATTTCCTTAGTAGTGACATGGATAGTGATTTGTTTTATTTTTGTGCAGTTGTTATGGATACTAGCTATGTTGTCAAGTTTATTTATTCTGTTGAAGCAGCGACAGTTCCATTGTTGCAGAATTGGTCGTTTCTTGACCTATGCGATTCCATACGCTTTCGTTTTCCGGATTTGATTCAAAGCAAGTTCATGTTGAGGTACATTATTCCTCCGGATTCTACTTCATGCTATCTAGAGAGTGAAGTTGATATGAGAATGATTTTTAGGAATTTGGTTAGTTACAATTCTGATTTTGTTGAAGTGTTTGTGACTGATTTGCCTTCGAGTAGTGAAAGTGTGGTGAGTAATACAGTGTGTGAGGATTCTAATACCATGCTTGAGGAGAATGATTATTTGGGGTGTTATAGGGCAGAGGCACCGAAGAGTTATATGACGAAAGGTTGGGAGAGTTATATTCATTCTGAAGGCCAAAAGTTTAAGGGTGGTGTTGTTGAGTTTAGGGATAATCTGCGTAAGTATGCGATAGAAATTGGTTTTTCATATGAGTTTGTTAGAAATGACAAGGTTCGTGTAATTGCTCAGTGTTCTAAGAAACATTTTCAGGGCGCAATTGGCTTGTGAAGGCTGAAGGCTCATTTATGGAAGGCTAATGGTTTCTTTATGATTAAAAGGTTAGTTAATGTTCACACATGTCATCGTGTGATTCGTTTGCAGAAGAGTAAGATGATGGGATCCAAGGTTGTCAAGTCTATTGTGGTTGATAAGATTCGTACCAATCCAAACAAAAAGGCAATTGATATAGATGATGAGATCAAGAGTGATTATGGTTTGGATGTTGCTTATCGTACAGTTTGGTATGGTACGGAGTTGGCAAAAACACATGGTGATGAAGCTAATTCTTATGCTCAGCTATTTTGGTTCAGTGAGTGTGTTATGAAGTCAAACCCCTACTCTAGGATAGTGATTGAGTTTCATCGAGAAACACACAGATTTCAGCGTATGTTTGTGACCTATGGTGCATGGATGAAGGGTTTTCAATCTTGTAGACCTATTCTTTTTGTTGATGCTACATTCATTACCAACAAGTACAAGGGGCAGATTATTGCTGCATTGGCAAAGGACGCAAATCAAGGTTGAATCTAGTTTTGTATTTTTCTTGTTTCTCTATTTCCTCCCATGTTCTGTTTTTTGTAATGTAAGTGACATGGTCAGTTCCATAGCTACTGGCATGGTTAGTTACATGTTTATTGATAGTGACATGTTCAGTGACTTAAATGTGCTGTGATTTGAATGACATGTCCCTGGTTATTTCACTGTCAAGTAATATGCAGTTATGTCAGTAACATGGTCAGTGACATTTACAGTTACATCATTTTTTTTTTGTTCAGGTTTGTATCTAGTTGCTTATGCTACTGTGGATTCTGAAAATGAGAGTAATTGAAGATTTTTTCTTGAGGTTTTGGCTGAAGAGTTGGCAACACACCCTATAAGGAGGGTGACTTTCATTTCTGATCGTCATGTTGGGCTTGTTAGTGCTTTCCCTAGAGTGCTTTTCCTAATAATCCACATGGGTTTTGTTTTAGACACCTGATGTCTAACCTTTCTGACAAATTACCAGCTGGTTCTTACCTCAAGGATCGGATTCCTTACTTGTTTATGTGTTGTGCTTATTCTCGCACACCAGAGATGTATGAGTTCAACATGGAAATCTTGAGGAGTGAAGGCGGTGACATAGTTGCTCAATTTCTGGAGGATCTTCCCAAGGAGAACTGGTGTATGGCTTACTTTAATGGCGAAAGATTTGATGAAATAACAAATAACTTGGCTGAGTCTTTCAACAATTGGGTGTTGCCTTTGAAGAGTCTTCTTATTCTTGATATTAATGATGGGAATAGAGTGAAGTCCATGGCTTCAATTGCTTCTCGGAAGGAGGATGCGTAGGAATGGTCCTCTGAGTTGTGTCCAGCGATTGAAAAGAAGCTGAAGGAGAATTTAGAATTTGGAAGACATTGGAGAGTGAGTAGGTCTGATACGTATGTGTATGAAGTTCACTGCCAGTAATACAATAGCATGGTAAATTTGGAAAGTCGCTTTTTTTCGTGTGAAGAATGGCAGCTGTACGACTTCCCATGTTCCCATGCCCTTATAGTAATCCAACAACATGGTTCTTCCCATATTCGTATGTCAATGAGCTATACAAGGTGGAGAAATATCGAGAAACTTATTATTTCCCAATTAATACTCTTCCCTCTATTTCGAAGCCAGTTTGTGATTTTGGTAGAGATATGGTGATATTGCAGCTGCCTTTGACTAGAAGACCACCAGGAAGGCCTAGAAAGAAGAGGTTCAAAAAAAAGGAGCGAGAAAACCAGGGTGATTAAGTGTGGTAGGTGCGGAAAATGTGATGGTCACAACAGAAAGAGTTGTACAGCTCCGATATAAGTTCAAGTCTGCCTACATGCCTTTAATAGTGACATAGCAAGTGACTCCAATACAGTTTGAAATTTTGTTTTGATTTTTCATTTTTTTCAATAAATGATAAGAAGTGCTTGTAAGGTGCTTACTCATTGGATTTTTTTTTTTTTGACTATGAGACAGTGTATCTGCTTCCTTCTTTTATAAATCCTTCAGTATTCTTTGTGTCTGCAGGTTTTTAATAGTTACATGTACAGTGACATAACCATTTTCTTTAGATTTACATTGACTTGTCCATTGACATTAGTTTTTAGTTATCTTGGCAGTGACTTGTTCAATGACTTGTAGTTGAATCACTGCATATTGATTTGGTCATTGGTAGCGGAACGCTGTCGTTGCGGTGCAGCTGTACGCTGCAAGTGTTAATGAAAAATAAAAAAAATTAGCTGTAAAAACTTTGTTTGGTCGTTGCGATGCAACGGCACGCTGCAAATATTAATGAAAATTAAAAAATGAAGTAGCTACAACAACTTTGGTTGGTTAATGGGCAGCGGAACGTTGCAGTTGCTGTGCAGCGGCACGCTGCAAACTGAAATAGAAATATCATTTTGGCTGTGACTTCTCTAGTGACTTAGAGTTTTAATGTTTTTTGTCCAATGACTTGGCCAGTAACCTTGCTTGATTTTTACAGTGACTTGGCCAATGAAATTCAGTTTTCTATTTACTTGGCCAGTGACTTAAGCAGTTACATAAGTCTTACAGTAGTGAATTTAATAATGACATTCTCAATTATATGCAGCCTTCATATGTACATAGTCAGTGACTTGTCCTATGAATTCAGAAGATGCATTAATCTTGAATAAAAAGATCCATACAAGTCATAGTCTGAACTAAACAACAAATTTCTGAAATTCTGGACTAAACAAACAAATTTCTAAAATTCTTAATTTGCTAAGTTCCAGCTCTGCTTATGTTCAGTAAATTTTTTGAATATTTGAGATTTGAATTTCAGCATATGAGCTTTGGTGACTTTGTTTGGCATCTTCTCCTCTTTTGCCATTTTGTCCATGTAATACATTACAAAAGGTCCACAATCTAATCTGTTAGCAAATAAAAATTTCAAGTTAATGATTTTGACCAACTTAGTAATATAGTAAAGTTATTATTTTAAATTTTTGAATATAGACTTATGATCCTTCCTCTTGTTGGGGGCAAATTCTAGCGTGGTTCAAAGGGATCCTTCCATCCTCATAATTTTCCTTTATCCAACTAATTGTTCTTATCTCGTCATCTCTCAAAATACTTTCAACCATCTTCAATTTTGTGTGAGTGCTTTGATTCCTGTCAAATTGCATTCCACAGCCTTGCCGCAGTATATCGTCTACTTGATCTTTGATTGCTCTCCTCCACAGCTCGATCATTTCAACTTGTATTTTTCAACAGACCAACATTATGAGATATGGCTACTCATACTTCTCAGTTAGTGCCATCACTATGCTCTCCAATTTCTTCACTCTTGAATTCAGGGAGTCTTTCTCAATTTTCAGCACCTCATTTTCCACTAACACATCCTCCTTCTATTCGTTTATTCTGCCAATTTCCTTTTCTTTCTCGTCAACTTCTTTTTTCAAAGCACTTAGCTCTTCTTCCATTCTCTCCAGCTTTCTCTGTAATTCGTTCTTCTCTTCATCGTTCTTCCTTATTTCTGTCTCCATCTTCTCATTGTTAATGTGGACAGCTTTCTTTTCACTTGTTTCCAGTTCTTTTTCCAATTTCCTTATTTTTTTTTCTTCAAAACCCTTTTTCTCTATTTCCACATCTCTTAGCTCTTCTTCCTTTTTCTGAAGATTTGTCTCTAATTCTTTCTTCTGTATATCATTTCATGCAGTCTCCTTCTCCATGTTTCCATTGGTTCTCTTTTCAATATTTTCTTCTTAACCATCATTCTGTTTTTCTTGATTTTCTGTGTCTGTATTAGACTCATAATCATCTTCCTCTGCATCTTCTTTAACTTTATTAAAGATTTTCTGAAACAAAATTACAAAAACTTGTCTGTCACATGGGAAGTTACATGCACTGTGACATGACCATATAACTGTAACATGGGCAGTGATATAGTCAATGACTTGCTCAGTGACGTGACCAGTTGGAACGCTACAACAATTACATTGAACATGATAGCGATATAAATAATGACAAGACCAATGACCCAGTTTTTCTACATCAAATTATAATACCTTCAACTTCCCTATTGTGTTGAAATCCCTTTTTCTTTTCTTTTTTTCTTTTTTTTTTTTCTATCAGGGTCTTTAATTGCCACTTTTTGATTCCGTGTTTTTCGGTTTCCCTTCAAGCGATTGGCTGCACTACTCCCGTCTTGTGGCAAAACCATGTGATGCCCCCGAAATTTGTATTTATTTTCAGAGGATTTTCCGGGACTTAAATTGTGGGTATCGGACGGTTTTGTGGCTAGTGGATGGAGCAGAAGTGTTTCAGGTGAATAATTATTCAGGAAGCGCCATTTAGGGGGGCGCAAGGGTTGACTTTTTATTCGTTGGGATTCTCCGAAAACTTCCTTCATGAAAGTTGTAGAACGTGTAGATACGAGTTCGTGGACATGTGGAACGCGAGAATCGGAGGTTTGTATGAGAAAGTTATGAACGATTGAAAATTGGAAAAATTCTATAAATAGGAGAAAAGTCTGAAAATTGCAAAAAAGGCCAGGTTTCCATTTTGGGAAACCCAGCTCTGTTTTCTCTCTCCCCGAGCCCGAGTCGCCTCTCCATTTTCTCCGACTTCGTTCTCCCTCCTCCGGCCACCAGAGGACGTGATTCAAAGTGGGTTCTCTTTGCCTCAATCCCCTCTTGAGGTCTGTGGAAGAATTGGAGCATGAAACGAGCTGTGGAGGGCGGTGTAAGGCCGAGAAGTTTGGCGGCGGAACTGCGTCGGACCCAGATGTGAACTTCCGATTCCGGCCACCTTTGTCGGTGTTTCTTGAGGGCTTTTGAAGCCCATAGGACATTGATGTTTCTCCCAAAGCGGTTTGGGACGATTTCACTTGTGGAGGACGAATCGAAGCTTTGAAATTCTAGGGTTCATAAAATTTCAGATGTTGCGAGGTAAATTCCGGCCAAACAGCTATGATTTAGACTTTGTGATAGTCATGAAAGTTTAAATTGGAGCTGAGATGAAGAACTTTGGTGTTGGGAGTTTTGTCAAATTCTGACTTTGGTCTGGCGGTGGTGCCGCCACTGTGGTGGTGTTTTCCGGTTGTTTCCGGCCACCTCAGGGATAGTTTCTTTTCCTGAGTTCGATATACTTGTCGATACGAGCATTTCGATATATTGTTTGTAATTTTTGGAGATAGTATGAGCATGTTAGGGTTTTTACAGTTTTGGACCGTTCGATGTTTCGATCCGTGAGGATCCGACTATTCGATCGACTTTTGGTTTTGGCATATCGATAGTAGAATTATTCCGGAGACATTGGGTGGTCTCGGATGTGGTTTCGCCTCGATTGGCGTCACTTTGGAGATTTTAGTTCAAAACAGTGGTTTCGGACTTAAATCGTTTGTGAATTATTACTAAGTGGAAACCGATTGTGATTAGGTACTTGACGAAGTATTCTTGGACGGTCGTTTTGTGGGTTGGCTGCTTTGTTCTGTATTGAAGACGCAGCGGGAGTTTCAAGGTGAGTAATCTCACGATGTTCATTCACGAACGGGTTTACCATATTGTCTTGGAGTTATGGGATTAATTGTGACTATAGTGGTATTAGTGGCATTCCTGAGTAGATGATCATGTATATATATATTTGCGTGATATATATATGTATTGGTGGAATCTGTGTGGTGAGTTGGATGATTGCTATTTGGGTGATGATTGATGAAATTGTGTATTGAGTTGTGATTGTAGGATATCATGTGTTGAGATACCATGGGTCTAATATGACCGTCTTAAGTGAGATTTAAGATATGGTAGCTTTTGTAGGAATATCTGTGTGATGAATCGATGACATTAGTATGATGAATCTTTGTGATGATTGTCATGTAAAGCTTGTGTAGAAATATCTATGTAGCTTGTGTAGGAATATTTGTGTGATGATTTCTATCTGTGTAATGACTAGCAATGAATCTATGTGATGATCGCTATCTATGTGATGACCAGCGATATCTGTGTGATGATTAGTTGGATGATCGCTATATGTGTGATGACCGGGGATATCTGTGTGATGACCGGGGATATCTGTGTGATGAATATGTGTGATGACCGGCGATATGTGTGTGATGAATATGTGTGATGATCGCTATCTATGTGATGACCAGCGATATCTGTGTGGTGATTAGTTGGATGATCGCTATCTGTATGATGACTGGCGATATCTGTGTAATGATTTGCTGGATGATCACTATCTGTGTGACGATCAGTAGGATGATGGCTATCTCTGTGATGATCAGTGTGATGATAGCTCGGTAGCGGAGTTGAATTGTTATTAAGTTAACAAAGATCAAGAGGACTGCTGTGATGGTCGGGGCTACCTACAGACGTCAGAGTGTGGGATTACTATGATTTGAATTGCTTGACTTAGTGTGACCTCCTGAACTAAATTATATGCAGGGGTTACCATGATTTGTTTTGCTTGTTTTGAATTGTGATTGCCTTGTTTTCTTATTGATTTGTTTGATTGATGGTTTGATTTATCTTAAAGACCATAGTGGTGACGATTGTGCTTTATGTGAGGATAGGAAGGTGATTCATTGTTTTCACCTTGATGTCAAGGTTTCCGATGGGAAGGAAATAAGTGTGATCCTTGTGACTCACCGTTGTGCGTCAAGAGATTTTCAAACATTATCTAAGGAGGTTTTGTCTGATGGGGAATTTGTGTAATGAGATGTTAGGTTGAGAATCTGAGCATGTAGTTTAGTCACGAGTTGACCTACGTAAGCATGAGCTGGAAGAGTGAAGCAGATGGCTGTAGGTGTGAGATATATGTTTATCGTTGTTTAGGATGGGGTGACTTAAGAAATGTGTTTTGCATTGTGGTTTTGAGTTTACTCATACGGGCTTGCAAAAGCTTATCGGGTTTGTTGTGTGGCAACCCGGTACACCATTCCAACGGTGTAGGGGTTATTTCTGCAGGTCAGGTTAATCGTGACTGATGTTGAGGTAGCGTGCTTGCAGCTTAATGGTAAGAAGTCAATTTTATGACTTTACCGTTATAAAGTATTCCGCTTGTAGTGAGCTCTGAGGAGCATTTACGTTTTATTTTGTTGTTGACAATTTAATTCGTAAGCTCGTGTATTATGTGACTTTGTGGAGCCGGTCAATATTGGAATTGTGGGTTCAGGGCATCAATATGTACTTGGATTAAAAGGGAAAAAGTTTCAAGTATTTTGTATTGATGGCTGAACCTTCACGCATATATAATTATGGGGTTATATATCGATTTTTTTATTGTGTATAAAATCAGGGGCGTGACAAACCAGTACTGTTTGGAAAATAAAAAATTAAAATAGAAAACTAGTTATTTTTCAAACGGCTGCTTAAGAATATGAATATCACAAACATAACCAATGACATATGTAAATTCATAAACAATGACATTGCCAGTGACATAAACTTAACAGTAACATAAATAATGACCTGACCAATGACATGACATTGATCTAGTTTTTGTACTCACAATAGCATACGTAGTTATTTATGTGACAACAAAATGATGGATAAACAAATTTTTAACAAGGTACGGGAACTTACCATCACCAATATCACGCAATCTGCCATGTTTTGAGATTCTTTTGCCTTTCTTTTAATTGATTTTTTAAGGAAGTCGCCAACTTCCTTTGCCCAGCTATATTTTCCCAGACTTTCCACCTCTCCACAGACTCTTACATTGTCCCAAGATATTGTTCCTCCAGAGTTTGGGAACAGAAGTTTGATGAAAAGGTTCAAGAGTACTAATACAGCAACATTTTAGTCCAGTTTGTTTTTCTTCCCCTGTTTCTGGAGTTTCTGCCAATGCCTTCTTCAAAGCTTGCTTTGCACCCACCTTGTTGATCCTCTTCTTTTTATCAAAGTATTTAGTCAGGAACTCAGAACTGTATGCCCCTTCTTTGGTCTTTGGTACTGATTACACGCATCCCAAAATCATAGATATATCACTTGTTGACATTCTGAATTTCCTGTTCCCAAACACAAAAAGGTCTATCGCTGTCATATGCTTGTAGCAGAAGTGTGATTAAATCATTTGATTTCTTTGCATCCTTTTCTTTAATTGAACCTCCATAGAATGCATCTATCAGTGTTGCAAATGGTGTTTTGTGCAGCAGCTCTAAATTATCTTCAGTAAGCTTATTTTTGTTTTATGAAATTATTTTCAGAAAAGCAACCATTGTGCAGCGATACTGCACATAACCCTCGTTTACATATCTTTTCCTTTTCTCTGAGACTTTTTCTTGTTGATCATCCTTTGTATCTTCTTCCTCGTAAGTTTCTTCCTTCTTCTTTCTACTCTCTTTTTTTGTCTTCCTTTTATCCATTTTCTTCTTCTTCTTGGCATGAACTTCTTCTTCATCAGATTCTTCTTCATCTTCAGTTTCTTCCATGTTTCTTCTTTTCTGCTTTCCAGTTTTCTTCTTTTTATCCTTCTTGTTTTTCTTACTGTAGACTTGTTTTTAATCAAATTCTTCTTCATCTTCAGTTGTTTCCTTTTCATCTTCAGTTGTTTCTTCTTCCTCATTTCTTCTTTTCTCCTTTCCAGTTTTCTTCTTTTTATGCTTCTTCTTCTTCTTACCAAGGACTTGTTTTTCATCAGATTCTTCTTCATCTTCAGTTGTTTGCTTTCTTTCTTTTTTTTTCTTCCATTTTATTTGTTTCAACTTTTCCCCAATTGTTTCTTCTGGACTTTGTTCTTCAGATTGTTCTTCTTCAGATTGGTCTCTTTGTTTTCTTTTTTGTTGTCCCATTTCCTTGAACTTTTATAAAAATTCTGTAAACAGTTAAGAAAATGAGAAGTCAATAGTGATTTTGATAGTTACATAATCAGTGACATAGTTATTCACATGTTAATGATAGTGACATAAACAGTGACATGAACAATGACTTGGCCAGTGACTTGATCATAACCAGTGACTAGTGCAGCGACATGGGCAGTTACAAAGACATTGAAGAATGACAAAACGCTGAAATATTCTCGCATCAGATTCCACATGTAATTCAAACAAAACTCAAAAGCAAATTCATTTTCTCATCAGATTCCACATCTAATTGAAACAAAACTCACATGCAAATTCATTTTCTCATCAGATTCCACATCTAATTGAAACAAAAGTCACCATTTTCTCATCGGATTCCACATGTAATTCAAACAGAACTCAGCATTTTCTCATTAGATTCCACATGTAATTCAAACAAATCTCACCATTTTCTTATCCGATTCCACATGTAATTCAAAAAAATTTCACACGGAAATTCATTTTCTCATTCGATTCAAGATGAAATTCAAACAAATCTCGCATGCAAATTTTTTTTCTCATGACACTCCACATGCAATTGAAATATCTTTCCTAATTCAAACAAAACCCAAGCTATTCAAATTGAAATTATATGAGAGGAGGAGGAGGAGTTCACCGTCGTCTATTTGACGATGACAGATTTTCGAAGATTTTGGTAAATTTGTTAAACCCTAGAATTTGGAGCTTAGTCGGTGAATCACTCTTGCTTAGCCACCGGTTAACGGAGTAGGAAAATCAGTCGTTTTCTGCTGTTTTCGCCGGAGAGAAAATCTTGAACGGTTTCTATGAGTTTTGAAATTGTGAAAACTCACAGAAGATGGTCATTATAGTTGTGCTCGGGTTAGATAACTGCCATTGGTAGTTATCGTAAATTTTTGTAGATAGGTAATTTGAAACAGACACAGTTAGTTGTTCTATGTTTTCACTCATGACGTTAGTTTTTACAGTCACTTTGTCAAATAATGGCTGGTTAATTTTTCAGTGTCTTCCACTAAGATTCATAGAGATTGATTTTCTAAATTGTGCAGCGGACCGCTGCCGTTGCGGTGCAGAGGCATGCTGCAAATATTAATGAAAATTTAAAAAAAAAATAGCCACAACAACTTTGGCTGGTTAATGGGCAGCGCCACGCTGCAAACTAAAATAGAAACATCATTTTGGTTGTGACTTCTCTAGTGACTTAGAGTTCTAAAGTTTCTTGGCTAGTGATTTGACTAATGATTTGGCTAGTGACTTACCCAGTTAATTTCAGTCTACAATAACTTGACCAGTGACCTGGTCCATGACATTCAGGTTGCCAGTTCTAGTGACATTCATTTTCTCTATAACTTGGTCAGTTACTTTAGAAAGTGCCTAAGCACATAAATTTCTTTAAAAAGATCATTGCAAAAAAACTTTTATATACTAAAGAAATCTCTGTAATTTGTCCAGCGACTTCACTTGACCAACTACATGGACAGTGACTTCGCCAGCGACTTCACATGGCCAGCTACACTGACAGTGACTTGGCCAATGACTTCAATTGGTCAGTTACATACATTTTAAGTGACATTATCAGTTACATATTCAACTACATGTTCAATTACATGGTCAATTACATGATCAACTACATGTTCAGTTACATACACTGTAAGTGACATGGTCAATTACATGATCAGCGACATGTTCAGTTACTTAATCTATGACATGAGGTTAACAAACGTTGCCAAGGAGTTGGCATTTTCCAGTGAGTTCTCTAGCCAATGACTTATCTAGCGACCTAGCCAGTGACCTCACTGGCTTGGTCAGTTACATACATTGTAAGTGACATGATCAGTTACATATTCAGCTACATGTTCAGTTATATAATCTGTGACATGAGGTTAATTTGGCTAGCGACTTCACTTGACCAACTACATGGACAGTGACTTTGCCATCAACTTCACTTGGGCTGCTACGCATGGCCAGCTACACTGACAGTGACTTGCCCAGCTACTTCACTTGTCCAGCTTCATGGACAGTGACTTGAACAGCTACATAGACAATAGCTAAGCACATAAATTTCTTTCAAAAGATCATTGCAAACGAAATTATATATAGTAAAGCAATCCAAAAACTACATAACATGTACTTAAGAAGCTCTCCAAAAACTGTATAACATGTACTGAAGCAGCTCTCCAACCTATCCTATTCCCTAAACATATTTCTACAATTCGTCGTGTGTTGAGTTCCAGCTGTGCCTATCTGCAAATGACTAGACAACATGAGCTCTAAATTTCAAAATATCATCCTTTGTTAGTTTGCTTTGAACTGTCTCCCTTTTCGAAATTTTCTCCACGTTGTACATCACAAAAAACCCACAATCCAATCTATTCGTCACATAAAAATTGAAGTCAATGAATTTGAACTTTATAATGATATATCGAAATTTTTAAACGCTATGTACTTACGAGTCTTCTCCTTATTGAGGGCAGGTTTTGATGTCTTACACTTTCAATTTCCATTATAGTTATCCCTGATCCATTTTATGCTTTCTATCTCATTTTCAGTCAGTGGAACTTTGATCAGTTTCAATTCTTCTTCTGAGCTGTTCTTTTCGTCAAATTTCATTCGACATCCTTGGTCTAGCATGTCACCTGCTTGGTTTTTGACTGCTATTATCCAAAGCTCTACCATTTCAATATGCATTTCCAATATCACAGCTAAATCAATAATATGCTCTCTCTTTAAATTAAGGATTAATTTCAGTTTACCCCTTTGAGGTTTGGGGGTATCATCATTTCACCCCCTCTACTTTCAATTTTAAATTTTTACCCCCTAAACTTTCCAATTTCAATCAGTCGTGTCCAATTTCTACTATTCCGTTCAAATTGGACGTTAAGTTTGACTTTTGAGGGCTAAAATGGTCATTTCAACATAAAAAAAATTTAAAAAATAAAAATAATAAAAAATTCTGTTTTTTAGTTTTTTTTTTTTTTTTTTTTTCTGTTTCTTAGTTTTTTTTTCTTAAACTTTTTTTCTTCTGTTTCTTAGTTTTATTTATTTATTTATTTATTTTTATTTTGTCTTCAACGTATACACCACAAGTTATAATAGGTTTATAAAAACAAAAAAATAGGGTAAAATCTTTATATGGTACCTGAACTATCACGAAATGCACTTTTTGGTACCTACAAATTTTTAGGGAGTCTAGTGGTACCTGTATTATCCTCCATTAGCCATTTTAGTATAAGGGCTAACGGAGGGATAGTACAGGTACCACTGGACTCCTTGATAATTTATAGGTACCAAAAAGTGCATTTCGTGATAGTTCGGGTACTATATGAGGATTTTACCCCAAAAAAAATACTCTAGGTAGTTGAAAGTCGCTAGCTGGTCTATGATATTTGTGACATATCTCCAATAAAGTGAAGAATTTAGGATATATCCCCAATAAAGTGAAGAAATATCTATAAAAAATAATTTTACACTTTATCTGTAAATAAATATATGTAAAAAATGATTTTACACAAATATTTCTTCACTTTATTGGGGATATACATATATTTACAGATAAAGTGCAAAATCATTTTTTTACAGATATTTCTTCACTTTATTGGGGATATATCATAAAATTCTTCAATTTAATGGAGATATATCACAAATATCATAGACCAAAAATGATTTTACACAGATATTTCTTCACTTTATTGGGGATATATCCTAAAATTCTTCACTTTATCAGAGATATATCACAAATATCGCAGACCAGCGAGCGGCTTTCAACCACCTAGAGTATTTTTTTTGTTTTTATAAACCTATTATAACTTGTGGTGTATAGGTTGAAGACAAAATAAAAAAATAATAAAAAAAAAAGTAAAAAAATAAGAAACAGAAAAAAAAAAAACTAAAACTAAAACTAAAAAACAGAAGAAAAAAATTTATTTTTTAAATTTTTTATGTTGAAATGACCATTTTAGCCCTCAAAAGTCAAACTTAAATTCCAATTTGGACGGAATAGTAGAAATTGGACACGGCTGATTGAAATTAAAAAGTTTAGGGGGTAAAAATTCAAAATTGAAAGTAGTGGGGGTGAAATGATGACACCCCCAAACCTCAGGGGGTAAACTGAAATTAATCCTTAAATTAAATATAAAAAAATTTGTATGACGCAAGAGTTCCATACCATTTTTTTGACATTTTGAAAGCATCCTCCAGTTAATGGTTTTTTTTTTCAGTTTCTTTGAATCACAGTGGAACCAGTTCTTTAAACTCTTGTAAAAAATCAGCACTGTATGATGAAATCCGGATTCATGTGAAATTGGGAAGAATATATAGTTGGACCTTGCCAGATTTTGGAACAGTGGTTCGCAGAGGTATAGATTTACAAAATACACCGTTAAATTTTCTGCGGAATGCTATTTCAAAGAAAAACATAACAGAAGACAAGTTATTACCAATTACAAATGATTTGATTTGAATGTAGATTAATCGTTCCACTACTTACCCAGCATAAGGGATGCATAAAAGATGGCACCTCCAGACCCTGTGATTCTTTGTCTAATAGTTGATCAGTCAACATAATCCCATAGCATTCTATGCAGTTGCTTGCTATAGGTTCATCCATTATCATGTCCTTAAGATCCTGTCTGGATACCTTAGCTCCATAGCACCTGCCTACCCAGAAGAACACTCTGCATAGAATGAATAGTATAACTAACATGTATTGTGATATGCAGTTACTTTAACAATGATATGGCCAGTGACTTCTCTTGCCCAGCTACTTAGCCAACTACATGGACAGTTACTTCAGATGGCCAGCTACATGTACAGTGACTTCACATGGCCAGCTACATTGACAATTACATAGCCAGTGACTTCGCCAACTACATGAACAATTACTTGGCCAGCAACTTCACATGGCCAGTTACTTAGCCAGTTACATGAACAATAACTTGGCCAGTTACAATAAATTTTAAATAGAATTTCAACTTAATTGCATTATTACCCTGATGGGGCATTTTGCCATCTCTGCACTCTCTTCTTGGTGTCCTGGTCCTTATAATTGTACACTATGCTCTTCTCCCAGTCTACGACCTTAGGAGGGAGCTGTTTCTCTTCTGGCTCTTCATTGATTTATGCTTTTTCTTCAGCGGCCATCTCTCTTATCGCTTTTAGAACGTCCTCGGGTAAACCGTCCGAATTCTGTTGTGCAAGCATCTCTTCTAGCTTTTTACGTTTCACAGGTTGCAGCGAGGCCTTCTTCTCCTTTTCTTTTTCTTTCTTTTCAGCAGCTCTCAATCTCTCTTGCTTCTCCTTTGCTTTTTTCTCTCGTTTTGTTTTCACATCTCCCCACCAGTAAATGTTGTCCTTCTTCTGTGTTCTTTTCCTATTCTTTAATCTCACAACATATGAGTAGAGACCCATTGATGATACAGTTTCACCAGAATGTTTCTCTGTAATGCTCATTGTTAACTCGCCCTTTTTTTTCTCTTCTGGTGTCTTCTGCTCTTTCTCTATGCTCAACGTACGAAGTGGAGAGGCATGCACAGCTATCGGAGTTTTCACTATCTGAAACATGTCAGGTTGTCTTTCCATTTCTTCAACTGTGAGCATGCGCACTGTGGGGCTCTGGAACAGTGAGTCCTTGTGTGATGGAGGTGTCGATTGAGTTTCTTCTGGCACTGTCTAGTGAGGTGGAGATTGAGCTGCTGCGGCTGCAGATTCTTCGACTGTCAAGATCTCTTGGGACTGACCTTCCTCAACAGTCGATTGATCTTTCTTTTCTGTGTTTTCAGTAGCCTTAGATGCAGCTGCATTTGATTCATTTTTTTCTTCTGTTGAGTTAGGTGGTGGGGAGCTGTGCTGTCGAGATGCTGTTGAGGTGTGAGTCTTTGGGCTCAACAACTGCTCCAATTTCTTCAATTTTGCCTCTAACTCCTTCACCGATGATGCAAGGCGCAAATTCTCTGTCACAAGTGTAGCATTTCGTTCCTCCAGATTCTTCATGTCCTCCGCGAATTTTGTTAGTTCCTGTTCCTTTTCCTTCAATTTTTTCGGCAAATTATCTTTCTCCACAGTCAGATATCTTATCTCCTCCTCCTTTTTCTGAAGCTGATTCTCCCATTAGGTTTTTTTTTTTTTTTTCTGAAGTTGTTTCATGTTCATCCACCTCAACTTCTAGGTTATCTTATTCGTTTTCAGAATTCTGATCATCATCTCCTTTTTCCTCTCCTTCCGGAGCTGTCTTTGCTTCATCTGATCCATTCTCCTCTTCCTCGGATTCTGATTCCTCTTGATCCTCCTTCAGCTTTTCAAAGATTTTCTGAAAGAAACATGTTACATATGTCAGTGACATGCTATGTGACATAAGCAATGACATGTTTACAACAGTTATGAAGGCCAGTGACATGAAGTGTGATTTGGCTATTGACATTCAGTGTGACAGTGACTTAATCAGTAACTCTTAACCAACATAATTACTTGGCCAGTGACAACTTCATTGACAGAGAACAACTTATACAATTAGTTTTTTCAAGCTGTTAAAGCTTGTCCAATTCTGTATCAGCCTCTGGATATCCCATTTTCTCATCTCATGCTCTTCCTTCTCCCTTCTAGATATTGGCTTGATTTTTCCAGTCTTTTTACATAACCAATACTGCATGCACAAACAAAAAAAAATAAAAAATTAGTCATAACAACTTAGTCAGTGACATGCAGTTGGACTTGATCAGTTACTTGACCAGTGACATTTCAGTATGACAGTAACTTACCAGTATAATTAGAACGCAGTCTCACGTATTACCATATGAGCTGTTTGAATTCTTCTTTTTCAAAGCCTTTATAGACTTTTTTAAGAAGCTTCCAACTTCCTTTGCCCAGTCATAAGATCCAATCTTATCCAAATTTTCGCAGGCTCTGACGTAGTCCCATGAAATTATCCCCCCTGCGTTTGGGAACAAAACTTGATTGACAAGTCCAACAAGATTAACCTTACCACATTTTTGTCCTTCTTCTCAATCCCTTCCTCTATTGTTGGCTTGTCTTTGATGGCATTTTGCACAGCTTTCTCCACAGCTTTCTTGTTAATTCTCGCTGTGTTTGGAAAAAACTTCTCGACAAATTCGGACTGATATGCACCCTCAGAACTTTTTGGGACCAACTCACCTTTTGCTGGCAGTCCTAGGATCTTTGAAATATCCCTTGTCGAGATCCTGAATTTCTTCTTTCCAAAGAAGAAGAGGTCATTTTCATGGTTGTATGCCTGCAGTAGGAGGGTAATGAAATCATCAGATTTCTTGGCTGACTTCTCCTCTATGTAGTCACCATGGAATGCATCTACAATATTTCCAAATGGTGTCTGCTTGAGCAAATCTAATGTTCCTGGACTCAGATTCTTCTTGTTATCTTTAATTGTGTTCAAGAAACTTATTAATGTGCACCTGTACTGCACATGTCCTGGTTTCACATGTCTCTTCCTTTTTGGCTCAGCTTCAGGTTTTTCTTCTACTTCTGATTGCTCTTCAGAATCTTCTACTTTCTTTACTTTCTGTTTTTGGTTTTTTCTTTCGAATCCTTCTTGGCAATCTTCTTTGCTGATGTTTCTTCTTCTTCTTCTGTTTCTTCTTCTTCTACTTCTTCCTGTCTTTTTCTTTTTGATTTCGAATTCTTCTTCGAATTTTTGTTTCTCTATATCGTTCAATTATCTTCTTGATCTTCTAATTCCATCTCTCGATAGTCTTCGTCATCATCGCTTGGTTCCCTTTCTTTATTTTTGGTCTTGCCATTTCTGATGTTTAAATTCTGTTGAAAATTTTTTAAATAAGAAGGTTAGCATTGAGTTTGCAAGTTACATAACCAGTAACTTGGCCAGCTAGTGATCTGGCCAGTGAAGTCACAGACCATGTCAATGACAACATCAGTTACATGATCACTTACTTGGTCAGTTACATATATTGTAAGTGACATGCTCAGTTACACGTTTAGTTAAATACATTGTAAGTTACATGGTCAGTTACATGATGAGTTACATGGCCAGTTTCATTATATGATCCTATAAAGTATGCATTTGAACTAGCAGCATTTCCTATAGCCTAAACAGCATCACAAACGGTCATTATCTCCATATAAATGGTTATGTTACTGTCCATGTCTTTGTATCAAATCACACCAAAATCAAATCACACCCACTCAGTAGCTTATGTCACTGGCTATGTTACAGCATCAAACTAAAATGTAAAGGCAGTCATTTATCATCTCCACTGAAAAGATCTTTAAATCTTCAGTCAAACCAAAACTTGGAATCGAATTATTTTGTTTCATAATCAAATGCAAAAATAATTATATCATCTTCGACTTATAATTCCAAAACTATACACTATCTCAATGTATCACAATTAAGTAAGAGAAGTTTCTGAGAATCGAGGCTGAAAGATTTCCCGGTCGAGGTAGACGATTGAAGGTCTGCAATTCTTCATAACCCTAAAATTTGGGGCTTTTTTTGTGAAGTACTTTTGCAGAGTCAGCGCTGCTTCACCGTGGAGGAAAACAGTTGTCCAAGAATGTATGTGTCTCAGAATGTGGCTGCCAGAGGTGAAGATGAGATGAGAGTAATTCTCTATTTTGGAGTAGGTTTGAGCGGTTTTTGGACCTTTGAAATTCTGAATTATAATGTGGAGAAGATAAACAGTAACCCGTGTTATTTCACTTCCAGTAAACTGTGAAAGAAACTGACGGTGGCAGTTTTTGTAATTAAGTTGAACTCTAGTGGTAGGTTGCGAACATGTGACTTTAATTATCATAGGGACATTTGTGGTGTTTAAATTATAATAAGACACTTCAAAATGATTTTTTTTATCATTATCCCTAATTAATACTGATAAAAAAATTAAATTATATCTTTTTTTGAATAGAAAAAACTAAAATATATTATAATAAACTAAAATATATTATATCTTTTTCTGATTTACTTTTTTTTTAAAATTTTTCCTTTTAGTTTCAATGTTTGTCCTATTTCAATTCATGTCAAAAGAATTTTTTTTCTTCGTGTTTTAAATTTTTATTTTCGATGTTCATAAAGAGAAATTTTATTAACACATCTTTAATTACTTAATACACATCCCAATTTTTCTACATTTTAAATCAAAGTTTATGGATAGATGAAATGACTAAAAAGACATTTATATTAGAAAAGGAAATATAGTTGGAATATGTTTAATAGCTATTGATTTTGTTATAAATTCATGTTGAAATCTTTCTCATGATTTTGCGACAAGCTTGATTATTAGCAATTATGCATTACAAAATTCTTATGATTGTTCATATGATTTGATGGTAATTAATGGAGAAAAAATAAAAACTATTTTTTTTTGAGGTAAAATAAAAACTATTTTAATATAAGCCATATTCGGAATCTTCTTCTACAAGTTTTGACTACTAGCAATTATTCTAATGCTTCTAATAATTAGACGCATCTAGATCCATTTTGATATATATATAATTTTGTGATTATGATAAAGTTTAGCTTAATGGTTTTGATATTGATTTATACACACACACACACTGATTTTATATAGAATTTTGAGATTTGAGGATAACTTAGGTAGTTTGAGTAGTGTATTTAATAAAATGATAGAATAAGAAATTAAATGGTTGGTGTATTAAGTAAGAGCTGTGCATTAAGTATTTAGGGCCGGGATGTGGGAATAAAATTTTCTGTTTGCAAATGGTATTGTAAAGATTTTGATGGAGTTAATATTAATGGTTTTGTGAATTGATTAACAAATTAGAGATGAGGAGGCAACAAAAAGACAAAGAAAAAAAAAATTTGGGTGGAGAAGATGCAAATGTTTTGAGTAAATGATAATTTCATTGATAAAAACTCATGCCAAGAAGGTCATTACACACCCTCCCGCTACCATGCTATGGACAGATCAATGATTTATGGTGAAGATCACAGTGGTATATAGGGATAAACCAACTATATTCGAACTTAATGCTCCTTTATTCAAAGCAAACCTATAATTATGAAGATTCTAAGACATATCATATAGGCGTAGCACCATAAAGAAACTACATTATCTCTTTGCCCTTAGAGCTAGGGCTAGGAGGATTACACAAACCAAGTTTCAAACCAAGCCCAAGCCAGGCCCAATCCCAAACCCAAATCCCATCTTCTGGATTGATGAGCACCAGCCCATTTTGAGGCTTTGTCGGCATAGCTAGGTTCGTGAACGGCGTGCCATTACACTTTTTAGCCGGGATCAAGTTTGCCAAGAAAGAGATCGAGGCCAAAGAACTTCCAGCTTGACCCTGTAGCATTCTCCGCCGACTGCCGCCGCAAATCCCCTCATGGTGCACAATCCGAAGACACCATTTGCATAGGAGATCCATACCTAACCATCACTGCCTGAGTGATCGTTGCCTCGGTGGCCTGTGAAAGTGGTAAGCCAGGAGCCTAAAAAAGCATTCCAATTTGCTATGGGCACCCCAAAAGGAGTCACCCATGCTTTATACCAAGATGCCAGGCCAGGACCTGCTTGCATCTCAATCATCTTTACCGCTGCACCAGATTCAATACCAATGCCACCATAGATCATCTTTGTGTCATCTTCATCATAGGTAGCCATCATAACTATTCCATAGCCACCATAAATACTGCTATTAAGAGCCCGCCCAGCTATAGTAATTATCTTCCGAATTGCAACAAATACATTAATCCCTAATATAATCCAATTCTGCACCACAAGCTTGCAAAGCCCGGGCGACATCAACATGATACCGCCGATGTTCAACTGCAATCAGGTGAACTGATGGAGGCCACAAGCCCAAGATAGACCAGATGCTCCACCATGTCCAATACCAACAACAGTAGCAGATCGAGGCTGCTGGAATTGAAGTTGAGAAGGATCTGAGGATGAGGATCGAATGATTGGTACGACTAGACGAACGCGTCCTGATATGTCAACAAGCCCGGAGCCATTGTGATCTATGCCACTACAAGGTTGCAACGCTAGTGTAAGCGCAAAGAGGAGTGCCGTTAGAGAGAGAGTAGGGTTTGCCATTTTAATCACAGGGATATTTTGGAGATCAAGTAGTCTTTACATTTAATTAAGGGGTTTTGACCATTTACTCTAATTCTAGAGACTTTTTTCCCCCTTACACCACTCACATATTTTTTCTCCACTTACCCATAATGACTCTAATAAGTTGTTCCATAATACCCAATTAAGTTTTTTTTTTTTAGTTATTTTTTTTAGTGGAAGAGAGAGAAGGCATATGAGACTTCCTAGATTCGGGCCATCGATGGCTGAACTTCTCTGAAAACCTCACCGGATGTCCCTAAAGAGATCGTCAAAGATCTCAAAGATCACCATAGAGGTTTATTGCCCCCCTAATAAACAATTATTTCCCCCAATAAACATTTAGTGGGCGGCAATAAAGTTTATGAAACCTCACCGAAAGTCCCCAAAGAGGTTGTCAGAGATCTCATACGTTGCCGGTGAGGTTTATTGCCACCCCAATTATTGAGGGGCAATAAATGTTTATTGAGGGGAAGGAGAACTAATCTCCCTAAAATTAGACAAATAAAATTTTGATTGAGAAAGAAGATGAGAAAATTGCATCAATTCGAAACCCTTTATTAGGGGGCAATAAATCAATAAAAAAATTTATTCCCCTGATAAAAGCAAGAAAATAGTGGTTTTATTACTCTGTTTGTGCTGTACGCTCTGTTACTTTTTTGTTCTTCTCAAAAAAGAAAAAAAAACTTTTTTGGTTGTATAATCAAACCTGCAATATTTGAAAAAAAAAAAAAGATCTGGGCACAGAAAAAATGCTTTAGGCACCTACGTCTCTTCTGTTCTTTACCGGTTGCAGACGATCCCTAATCTCCGGCATCGTCGACGACCGGAGATCTCAACTCCTCATCCAATTGTGGGAAATTAAGATCAAATTCCAGCGACTTCCAAAACAATGACGCTTTGAAGTCTCTGTTGACCTCAACCACCGAGAACGATGAGTCCCAATTGCTGCGGCAATCTTCCGGATCCATCGGTGCATCCATGGCTGTTCAACGCAACAATGTAGTCTAATGGAAAAGCGGGTTGAGGAAGAAGAAAATCAGGTCGAGGCAATAACAAGAAGAAAAGCCGGTCGAGGAAGCGGGTCGATACGAAGGTTAAAGGGACGAATTGACCAAGATTTGTTGGAAGCAGGCTGAGGCGGCCGCGTAGGGATGGAAGTTGTGTGCCATGTTCAGTCCATCAGAGGATGTCAAAGCACAGAGAGAGAGAGAGAGATTGGCAATATGTAGTTTTTTAACTTTTTGGAGTCCAAAATCGTCATTTAGCTATTAAATTGGGTTAATGTGAGTAAAAATTTGTTGTTGGGGTAAGTGAGATGATTTTGGTCTATTTTGGTGTTTTGGGTTAAAGTCTTTTTAGTTAATTGGTGATGTATTTAGTTTTCCTTGCAAATTTGAATTTTAGAAAATTAGTAGGCTTATTACTGGGTAATATACTCTTTCAAAAATTCAAATGTTTTTAGGGTAAACTAATAAAATATGACTTATTCGACACTTTGGTCACTCAATTTTCAAATATATCATTTTGGTCACCAAACTATTACTCTGTTAATTGCTTTAGTCATTTTGCTAAATTTTCCGTTAAAATCTCAATTAAATAGGCAATATTTTTGTAAATATGTATTTTTAGAGGGTAATATCATTAAAATCTTGCTTTAATCACTTCTCCCAATCAATCCAATTCAAACTTCTTAGTTTTCAAAGGTTGGTTGAACGAAAATGCATGTTCTTGATACTGTGGCAAAAAAAAAATTAATGGAAAAATAAAAAGTGACTAAAGTGAATAATGGAGCTAAAGTTATTGAGTGACCAAAGTGTCAAACACGTAAAAGTTGAGTGACCCTTTGTGATATTCTCCTTTTTGTTTTATATAAAAACTAATTCATGAGATGCTGAAGCCCTTGGGCAACCCGAGTTTACAACATCAAATAAATTTAAGAAGTAGTTTGAAATTGTTTTTTACATTAGTGTTGATCACTCGGTAATACCCAAACAACCATACCCATACACAACTAACTTATTTTTTAATGAGAATACAACAGGATGTCAGGATATAAAGATTGAAAATTAAACATGAGGTTGCGTTCTTGATGACAATCCACCGCATTAATTTATATGATTTTGTGTTGAATACCTCAAAATAGCAATAATTATTCTAGTTGTTGGACAGTGAAGATCATACATTAGGAAAGCGATAAAATAAACTATAACTTAATTATAAGTGGGTGACTTATTCTCAATTATATTGATGTCTTTTGAGTTAAAACTCAACACCTAATAGTGGTTAAGTTGAGACAATATCAGTGCGGTAATAAGTCACGAACCACATTTGTCGCCATTTTACTTGGTATCGGGTTTCTCTCTAATCATGTCATGGACGTGAATAATTGAGCTTTAAACAAATGACTGAGCATTCGAAAAGATGCGTTGGCTTTAGCTAGTGAACAAATTATGGCGGAGCTTTTGAAAATATGCGTTAACTTGGGTTTACAAAGTGCGTATTAACCAAGTTTCTGATTGTACTGAGGCCATTTGACTAATAGGTGGTAAAGTTTGGACAAAATAGGTGTTGTAGTAAGCCACAAGCCACATTTGTTGTTGTTCAACACTAGTGACTCCTTGGCAAATATCAAGTTTTGAAATACAAGCAATTTTAGATTATTACTCTCTCTCTCTCTCTCTCGCACCTGAAGATTGAAATATTTGTGTCTTTCGATATATTCCTCTTTAAAGGTGCTGACATATCTTACTGAGAGTTCTTTGTATTGCCAATATATTTTCAACATCATCAAACATTCACCCATATTTAACGAAATTGATATTTCGATAAGTATAGGTGAATATTTAAACGTTTTCAGGTCGGGTTCCATCCATTTCACCTGAAATAAGAATCTATTAGTGAAGGATCCCAAAAATAGATACACTTTTATTTCATTTTGGAAATTGGACGTCATTTTAATTTATATTTGATAATGTATATAAGCTTTCATGTCATATGTAGTTGAAGTTGTTAGCTATCCTATGTAACCAACCATTGAAGGTGTTACTCGATCAGAAGTCTAAGTGTATGGTCTACGATAATTTTCAAGATGCTACTACAATACTTAAACATAAGAAGTGTATAAAATGTTGAGGAATTAATTCAACGCATATTAGCTTATTAATAAAATCGGGCATCAAAGTTTGCACATACATTTAAGTAAAACATATATAAACCTAGCCTCCATTGGTGATTGGATGAGCCTTGTGAAAATAGTTAGATCATCCACAATAGACTCCCTATTTGAGCTTTTATGTAGTTTACAAAAGTAGCTCCAACCACACTCTTAAAATAGAAAAAACGCAAAGAGCTTCTAAATCTGAAAAGCGAGAAAGTGACTCCCAGAAGATTTTAGTTCATTAATGAAACTAATTTAACTATTTAAAATTATAATTTCCTATTTTACAATTTGTTTGATAATTAAACTAATATATATTACTTTTATTTTTAGCAACTTTTTTATTGGTTCTTACATTTTAGAAGAGAATAATAAATTGTGACTCCTTAATTTTTTAACATAGATTTTTGGGGCTCCCTAAAAGTAGCTCATAATTTAATTTTTAACCAATTTTTTTTTAAAAAAATTGTTGAAAAATAACAAATACCATTGGGGACGCTTTTACTAGGAAAAGAGCTTACATGACTGATGTGTAAGTTTAAAAAAAAAAAAAAAAAATTATATTCTGGACGACAATGTAACTCCTCACCCTACTCCTAATGTCAGTGAGATTTGAACCCATGATCTCCATGGTGTTAGTTAAGCTAGCTAACCAACATGCCTACATGACTGAAGTGTAAGTTGGATGAATAATTATCTTTGAATAGTTAGAAGGTATAATATAATCATTAATGGAAACACTAAAAGTTGTAAGTTTGAATTTTAACTTCGCTACAAGGAAAAGTACTGCGTTTTTCTTGTGGGCATATAAACAAAACAAAAACGCAGCTACCACAAGTGAGCAATCACTCTCGTGGTAACTACGTTACAACAAACTGTGGAAGATCAATCTCAATTAGGGCGCATTATCTATGATTATAAGTCTTATTTGACATCTTTACACTCTGTTCAGATTAGGCATATCTTCCATGAAGCAAATGATGTAGCCAATAGATTGGCTCATCTTGCTGGTCTTAATTATCTAGATGATATTTGGTTAGATAAGTCTTCTGTGATTATCCATGATGAACTCTATGAAGATTTATGTACTGGTGCTAGAGGTCAAGGTATTACGTCCCCCTCTATGCCCAACCCTAATATTAATATAATAAGTCAGGCGTGGGGATGAGCCTGGCTGGGTTCCAAACCCGTTTTAAAAAATAATAATAATAAACTAAACAAAACACAGAGAAATTTTTTTTTTGTTGGAGAAAAAAAAAACACAAAGAATATATGAATCTTGTATTCTTGTTAGCATGGTCTCACGAGTTAGTGAAGTTTTGTTTATAAAAAAGCATATATATATGGATTAAAGAAATATAATTAAGCTCATGCATGGACAATGACGTCTATTAATTAGTATACTGCGTTTTTCTTGTGGGAATATAAAAAATTTGACAGAGTCTAACTCGATCTCATCACGTCCTTGGAATTACTAAACTGGTGTTTAAACAGAGGTTTTGTTGGATCAGTGCACGTATTAAGACTATAATTAACTATATACATGCAAGTGTGCAACTACTTGAAAGTTGAAAGTGGGAGCGAGTTAGCCTTTGCACCGATCCCTAATTTCTCGGGACTTACGCCAGCGTCTTAGCAGATGGTAGAGCAATTTCCATCCAATCGATCATTTTCAAGAGAGATTATTTAGAGCACCGCCGTGCACTTGTACCAACATAAATAAATAGTTAGATTGCATTAAATACACTTTTTGTTTATTAAAAATAAAGTGGATAATAAATATCAAGGATTGAGATTATTTTATAAGGGTTGGGTTACTTACACCGTCGGTGCATAGAATAATTTCCACATTTCCAAAATTTGACAAGTAAGATTTCACCCAGCAGTAACTCTCTGTACAAATACCTAACAAGAATCAAGTTATTTTTGCTGGGCTTTAGTGTTTTTGACTTTCAAAAGGTTCTTCGTGAAAGAATACAATTTTCCTCTTGGTATTGCATTTTAGGGTTCTGTTGAACAAAAGTTGAAGATGAAAAAAGAATTAAAGGTCAGCTAGGTTTTGGTGAAGAATAGAGATAATGGTTGGCTAGGTTTTGGTAAAGAACGAAGAATAAGAAAGAGACTGCTATTGTTTTTTTATTCCCTCTTTTTCTCTCCTATTATTGGCCAGAAAATGTCAAAATGATATTACTTTCTGCTGTTAGCTAACCATGGTTAACAAGTAATGAATTCAAGGATGGTAATGTTGGACTTGGGCCACTTGGCCTATAAATAGGAGCTCCAGCCCTTGCTGGAAAGATGTGCAAATTAAGAAGCTCTAGCCCTTGAGTTCACATAGAAGTTTTTGCGCCCAAAACGTAGGTACAGTCGGTTATACCATGATCAAGATATGTTTCGTTCTACGCTCACATTACGTTAATATTATCATCATTCTATATACACACCGGCATCTTCAATTTTCTTACTCCTGCTAGTGACATAGTGTGATCAATTGTTGAAACTCATGTAATCTCCACATGTTTCTCTCGATGATGGCAAGAACATTGTCTTAGAATTTAAAAATATCATCTTGTGAAATTTAAATCGTATATTTCTAGCTTGTAACTATATTCGTTGTTCTTTCAATTTTTGCAGAAAGAAATTAACTAGGCAAGATGACTAGCGTGTTATCTGATCTGATCAATACTGAAGATCTCCTCAAGACTGATCTGATCAGGTTAATTTTCCTACTCATTAGTCACCTCAAAATCTTTGGTACTATACAGCTAGCTGTTGTGTTTGACTTCGATTTGTATCAGCTAGTCAACTAAAATCTTCCCATATATGACTGAATGATTTTTCAATTTGTTTTTCATTACCAAAAAGACGATGATAAAAAGAAAAATCAAGATCGTAATTTTCACTAGATTAGATTTGCTGATTATGTATGTAATATCGAAGTTAAAAGAAGGATTGGTGTGAGGTGAAAGTTTAAGCAATTTAATGAGTCGTGAGAGAGAAGAACCTATGAGGTATTAAAATAGTTGTTTTCTTGGTTGCAGCACTGAGAATGAAAACCAGGATGATGTGGTTGCTACTGAAACTGAGAGCCTGGAAGATGACCCAGTTCAAACAATTTTAGACGGGTTCAAGCACTTCAAGACCAACTTTTACGAGTAAGATGATCGACATTATTTCAAATCAAGTTTATTTTCTTTTCGTCTGATAAAAAAGAAAATCAAATAATATTGTTCAAGTTTTCTTATCTTTATTCTAATATTCTATTATGGCTGATCTTGCAGCACAAACCCAGAGTTGTTCAACGAGCTTGCCCTAGCACAAAGCCCCAAGGTAAGCAATCTTTATGAATAATAAATGGCATCTTACCTTATTCCTAAACATGTTTAGTTGTTTTATTTGAGAGAGTATTTAGTGCACTGATGTACACTTGCACCAACAAGAATAGACTGCTAGATAACATCAAGTACATTTTTTTGTTATTAAAAAAAAGGTTGCCCATAAACATCGACGACTGAGATATGCTGGATCTATTGGTTCACTTGCACCGTCAGTGCATATAAGATTTTTCATTTTTATTTGTGGCTAACAATATTCTAAAAGTCAGAAAATAAAGAGAGAGTATTCAGTGCACTTGCACAAAAAAAATGGACGGCTGGATCATATCAAGTATATTTTTTGTTATTAAAAAAACAGTTGTTTATAAATATTAACAGCTGATATATGTTAGATCTGCCAGTACACTTGCATTGTAGGTGCATAGCAAAATTTTCCAAAAAGAAAAAGGGCATTCATACTAACTTTAAACATGTTTCATATTATGGATTCTCATATTCTACTCAAATTTTGTTTATAATTTGTTGTTGGATGTGATTAAACTTTTACATACATTTGTCAAAAAAAGACTGTTGCTAATCGATTAATCTCCAACTGATGCAGTTTTTGGTATTTGCATGCTCGGATTCCCGAGTGAGTCCCTCGCATGTTCTTCATTGCACACCTGGACAAGCCTTTCTGGTTCGCAACATTGCTAACTTGGTTCCTGCATATGACCAGGTATAAATTAAGCTCTTGCATTTCTTTATTTTAACTAAAGTTTTAATTTGATTCCTACTTTTGTCATCTGTTAATCTACTTCACAGCTAAGGTACACAGGAACTGGAGCAACCATTGAGTATGCTGTAGAAGAACTCGGGGTGAACATTGCAAATTTATCTATTTACTTCTATAATTCCTCTTCATTACTGTTTATGAATGCTAATTAGAAATATAAAATTTTACAGGTAGAAAACATTTTGATAGTGGGACACAGTAGTTGCGGAGGAATAAAAAGGCTAATGTCTTATCCCGAGGATGGTTCCGCTCCACTGTAAGGATTTTAATTACATAACTTTTAGCTCAATTAATTGCGTAAGATGATTGGAAATTCTTTCTCTTATGTTTATATTAGCATCGAAGTCTAATCTGCGATCTATGTATGACGTGTGTGTGTGTGTGTGGAACTATCCATCGCGCTAATGATTTATTTTGCATCCTACACTATTTCAAACTTGCAGGGTCTTTATAGATGATTGGATGAAAATGGCTTTACCTGTCAAGACAAAGGTTATTGCGGAAGCTGGCGATACCGATTTCCAGGAACAATGTGATCGTTGCGCAAGGGTAAGCTAATTGAGCTCCCGTAACATACTCTTTATAATTTAGTTTTTATGTAATTGGTTATAATGAATTCGTGGTTAAAAACTTAAAATACTAGATTACACTCGTCTTAATTTTTCTTTGATAATTTTATACAGAAAGCAGTAAATTTGTCATTGACAAACCTACTCACATATCCCTTCGTTCAAGAGGCACACTCGGAGAAAAAACTAGCACTTCGGGGTGCTTACTATGACTTTGTCAACGGACGTTTCGAGCTCTGGGAGCATGGTTCCGACAACATCATCATAGCACCTTAGTTGCTTAATTTGCAAGTCTCTAAATAAGTAACCGCAAATAAAGAAGAGGAACTCCAAGTGCTGCATTTTGTCACAATGCCTGTATAATGTTGCTTGTTCAGTTGATTTTTCTTGAATTATGTCATTTCTTCTTTAAATGTACTCCATTTTCCCGCCAAAAAAAAAGAGTGCTGTTTTTAGAAACCTAATTACAATCTTCGTTTCTGTAGTTTTAAATCAGTTTTCGATTTGGTACCTGTAATTGTCAGTTCATAAAAGTAAATAAAAAAGTGATTACAACTAGTAAGGGAGAGTGGAAAACTAGTTGGGGCGAGAATAGGGTTATATGTTTTCTTCCGTACAATTAATATGAAAGAAAAACTCGAGAGATTATTCAGAGCACCGCCGTGCACTTGCACCAACATAAATGAATGGTTAGATTGCATTAAATACACTTTTTGTTTATTAAAAATAAAGTTGATAATAAATATCAAGCGTTGAGATTATTTTATAAGGGTTGGGTCACTTACACCGTCGGTGCATAAAATAATTTCCAGAAAAACTCATGGATTTATACTAGCAAAAAGAATATCTCATTGAATATGGAAGAAACCTCATAATTAATACCAGTGATGGAGTCTCTCAAGTACACGAGATGAGTAGTTGTACCAACAATAAGAATTATGTGTTTATTTTGGGTCTTCATAGCTCTTTTCTCATGTATCCGGTAAGTGATATACTAATTTCAAGCTTACTACGAGTAGAATTAGAGAGAAATAAGCTTGTTGCCACCATGTCTGAATATCAACTTTCAACGTCTTGAAGAATTGGTTTTATAAACTTATTTTATTTTCAAATATGAGATTGTTGCACTTCATTTTCTGTTGCCCATTTGATAATAAGATGGTTACATTGTAGATAATTAAAACAATAATTTCCCTCACAGCAATGATAATATTGAATTTTGATACTTAAAACATAGTCGCTTTTCTCTCTAACTAATTTAACGATTTCATTTCGTAGGTACTACACACTTAGTCACTTTGTATTGGGATGTAATACAATGCCAAGAGAATCGATTTAGAAGATAATAGTAGTTGACATAAAAACACATGCATGTAGTAGTTGTACTCGTTCAATAATGATACAGCAACCTGTTTCCGAGAATGTGCGTGGTAGCTGATGAGTCTTGTTACCTTATTAAAGCGAATTATTGCTACGGAGAGTCCAAAATGGCATGCATGTCAACTAGTATTACTTTTATGTCAACGATCATAATGTCTAGCTATAGGTTAACGATACTTTCCAAAAAAGAAAAAAGGTTGACGACAAGTAATGCACTAATGGAAAGCAGAGAATGTACTTAATCGTATTATACAAAGGGCTTGTTGCCACGTTTCTGTTAATGAAAATGAATATATAATCTTGATCCTAATTATCCAAGATTAATGACAGAAATCATTCCCTGTCAAATGGGAACTTCCACATAATAAGTTCACATTAGCTAGCCATTCCCATGTTAGGTTGCCCATTATGAACTAGATTCCAAATTTCCAATATACAAATGTATAGTGGATCATAATTGAAGATGTTTTGAGCTCTATATGCTTTTGCAAGAAAGAAGGAGATGCATGGCCAATGTCTCCTTATCTATATTCTAATAAAGTGATGAACATATGTGAACCATAATTGAAAATTTTAACCTTAATAATACTAAGAGATTAAACTATGCAAAAATTATCAGGATCAAAATCTCAAATAAATAAAGTCTGTGAACAAAACTATCTTCACCGCCCACCACTGGAGATTCGCACATCCATCGTGCTTGTTGCCCAATTTCTAGCGTCAATTATTTGAACTAATTAATTAGGTTTTAGATACGTATTGTTGATCGTTGATCAATGATCATCTTCATAATTATGTTTGATTAATTATGTACTAGCCTCTTAACACACGCTTATGCTTGTGTCAATTGGCTTTTTTTAATGTTTTTTTGTACCAAAAAATTGATTTTACATAATTTATTTCTTTATCAAACTGCAATAAAAAATAAGGAATAATACAGTTTCTGGACTTGTGGTAAATAACAATTGGTGATTCATTGCTCACACGTCTAGTAAAAACCCTCCCACATTGAGATTGACAGTTTCTTCTCTCTCTTCTTTTCTTTTTCTCTTTTCCTGTTTTTCTTTTGAGAAATTTTAAATACACACCCCTAATCACTTAATACACATCCCTATTATTTTATATTTCAAATTAGATTTTGTAAGTAAGTTAAATGACCAAAACAGACATCTATGCATTAGAATGAGAAGAAAAATAGTCATATTTTCCTTATATTATTCTATTTATGTATAAATAGTTAGATAAACACAACAAATTTCTATACATGGCCTCCCAATTTAATATAAGAATAAAGTTAGAAACTATCTAATTTAATTTTTCCTTAAATAAATTATAATTAGATGAGGTTAGAGACCATAATATTTAGAATTTCAAAATCAATGGCATTAAATATTTTTTAAACATATCGCTTTACTCCCATTTTTTTAGTTAATTTCCTTTTTTGTTCTAAGAGTTATGATTAATCAATTTATTTTCTAATATAAAACATCACAGGTGAAAAAACTTTGTAATTGTTAATTTGTTTGGCCCCTTTAATGACAACTATTTAGTTCCGCCACTATGGAGAAACTACTGGTATAGTTTTGGTTGAATGTTCTACTCATAATTTTATACTTGATTAACATGGTGTTTGGTGGATGAGAGCTCAAATAACACAAAGCATATTTATATGCATCTATTTAAAGGAAACAATAATAAATCTTTATGGATTTCTCAATAACTAACAAAAGTAATAAATGTCAATATATTAGAATATACTAATCATATTAAATAGTAACCTTAATATAGTCAAAAAGTAGGATATTTCATGATTTTTTAGATTAAGGGTATTTTAGGTACTTTGGGTTGTGTATTTAGTAAATTATTAGAATGAGAAATTAAATGGGTTGTGTATTAAATATGGAGTGTGTATTAAGTAATTAGGGGTGTGTATTTAAAACTTCTCTTTTCTTTTTCCAATTTTTAATTTACTGTTTTATCCATTATCTATTAAAGTTTATAGTCTTAGAGTTTTAATTAATCAAAGGCAATTGTAGGATTATTGAAAATTTAACCTTAAGCCTTATTGGCTTAATTAATACTGATATAGTCTTAGTATTCTTAGTCAGTGCTAACAATAAAATATAATAATCATATAAACCAGCAGATTAAACAGATCACAACCGTTAATATTTATATGCAATATTTTTTTTAATCTTTTTTTAATAAAAAAAATATATACTTAATGTTATCTAACTATCAATTCTCGTTAGTGTAAATGCATGTCGGTGTACTAATACTTTCCCCTTACAGAAAATTCTTATTCAAATTTTGGGACCATATTTCGAGGGGGATGTAACAAGACTGTTCATTTATTATGATATACAAATTATAGCCACGTTCCTTAATAGATTAATCAGGATACGGCATGCATTTTTCTTGTGGGCATATTACATAACAAATATCTAACTTTTAATTACCGCGTCCTTGGGTCTGTCGAACTTTTGCATAAACTAAGGTTTTATGGATCGATCGGTGTAGTGCTTATTCCGCGTCCTTGGAGTCTGATTGTAGTCGATCAAGAAATATTTAACGGTGGCATACGCGGTGGTTTCCGACCATATTTACTGTTTACGACGACTTCAATAGTTGAAATGGTGGCAGCCTGCATTCGCAGGTCCCTTTTATTTTGGTATAATTGTTTGAACCCAAAATAAATATTTTTCCCGATAAGGGGGACTCGAGAGAAACCGGGCCAATATCCGTGGCCCAAGCTATATATTTTCGATAAGTTCCGAAAAATATTGTTTTGAGGCTAATCAAAGCCTACTTAGAGGCCAAGCAATCTTGAAGCAAATTTGAATATTCATTGATCTACTATTGATTATCAAATATTTGATAATTAAGGATAGTTGGTTTGCTTACCAAGATTGAGCAGGAAGGAAGGGATCATGGGATTCATGGCCAACAGCTTTGCATGCAAGGAATATGGGACTCTATATATTCTGCTCGCGAACGTCAAAGAAGGCTTGCCCAAGATGGATATACAAGTTAATTATATATATGCAAGCGAGCAAGTCTGCCATGCGATTAAGGTTTCATGAGGGTGGAGCAGATGGAAGGATATAATTATCTTTAATTATGTCATTCCTTATTCCTTCAGTGCCATATAACGTGCATATCCAAGAGTCAATCTTTGAGGCAATTACGTTGTCTGGAGGAAGATCGCATCCAAGATGTTGGTTCAAGAGGCAATTAATCTTTGCCTACATTCTAGCGGCGACAGAGGAGGATAATTATTAATTATTACTTACGATAATATCAAAACTATTAAGAGTTTTGATTTGATTCAAGGCCAACAACTGTGGCCTAAAATATAGTATTTCATTCATATTAGGAAAGTGAATCTGCAGTAGCCTATATATAGAGGCTAAAGACGATACAGAAAGAGGACCTCTCTTGAATCAATCAATCCCAGCGATTACAAAGCCTCCCCGGAGCAAACCCTCAACCTCGTTGAAACTCAGTGACCGCCCGCCAGTCCTAGTCTCCTCGCGAGCCGACTGTCAGCCTCACCAGATCAACCCGGCGACCGTACTTCCAGTCCCAGTCTCCCCAGGAGCCGACTGCTAGCACAACCGCCACTGTTACTTCCAGCGAAGCAAGGGTAACGCCCTCGCAACCCAGCGAAGCTAAAGTCACGCTTTAGCAAACCCGTGCTTCTCTCAACTTCCCAGTGATTGCTCTGCTTAGTCTACAACACTAAGTATCGATTCGGTGAACGCGAAGAAACCACAACCAAAGTCCTTATCCGTAAGGCAAAAGTCCTTTCCCGAAAGGTAAGAAAAGAACCTTGTGACGAGGTTGGTGCTCTCCTCGTCCATAGCGCTTGAAGAAGAAGTCAGGTCACGGGACTACCCCAACGACTGCACCCAACGGTGCTGGCACGCCTGCGCAACCACACGCTCAAAAGAGACTGTTTGCACACCAGCTGGTTTTGGAGCCAAACAATAATATTGAAAAACTAGTGGCATTGGTAAAAACGACTCAAATACTCGAAGCTGAAAGAGGGCAATTGGCCTATATATAGAAGCTTCAGCCCTCAGTACTGCAAAGATGTCCCAATTTAGAGCTTCTGTGTGTTTTTGTTATAGTGATTAGCAGAAACAAATAGTCCTTAAATTCCTAGAGATCAAGACTCTTGAAAACGTATGGTTGGTTGATGTACGTATATATGTGCTAGTTACTGATTTGTTTCAACTTTCAAGCAATCTACATAACTATCCTTTCCTTTTGGTTGAGAGAGCGATCTCATTATCATGGTTTATACTTCAATTGCTCTAGTTAATTGCACTCTTGAAAATATATTTCCTTGTATCGAAATAAGTCATGATTATTCATTTTACTTAATTTGCAGGAAGTAACTTGAAAAAATGACTAGCCAGTTATCTGATTTGACCAACATTCAAGATCTCATCTTGAAAAAGCTTGTGAGGTTAGTCCAGTCTATTCTATCTTCTTATCTAATGAGGATTATGCAACAATTGATGCATAAATTAATTAGCACCTACCCTCACTCCCAAAGGAGCAAAGGATCGACTATAGTCTACAACTCTACATTATAGTTGTTGTTATTCCACTGTCGAACTTGCTTAATGAAATGTTACATTTCTACAATACTATATGCTGCTTAAAATATATAAACGCATGGCGATGATGAAATGCTAATTAACTTGGCGGGCTTGTAGTTATCAGAAGGAAGACCTGGAAGATGTAGCTGCTCCCAAACTTCAGAACCTCAAGGTTGAGTGCAATGACCTGAAAGGAGCTGAACCAAATACACCGACCAGCCCAATAGCCAGCCCTCTCGACCCAGTTAAAAGAATTATAGATGGCTTCAAGTACTTCAAGACCAGCTACTTCGAGTAAGAAATATACATTACTCGGTTGTTGTCTTGTTGATGAAAGTATGTTTTTGAACTCATAAATTACTGCTTTTAAAAGCACAATGCAAGAAACTGATATCTTTCAATTTCCTTCTTGCAGCACAAAACCAGCTTTGTTTGATGAGCTTGCCCAAGGACAAAGCCCCGAGGCACGTATACTTTTCCATCTTTAGGCCATAATTGATATCCTTTATTTCTAATTATCATGATTTGATTAAGATACATATGTTTTAATTTGTTGGTAATTGATCTCATATGCAGTTTATGGTATTTGCATGCTCGGATTCTCGAGTGTGTCCTTCACATGTTCTTCACTTCCAACCTGGGGAGGCCTTCATCGTTCGCAACATTGCTAACATGGTTCCTGCTTTTGATCAGGTTTGTTAATTAATTTACCTAGATCTAATTAAACAAACTACTATAGCCCAGTTCCTTATTAGTTATCTCCAAGTAATCAAAACTTATATATTCATTTTACTATGCGTACGTACGTCGGTACGTAGCTAATATTTATTATCCGCTTCACAGCTAAAACATGCAGGAGTTGGAGCAACCATAGAATATGCTGTCAAAGAACTCGGGGTGAACATTTTGCAATTTTTTATGTTGAACTTCTTTAATCCTATATGTCAACGCATACATGCATGTTCACTTTTGAATGCTAACTAACAAGGAGAAAATCTTATAGGTGGCAAATATTTTGGTAATGGGACACAGTAATTGTGGTGGAATAAAGAGGCTAATGTCTTATCCGGAGGATGGCTCTGAACCCTTGTAAGGCTTCTTTTCATATACAAAATTTGCTGCATTGCATAACATATAAGCTGGAACAGAAATCATTCTAATCCTTCTGATGCTTTGCATCTCCATGATTGACATTTTCAGCGACTTCATAGATGAATGGGTGAAAATGATTTTACCAGCCAAGGCTGAGGTTATTGCAGAAGCTGGGAGTGCAGATTTCCACGAACAATGTGAAAGATGTGCAAGGGTAAGCTAATTATGCTCTAACTTTCATTTTTGGCTAAAATTAGCTTCATATATATAACTTTGCATGACTCTCAGGCTCTCAGCATGATTTTTCTGTCATAATTTTATGCAGGAATCAGTAAACTTGTCACTGGCAAACCTACTTACCTACCCCTTTGTTCAAAAGGCACACTTGGATGAAAAACTAGCACTTCGGGGTGGATACCATGACTTTGTCAATGGAATTTTCGAGCTATGGGAGCTCAAATCCCAAATTTTAAACCCCATCATCGTACAATCTTGATTTGCATGCGGGTGGATACCATGACTTTGTCAATGGAATTTTCGAGCTGTGGGAGCTCAAATCCCAAATTTTAAACCCCATCATCGTACAATCTTGATTTGCATGCTCTTGGAGATTTGTGAATAAGTGATGACAAATAAACTAGATCATCCCTTGTGGACTGCAATGACTATTGTATTTTGATTTTTCTCACAATGCCCACGTATAATTAATTACTGTTGTTTTGCGTTCTATTCTTTGAACTTTTAAATGTGCCTTGTCTTTTTAGAAAGTAAAAGACATGTATAGCATAACTTGGTACATGTACTTTGGTACGTACATCCATATAACAATGTTGTTTCAAAGACTAAAAGAAAGTAAAGAAAATAAAAACTGTTTCAAACCGCATGCATATCCTCATCATTGGTTTTATATATTGTCCTTAAACCTTAAGTGCATATCTAGATAGTGAAGCATAATGCTTAAATATGATAGCATGCTTACAGTAGTTCTATGGACGTGCAAGATAGAACTGCGAAGTCAAACTTGTATCCTGAGTTCTTGAAGGACAGACCCTGAAGTATAGGGCTGGGTGCGGTTCAGTCCGGTCCTGAAATTTTGTGGACCCGAAATCGAACCCGACTACTCAGTCTCGGTTCAAGCCCGAGTATTTTTTATTCTAAAACTGACTGCAATCCGAATCGGTTATATTCGGCCCGTACTTTCAGTCTGTCGGTCCTGTGACACATGAATACAGCAGATTTCCAGCTTATGCCTTCTGGGAAATGGTCTTTTTCCTGTTATCCAACATCTTTTTATGGCAATGCAACACAATCACAATGAAATACATAATTACATTATTAGTTTATTACACAACACATTACATGAACATACAAATTACAATGCAACATTGCAACTGAACTCAGAATAGCTATAGTGCAGAACAACAAAACAACCATAACTTGACTCACAGTCACATCATTTCATAATCCAAAGTTCCAAACTCAGAAGTGACAACTCCCAAATTGAGAAGGCAAATTATTACAAATTGTCAAATTATAACTGAGAGAAAAAAAAATAGAACAAATTGAAATTGTCCAATTGAATTTAAATCAAATAACAACAGGAAGAATTGCAGTTCAATCAAACAAAGTTTTCAAGAACTGCAGAAGCCATGCTCCAAGCCACAAACAAAGGACATATTTCCAACAGCAACAATGCAACATCACTCACATTGGTCCAAGCCTCCAACAGAAATTCTGCATATTGGACTTTAACAGAAATTCTGCACATTGCATTTCAACATAAATCGATCACATTATCACAATGCTGCTATCATTTGGATTACAACATAAATTCAACAAAATATTGCTATCATTTGGATTTCAACATATTGATAGTTTGATACATTTTCAGTGAATAGAAATTCATACAGATCTAATCACCAATGAAAAAACAACTTGAACAATTAATTCATAGCCTTTCCATCAACAACTTATCAAATCATTAAAATTGCACATAGAAGATAATCTATTACATAACAGAATTCAAGTTACTCAATTTGTTCCATATTACATCACAATTATATCAATGTAGCACAAATGCACAATAGCACATTGTTGCAGACAAGTGAACACAGTTCACAAAAAACACATTGCATCAGTCCATTAGGCAAGTCAACACATTGCACTTATTGCAGTTCAACATCAAAACTGACAAAACACATTGCATCATAAATAAATAAATGTAAAAACCAAGTAAAAAACACAGTAAGTAACCTGCAAGATGAAGAATTTGAAGCCCCTGCTGCATCAAGCAGTCAAGATGAAGTATTTGAAGACTCTGCTGCATCACAATCAATTGTTATCTTTGCAGCCTTTGAGAGCTTTCCTGCACGAGCCTTTTCACTTGAGGTAGTATCCTCAAGTTGATGTTCTGCACCAAAATTGTATCACAATTAATTCACTTTAATGCAGGCAAAAAAATTTAACTTTACAAGTAATGTACTGAAACTTTGAAACAATCACCCACCTTTTTCCATTTTTTCATAGAATTCAAACTCTTCGGTAGTTGGAAAGTACTCGATCTCGGATATGCTGTTAGCATTGATCTAATTTTGCATGCATATTAGGGCTTCCATAGTTCTTGGAGTCATTGAACTTCTATAGGGATCAATTAACCTACCTCCAGTACTAAAGGCACTTTTCAGAGGCCACTGTACTAACTTCAATAGCAAGCACATCTTTGGCCACAAGTTGCAGATTTGGGTACTTCACTCCATTAAGCCTCCACCACATCAAAATGTCCCAATCCTCTTCTTCAGGTGTATCTTTGATTGGATCAAGACAATATCTGTCCACTTCATGTTGCACAACCACCTCTTCTGATTCCCTCAACTTGGTTTTCCATTTCTTCAACATGTCAGCCCTCTTGCCACTCAACGTCCTTGTATTAGAGCTGCTGCTTCCAGTCTTTCCACTAGTAATGCCGCTCCCTGAACTTGTTTTACCTTTCTGAGGTCCATTTAAAGATGCATACAGGTCAGTAAGCTGCACAACTAACTCCTTCAGTTCCTCTGATGCCTTCTTAACTTGTGAACCATCATATCCAAGCATATCTCGACAAGTACTACCAAAATTCCTAAGCTTATACCTAGGATCCAGCATGAGAGCAACCAAAAGAAGCTGGTTCATGTCCTCCAGCTTGGCAAAGTACTTTGTAAACTTGGCTTTCATCTTCACAGCCATCTGATGAAGGGTTCTTTGTGCTTCATGCTCAAAATCTTCTTCATCTCTATCAAACAAGTCCTCTATTTCAGCTTGAATACTTACAATGTCATGGAATGCTCGATGTGAGGTTGGCTTGTTTGATGCACTAACCCTCAAGGTTACCTCATAGAAGACCTTTAAGAACTGCACAAATATTCCAGCTTTCTCCCAATCATGTTCATTTGGTGGTCCAATCCTCTTTTTGGTCTTCGGGTCGACAACTACAAAACCATCTTCAAGCTCCCCATCATTTTCTTCAGGTTCAGATTCATCAAAATAGTTCTCGTACTTGCTGTCCTCTTCATCAGCCATCCTATAAAAGGCTTTCTTCAGCTCTAAGGCAGTCTCCAGCATAATAAATGTTGAATTCCACCTAGTTGGAACATCTAAAACACATATTTTCTTGGATTCCAACTTCTCTTTCTCAACACACTTCTTGAACACCTCAAGCCTCGATGAACTACTTCGAACATACTTGACTGCATTCCTAATCGAACCCACTGACCTATCTAACATTGTGAGTCCTGATCTCACAATGAGATTGAGGATGTGAGCCAAACACCTCACATGCAGAAACTTCCCTCCTAAAACCGGCTTCTTCGACCAATCCACCATTTTCTTCCTCACATATTCAATTGCATGCTTATTAGCCGCATCATTATTGACACTAATTGTCAAAACCCTCTCAATACCCCATTGAATCAAGCATGATTCAATAAGCTTCCCTATGCTATTGCCCGAATGATTACTAATTACACAAAAATTGAGAATTCTCTTGTGCATCTTCCATCCATAATCTATAAAATGTGCAGTTAGCACCATGTAGTTTATGTTTTGCACTAATGTCCATGTATCAGTGGTTAAACACACACTAGGACTCTGCAATTCCTTCCTCAGCTCCACCTTTTTTGCATCATACATCTTCAAAAACAATTTCACTATTATTCTCCTAGATGGAATCTCCCACTTTGGGACAGCCACTGAACAAAAATGCCTAAAACCCTTCCTTTCAATTGCGCTAAATGGCAATTCATCCATCACAAAAGTTGAGAATTCTCTTGTGCATCTTCCATCTTACACCAATCTTGCAACCACAGTTTAACAGCTAGACTAGGTTCACCACTGACACTTACACTCCCATCACCACCCAATAGTGTCTGCCCTTTCTCTATGTCAGCCCTACCCGGATACTTCTTACAGACATCTTGAATATGTCTCCTAAGAGAACTAGTCCCATTTTCATATGGATCACAAGCCAAATCGGTTGAACAACACTTACATTGGGCAAGAGTGACAGTTCAAACTTGCTGCATCTTCCCATCAACTGTTTCGAACATAGGCTTCTCAATCTTGTCAAAGTGTAGCCAAACATCGAATTGAAACTTTCCAGGCTTGTCACCCTTCTTCCTCTTCCCCTTCCCTTTCGGGTCAACATGTGGTAGAGCTGTTGAACTTGCCGGATTGGACTGACTTACTTCCACTGTTGAACTTGCCAGAACTATAGCATTCCCCCCCCCCTCCCCGCGGAAGCCATGCTTGTTGCTGACTTTGCTGTTGTATCAGGTGAGGCCATGCTTGGCAGATTTTGGGGAAGAATTGATGAAATTGGAGACAGAATCAGATTGGGGAGGGAATCGAAACCACAAGAGAGAAGAGGGAATCGAACAAACACTTGATCAAAGGAAGAAAATCACGAAATTGGGGAAGAGTAATTTGGGGCTTTGGGTGCTAGGGATTTGACTCGGTGAAGAACCGAAGAAATGAGGTCGAAACTGACTGAGGTCGTGTTTAGACTTAGGTTTGGGACTAACTAATGACCAATGAAATACTGACACTTATAGAGGGTGTTATAGTTGGGCCGGTTCGGGTTACTCGAGATTAGAAATATTAGAAACCGAGACCGGCCCGTTCTCATAGGTTTCGGTTTGGTCTTAGCCAGGACCGTAAAAAATGACTACAAAGCCCTACCCGATTTGTTGGTTTCTCGGGTTTTCGGCCTCAAACGCCCAGCCCTACTCAAGTAGTCATGTATATAACTATATAATAACAAGCCCAAGAGGCTAGGCACCACGCCACTCCTCCACTATCCATTTACTAATAAAGTGTAATAAACTTACAAACATTAGTGACTTACAAATCTCCACAATTTCCAACATAGATATTCCTTGTGGTTGTTTAATAGTAAGTGCTCACTACTTCTGCATGCGCATGAAGCAACTTGCCAATCTTTATTTATAATCAGTGATTGTACGTAAAACTCATCGATCTATTGTCATTTGGTGTTTATCACATGTTTGACATGGGTGGATGGATATTTCATTTAGTTAAGGACTCAAATTTATGAAGGAAAACTCATGGCGTTTACATTTTACACACACACACACACACACACACACACACACACACACACACACACATATATATATATATATATATTGTTTGTAGTATTCACCATTCGTCGAAACATAATTTTAACGTATCTATCATATATTGAGAATATAGTCGTTTCGTCTTTGTTAATTTAACGAAGTTGCTAGTTCAATGTAATCTATTAATTTTATTTTTACTTGCTATATAGATATAGATATAAGAAGAAATTAAAATAAAAACTTAAATCTTAACGATAAGAGTTCAGAAATCATTATTTGACCCATGGACTACTAAACTGATGGAGACCTGCATAATCTCAAACTCACAATAGATTTGAAAGTTGTTGTTGAAGGTCGGACTTGGATTAAGATTGTACGTTTGATGTGGTTTATAGGCCCACCTTAATTATTTATATATTCGAGTTGTTTTGTAGACTATAATTTATGCATGTTTTCTATTAATGTGTAGGTAAGGTCATCTCCAACCATAGTGTCAAAAGTCATTTTGGCTTCCCCAATCCAAGTGTAGCAACTCCAACCCAATAGAAAAGGTAGTTAAAATGACCCCTGAGTCCAAAGTTTAGTCATTTTGACTAAGTTTTGTAGAATAAAAGCCAAAACCGAGAAGAAGGGAGAGGAGGTGGGCCCCATGGTTTATTGAGATTATGCTATGGCTTTTGACTAAATGAGGTTGAATATGCAAAATCTGAATGAATAGTAATGACAATAGATCGAGGTGTCAAATTCATGAAATTGCTATGGCTTTTGGCTAAAGGATTGGATATACCCTACAAGTAGGTTGGAATAAAAAAATTAGGAACTGCATTTCTTGTTATAAATAAATATAATAGTAATATAGAGTTTTAGATAGAAATTATTGATTTTTTTATGATAGCAAGAAGAGATTTCATTAATCTCATAGTTAAAACAACACGTACAATAATTTCCTATATTTGTGCTCTACATAAGAGGTCAAGTAGTTGAGAAACAACCAACACAACTCAGGCGCCCACTTATTCAGTGAGCCTATAAGACTATGATTAGTCTTTCAAAATTAAAACTTAGCGAGAATCCTCTCACCAATGTACTCAATTGTGATATTCAAAAATTCTCTTTAACTAAGTGTAAAAAGACTAAAAACGCATCATAAAATGTAAAATAAAGACTATCCTAAACATTAGGCCCAAACGCACTTACCCTTAAACCAAGAGTTAGACGTAAAAGTCCCACCCTATGCCAAGAGGAGCCAACCACCCGGACAACACAAGCATAATGCCCAAGACCCAACCCAAAGGAGTAATACCCTCCAAGTGAGGCCCAAGATGAGACTTAAAAGCCTCACCCCTACACCAAGAGGAGCAGATCAACCCACCTGCCAACTAGAAGGATCCTGCAACCTGGACTGCCTAGAAGGCTTGTCATTGGCAAACCTAGTTTCCTATTATCCCATGGCAAGTGCGAGTTTACACGTACATTGCCAAATAATGACTTTTTTTTATTTTGGAAGAGCCAAATAAAGACTTTGACTAAAAAAAAAAAAACACAAAAGGACTTGGACAAGGCGCGCACCAACTAGGATTTCATAAAAAGAAAGGGTCCACAGTCCACATACTGTAGATTTTTCTCTCTCTCTGAAACCCACTCCATGCCCTTGAGAGTCGGTGGCACTGCTCACCCTTTATGGGTGCTTCCCTGAGCTATGTCTCAGATCTTGGGCTTCTACCTCTTGTTTCTTCTCTTTTTTTCTCCTTCGGTCTCCCTCCCTTCTCCTTCCATCTTGCCCCAATTTTCTTTCTGCACTTTAAACCCAAATTTGCTCTAACCCATTCCTCACTACCCATCACTTTCTTTTACCCACCATCTCTCATATCCAGATCTTGTTTGCTGGATTTCTTCCATTCCATTTCAAATAGGTACCATGGCTTGGTTGTTGCAGTGGCTTCTCTCAAACGCGATTTCTCGCGTCTCAATCGGAAGATAGGTAGAGCCTTGGCTCGGGTGCATGCACCACCTCCTTCTATGTTCTATTTTCGGGGCCTCTTGGCTCCTCCTGATCTGGGTTTCATTTGCCTAGATTTGTTCTCAAAGTTGTGGCTACAAATCTCATGTTATGGTGCAAATTTGTACTGTGTGGAAGAGGGTATATATGTGGTTAGATCCTCCTTTTTCTTTTGTTTTTCCATTTTCAGGGTAATTTTGATCGGGCTTTGGTGTAGGCGTCTCCTTACAAGCTGCAATTTTGGAGTTCCATGTACGAATTCAGCTATGACGGCCATGGTGGACTTTGGTGGTGCTGGATTTGTGGCGGCTGAAGAAGATCTGGGCTTTGTTACTTTTTTTCCTTCTTTTTTTCTTTTGCTTTAGGTTTTTAGCTGTTCTTTCTTTTCTTTTGATTTCTCTAGTCTTACTTGTTCTGGCAGTTGACTATGTGAATCATGTTTTGCAGATTTCGTTTGTATTGGGCTGTGTCCCTTGTACTGTTGTTTGGCCTTAGGCCTTGTTAATTGATGCTACCTTCGACCCAAAAAAAAACTAGGATTTCATGACTTTCGTCTCATAATCGACTTACATTGCAAACTAGATAAACCTCTGGTTGACATGAAAAACGCACAGTGCTCTCCAAAAATACCGTACGTTGAAAATAATTAAACAACTAATTAAACCAAACATCATAGTTTCTCATTCCCACAAGTGATGCATCTCGATCAAGCCCAGCCATTGCTACCCTAATTATCAAATTCCTCTTCTTCTTCATATTCAGGTTCATATGCAGAGTTACAGATAGTTCTCAGCATCGAAATAGTCGATCAGCTTGTCGTTGTAAAACCAAGACACGTCACACGTCCGATGGCCCAAAAGAGGGATAATATTACATCAAAGTGTCACAGAGCCAATCTAGCCACCCCAGGTCAATCATCAAATTAAATAGGACTTGTTCACAACAATGAAGTAGGGAGGAGAGTCCAAAAGGTTTAAACATAATGTCAAAGAGAGGGCGAAGCTAGCAAAGCACATCGCCCCTAGCCCTACCTAGATTAGCATGAAGTCCAATTAGCCAAGAGCCACTAGCATTTTGAATGGTATCCCAGATTAATTGTTATATCATCACCTACATCACTTCTTTCGTAACCAATTAAAGAATTTGTGAAGTTAAACTTTTATTGCAATTGGTTGCGAAAAAAGTGATGCGATAACAGTTTAACTTCACAAATTCTTCAATTTGTGGCTTTTGATCCTTTGATCTAGCGCCGAAGAAGTGCTCATCGACGTAAACCGAGATCGAATCACTCAATTACATATGATTATCATTTTTTTTAATTTGAATAAGATAATAAAATTTGATGGATAAACATAATAAAGAGATCATTAACATTTCTATATCTTTTGAATTTTTAAACGAAATTAAATACCACAAGCTAAAACAAAACGCTACCAGAACATTTGGTTTAGAAGTTGTTACTTTTGGTGTTTTTGCTTTTCTTTTTTAGTTTGGTTTGTTTACTTTTGGTAGCTCCGCTATATGCAGTATGCTTTGTGCATTGAGTTGTATTATGAGGAATTTTCGAATTCCTTTAGCTTGACCAAGAGAAGTCGTTATATTAATGGAATCTGATTCCGTTTCCCTCAAACAAGCTAAAACAAAACGCTACCAGAACATTAAAGAAAAGATACTGTTGATTATGTACAACTAAGAATAAGGGCATCTCCAACAGACTACTTATTTCAAAATAAATTTAATACTTAGCTAATTTTAGGCTAAAATTCTACTCCAGCAGAATACCTAAACATAAGTTAAATTTAATTTTTGCTAAATTCTCTAGTTATATTTAGCTAGGATGAGAGAAAATTTAACTAAAACCTAAATTTAACTTGAGATTTAGGTATTCTGCTGGAGCATAACTCAATAGTTAACTAGTTATATTTCACTTTTAACTATGAATATAAGTATCATTGTTAGAGATGCTCTTAGGCGTATTCGCGAGTAGACTGATTTGTACATAAGATGTATGCAATTGTTGGTAGGCTTAAGTTTATATTTTAGGCACTTTAAATAAAGTGTGCAACCCAATTTTAAATGTGTATTACGTCACTACTAGCAAAACAACAATCACCCACGGATTTTAATCTGTGTGTAATAAGACTTTCTCACACGGATTTCAGTGCGTGATAGCTTTTACCCACCGTACAAGCACAGATTGAGTTACCGTGTGGTTTGGAAGGGGGGGTAATACTCATCTCACACGAATTATATTGTCCGTGTGAATATTATACGTGGGCCCCACAATCTTTCTATAAATGTAAAATACCATAACGAAATGCAGTTCGTGTGAACAACTCTATTTCACACGGAATTCTGTGCCAAATATGTAAACTCTATTTCACACTGATTACTGTGCGAGATACAACTCACACTGATTTCTGTGTCAAAACCTATAACATTATTGACATAGATTTTCGTGTGAGATCCCTATACCCTAACTCTCACTGATTTCTGTGTGTAAAAGTAACAGCATGTTAAAAAAAAAGGGCTAAATACAGATTACTACCCTGTGGTTTAGGTCCAAAATCAATTCAGTCCCTAAACTTCTAATTTCATCCAAAACACCCATGCACTTTCAATTTTGATCTAATAGGTCCAATTTGTTAGTTTTCTGACAATTGAGTTATTTCACTTGTTAATGTGGCTCATATATGGGCTATGTTTTATGATGTGGTGTCGAGGTCGTCTGCATAGTCAATTTAGGAGTGAGTCCTACTATTAAAAATAAATAGTTTTTGAACAAATAATCAAACTATAACTTGAACCCATAACAGAATATTAATGAATTGGACCTATTAGATCAAAACTGAAAGTGCAGAGGTGTTTTTGATGAAATTAGAAGTCCAGGGACTGAATTGATTTTGGACCTAAACCACAGGGTACTAACTAGTATTTAGCCCAAAAAAAAAATTCTGCTAATTAATTTGCAACCTAAACATAATAATACTTTTATTTTTCTACAATAAATATACTACAAATATTTACAATAAAATGAACAAATCCACAACTCAATCGAAAATATTAAAACTTTACATTCATAGCAAGATATTCTTTACATTTTGTACCAAAGTAAATTCTTGGATTACAACAAATAAGGCTGCTTTCCGGAATACATTGTTATTGAAGGTGGAAATAAATCAGACAAATACACAAATATATGAAACTCCACAATTCACACAAAATTACATAAAGAAAGAAAATCAAAAGTACATAGTTCACAATTTTTGTTAATCCAATCAAGGTTGGGCCTTTTCATCCATCCCAGTTGTATATTTGAAGAGATTATTGCCCAAAGCTCATACTCTATTCCAGAGGAATCATCTCTGAAACTTTGTGCACCAGGTAGCACATCTACTTAAAGAGGTTGGCCATTTCCTCATAGTGCTTTACCCCTTGCATGTATCAGCGCATATACTGCTTTGGAAAAGATCAATTTATTGCTTTAGAACAAATCAAGTACTTGGTCGACAGCTCTTGCCTTTGTGTATATGCAGAAATCATGGCATTCCAAACAGGAACATTCTTTTCCACTACAGAATCAAACAAGTTTCTAGCACCACATATATCTATGTCCCCAGTGTACATTGAAATCAAAGAAAGAACCTGAAAATCATTTGAAAAGCATCCAAACTTGACAGCAAAGCAATGAAGAGACTTACCAACACGAACACCAACTACCAATGCTTCCCAATCCAATCCATTTGACGAATAACCAGCTACCAATGCATTTCAAGGAACCAAATCTGGTTGGGGAATTCTACCATGAAAATGAAAACCCACAACAATTATAAAAAGACAAGTAACAACAAAACAAAAGGGAAAAGATCCTGCAAAACAGAACAGTGTTAAACAAAACAAAAGTGAAGAGAAAAGAATAGAAGCATGTAGGTGTCGGCCAATTTCCTGGGCAGCAGCAGAGGCGGAGGAAGAGACGCCAGCACAGAGAAGAGGGAAGGATAAAATGGAGGGAGGCGGTGCTTGACGCTGTAGGCGAGCAATCTGGGTCAGCTATGCCGATGGAGTGGAGGGAGGCGGTGCTTGACAGTGGAAGTGAGCAGCGTCGGTGCGTGGGTTGTTTCTGGAACTCAAGGAGGCTGCGTTAAACTCGATGGAGGTCGGTGAGGTCCGTGAAGGTGGAGGTGAGTCACGGTGGTGACCTAGAGTGGGTGTCGAAGGAGAGAGAAAGTAGATCTGGTTCCTCTGTCCTCCATTAAACCAAAACAATTTGGAGATGAGAGAGAGGGAGGCAGAGAAGAGGAGCTGGGATATGAGAGAGAGGGAGAGCAATGGGCGGAGGAGCAGAGAGAGGGAGAGGCGGAGAAGAGGGTGGGGGAGGGGGCAGTGGGTGGAGGAGATAAGAGAGAGAGAGAGAGAGAGAGAGGGGAGACAGAGGAGAATTCGGGGGAGGCTTTAGATTTTGGTTAAGTGTTTTATTTGGTAATCTGGTTTTAAGCAGCATTGATGCACAGAAATCTGTGTGTTTATAATATTTCACACAAAAATCCGTGTGAAATACATTTACATTTATTACAGATATCCATGTGAATTTACTTCGGTAACCCAATAGCTATCATCTATTGTCATTTAAATATTTACAACAGCACCCACAGTAATCCGTGGGAATAAATTGATTGGCTCGCCCTTATTTTTTGAAACTAAATAATTAGTTATTAGCTTTTATTTTTGTTGATAATAATTTTCTTTCAAGTTATTTTGCCACAGAAATCCGTGTGAAATACATACACATTTGCAACTGATATCTGTGTGTATTTACCTCGGTATCCGATAACTGTCATTCTGATAGAGTTTTTCACATGGAATTTTGTAGCTAATTATTCTTTTCACACAGATATTCGTGTTAACATTTCACACAGATATTCATGTGTTATTCATTTCACACAGAAATCTGTACCAAAAACTTATTGTAACGAAAATCCGTCCCTCCATAATTCACATAAAACAAAAAATTAACGATTTCTAAATAAACTAATTTATAATACGTATAGAAATCAGTGTGAATTGATATTCACACAGATAACCGTGTGAAAATGTTTTAGTTTTTATAAAGACATCTGTTACTGTTGTTTATTCACACAGATTTCCGTTGATATTGTTATTGTATAAATTATTGTAGGCCCAATCATGTTCATTGCACACAGTTATCTGTTGGTATTTCTATTTCGCAGGAATATCTGTGGTTTTTAAATACAGTAAATCTGTGCGTGTTGTTATTTTGCAAGTAGTGAACTATCATGTTAATTGTCAGTCGATTATTTACACGAAATTCTATAGCTAATTGTTCTTTTCACACGGATATCTGTGTCAACATTTTCACACAGATATTCGTGTATTACTCATTTCACACAGAAATCTGTATCAAATACTTATTGTAACAGAAATCTGTCTCTCCGTAATTCACATAACAAAAAAAAATTAATGATTTCAAAATAAACTAATTTGTAATATGTACATAAATCAGCGTGAATTGATTTTCACACAGATATCCGTGTAAAGATATTTTAGCGTTTACACAGACATCTGTTACTGCTGTTTATTCACACGGATTGTCGTCGATATTGTTATTGTATAAATTACTGTGGGCCCAATTATACTCTTTTCACACGGATATATGTGTTAACATTTCACACAAATATTTGTGTGTTACTCATTTCACACAGAAATCTGTCCTTCCATAATTCACATAACATAAAAAATTAATGATTTCTAAATAAACTAATATATAATACATACAGAAATCAGCGTGAATTGATTTTCACACAGATATCTGTGTGAAAATGTTTTAGTTTTTACACAGATATCTGTTACTGTTGTTTATTCATACGGATTTCCGTTGATATTGTTATTATATAAATTATTGTGGGCCCAATTATGCACATTTCACACGGTTATCTGTTAGTATTTATATTTTACACGGATATTAGTGGATTTTAACTACAGTAAATCCGTGTGTGTTGTTATTTTGCTAGTAGTGCGTATTAGGAACTCTCTCTATTCGGCCGCATGTGGCTTAGATTTTGTGAAGGAGATTATGATCTAGCCTATGTATGGTCATACACTCATATGATATATATATATATGCGTGCGTGCACATTATCAATAAACAAATAAAGATGAACGTCACAACTTTACTTTCTCCATTATATTAGAAACATGCACTTATTTGTGTGAAATTCTGAGTTTAAAATGTCCTTAACCTTACGATGAGCATATCTAGATATTGAAGCATAATGCTACGAACTAAAACATTAAGCCCTCACCACTTGTGCATGAAGCAACTTCTCATTCTTCACTTACGTTCAAGGGACTTAATTTGAATCTCATTGATGAATAGTCATTCAATTTGTATCAATATTCACATGTCTGATTATATCTTTATATTAAGATTGAAGTCATATTTGTGAAGCAAGACTCATAGCATTATAGATAGGATTAATTTCAGTTTACCCCTCTGAGGTTTGAGGGTGTCATCATTTCACCCCCTCTACTTTCAATTTTGAATTTTTACCCCCTAAACTTTTCAATTTCAATCAGCCGTGTCCAATTTCTACTATTCCGTCCAAATTGGACGTTAAGTTTGACCCTTGAGGGCTAAAATGGTCATTTCAACATTAAAAAAATAATAAAAATTTTATGTTTTTTAGTTTTTTTTTTTTTTTAATTTTGTCTTCAACCTATATACCACAAGTTATAATAGGTTTATAAAAACAAAAAAAATACTCTAGGTGGTTGAAAGCTGCACGCTGGTCTACGATATTTGTGATATATCTCCAATAAAGTGAAGAATTTCAGGATATATCCCCAATAAAGTGAAGAAATATCTGTGTAAAATCATTTTTGGTCTATGATATTTGTGATATATCTCCAATAAATTGAAGAATTTTAGGATATATCCCCAATAAAGTGAAGAAATATCTGTGTAAAATCATTTTTTACAGATATTTATTTACAGATAAAGTGTGAAATTATTTTTTACAGATATTTCTTCACTTTATTGGGGATATATCCTAAATTATTCACTTTATCAGAGATATGTCACAAATATCATAGACCAGTGAGCAGCTTTCAACCACCTAGAGTATTTTTTTGGTTTTTATAAACCTATTATAACTTGTGCTGTATAGGTTGAAGACAAAATAAATAAAAAAAACAAAGAAACAGAAGGAAAAAAAAATAAATAACAGATAAATTTTTTTTAAAATATTTTTTTTATGTTGAAATGACCATTTTAGCCCTCAAGGGTCAAACTTAATGTCCAATTTGGACAGAATAGTAGAAATTGGACACGGCTGATTGAAATTGAAAAGTTTAGGGGGTAAAAATTCAAAATTAAAAGTCAAAGGGGTGAAATGATGACACCCCCAAACCTCAGAGGGGTAAACTGAAATTAATCCCTATAGATATATAAAGGTGGCTTGTAATCTTCATTTTTCATAAAATTATTCTAATTGAGAGTGTTCTGATTCCCTCTATGCGGATTTGAGAAAATGCCTAGTTCGAATTTGTTGCTCTCTAATTTTTTACTTGATTAATAAGGATATTGAATGAAATTAAAAAGGCCAAGATCTTAACATCTAAAATTATGTAGCAGATATCAGAGTTCTTTTGTCTTCTACTCCTTTTGCTTTCTTTTCCCATGTATTTAGAGAGTTCGATTCAGCTACACATAAGCTTGCTAAGTTGGCTCTGTTTTCTAATGTATCTGCTAGGTGGAGTGGTCTTGTTTCTCTAGCCTTAAGTAACTTCTTAACTGCTCATTGTATGAATTGATTTTAGTTTGAATAAAAACTTTATGTCCTTCTTTCAAAAGAAAAATAATTTTAAATATGTAGCAACTTCTAACTCTACTCATTGAAAGTATTTTTTTTTAAAGGGATTTGGAACCTAGCCTACCTGGGAGGCTCAGCCCCACGCTCGGTTGAAAGCATTCTTATATGTCATCATTTTTAAACAAAGTGAAAAAGTCCTGGGCACACACACACACGTGTGTGTGAGCTACACTAGACAAGTGTCAACTTCTCATGACTTTCTACTATTAAATTACAAGAAAAAATAATAATAATTAAAGTTGCTTTGAATTTATTTTTTTCCCATCTCTACCCTTGCTTTGGAAAGAGAGAGACCTTCCTCTTCAATTTTCCCGCGCCAAAATGATTAATCACCTCAAAGTAAATTGGTTGAACAATTGGTTTTTTGATGATGTAATTTTGCAAAACATTGATGGAAAGAAGGATCTTATTTAGCTGATCTTATTTTTTGTTGATCTTAATGGTTGAAGAAAGACGGATTTTTTTTTTGCTAATTATTTTGCAATACGTTACCAACCAAGTTTGCTAAATGTTATTCATTATTGAAAAGTAATAAGCTACCTGGCTGCTATTAGTAATGAATGCAGCACCACTTGGCCAAAAACAAAAACAAAAACTGAACTGTAGCTGAATAAGTCAAGAATGGAGAGGCTAGTTTGTTTGATTAAATGAATTTTGATTATACTCGTAATAGTCTATTAAGTGGTACCCATTTTTTGTTATAAGCATATTCACAATTACAGGGGTTTTGATTAAACATGATCTATCTATTCAATCGTTCTATCTAGAAATGGATAGTGGAGGAAAAGTAGAAAATGGAGGGACAAATATGGTTAGTAGGACAACATGCCAGAAACTGAATAGCTCAGGGGTAGAGATGAAAAAAAAAACACTAAATTCAAAACAGTTTTAATTGTTATTGTGTAATTTAGTTGAAAATTATGAGAAGTTGACATTTGTCTGAGTATGGCTCGCGCACACTCACTTGAGTGTGAGCCTAGCACTCTCCCTTTAGGTACCATAGATACCAGTTCGGATCCGGATCCTCTCCTTGGCTATTTATTGGCCTTGGTTATCCGTGACTTTGAATATCAGCCATTGATGAGATATCAAAAAGGCCACAAACATGACAGCTCACCATTAACCCACTAAAACTCATTAAATAAGCAATTTAAATCTTCTCCAAAAAAAAAATGCAATTTAAATGTAAACGACGTTTGGTAGGAGACGTTAACTCTTGAGTTCTACTTCTTTCCTTCGTCTTCATTAGTTCATTCCTTACCTCATGTTCTCAAGTTCTGTTCTTCCTCTATTTTTTTTTTTTTTTAGATTTCAATTCTCTTTTTTGTCGGAAAAGAAGTTCATTTCTCATTCTTTCTTCATTCAATTTTTATTTTCCTGCTCTCTCCAAATTTTCAACACTTCCTTCTCCCGGCGGCATTATATATTGGGAGGCATGAATACTTCCAAATGACGATGAAGATGATCCCCATGACGATGTATATTGGGAGGCATTAAATCTATAATGAGTTTTAAAATCTGTATGTAACAAAAACATAATCAAAATCAAAATCAAAATCAAAATCATCTGGTATATCGAGATCAGAGCTGGCTCTCAACAGGTGCAAGATGGGGGACAGCACAACGCCCTAAATCGGGAGGGCCATTTTTTTTAAAGCTTTATGTTTATATAATTAAACTAAGAATAATATGTAATAGGGCCCCAGACTGTGAAAGTGTCGATAAAAAAAAAACTTTCCCAAATCCTCTCCTCTTGGTTTCTGTTGTCTCCCCCCCCCCCCCCCCCCCCCCCTCCCCCCTCTCCTCATAGTCTCTTTCTCTATTCCCATTGATTTTTTATATCCTTTTTCATTCTTTGATAGCTCTAAAAAAATTCCAAATTAGAGTAGTCCTAGTTCTCTCCCACTTCAAGTCTTCATTCTTCAATGAGAGATCTAGAAGCAAAATGAAGCTCATTAGTAATCATTAGACCCTAGTCACGACTCAGTTATGATTAATTGATTTGTATCCACAAATAAATAAATGTTTGCTTTAGTATTTGTTTAGTTATTATTTAATAGTTCAATTTATATAATTTTACTAATACTTTGATTTGTTTTTAAAATTGAAAGCCCTATGACATGGATTAGAGAAATCAAGCAGGGAGGAAAGCCTGATGCTCATATATCAATCAACATTTGGTTGGAAGAATGTTTTATTTTGAGGGTTTTATGTGAAATCTTTTTGTAATATTTTTTTTGTTGCAAATTTTTATTTGTATTGAATAGTACGTTGTCCTTTTTTTTTTTTTAGGGAAACGGAAGACTAATCTATTGATGAAAATCATACGATCTCACTCGGTCAAGTTTGAGGAGTCTGGAGACCCCTCATATTACATAAACGATGCTCAATTATTAAAAGACTAAACTCCAAAAAAGCTGAGACTCCAAAACCTAAAATCCAAGAAGGAAAATGCTAGAAAGTAAAATGCAGGAAAATAAGTCGCCTACTCCTATACACCATAAGACAAAGCAATCGTCTTCACAAGCTTAAATGCCTAAGAACTTCATGGTCTACGTTTCTACTCATGAAAACAGAAAATAGCTTTGACCTAGCGGCAAAATAGGACTAAGAGCAAGATATAGGTCCCCCGAAAGACCCAGACCAAGCCAACCCAAAGGAGAGAGAGAAAAAGAATAGGGAAAGCCCTAAGGCCCAGCCCACTAGGCTGTAGAAGCTGAGACCCTAGACCCCAACCTCGTGCCCGCCCTCTCAGCCACCCAGGTATAGCAGGATTTGAACTTCAAGAAGAGCAGCATATCCTAATCACTCCGCGGCAGCAAACGTACTTCAGCTATAAGTGTCACCAGAAGAAGTTCCCCCCGAAGAAAGCCCGCAAGGGTCCGAGCCGCCTTCAACTGAACCGGCGCCCATCGTTACTCGCCCCAACAAAACGATCTGACCCGATGCTGCCTCACTCAGGTGTCGTCTTCAACCAACATAACCGCCTCAGAAATCGACGGTGTCATCGCCTGTGATCACAACGACGTCGCCACAAAAAGACGACCTCGAAACCAGATCTTCACTCTAATCCCAGCCTGCTTTGTTCCTCTGAAGAGAAAGACGTCGGAGGCGCCCTAAAGAGTGCAAAGAACCTTCAGGTCGCCGCCACCCTGCTACACAAAATCCTGCGTTTCTGTATACTAAGCTCCTAGTTTTCTGGAGCCATATGGCATTATTATTGTTGGTAGGGCTGGGACTTTAGACCTGAAAAATCGAAGAACCGGTCCAAACCGATCAGAACTTGTCGGTTTGGGTCGGTTTTCTCTCTTAATTCAGTTGTTTTTCTCTGGTTCGGTTCCCTTACAATAATAGCCGGTTCTGTTTCGGTTCCCATGTTTAGTTTTTGTCTTTACCCAAACCGAGGTGGTTTCATAACATATTGTGTAATTCTTCTGTGTTCCGTGTCATTATTCAAGTGGGCTTCCTATATTCTCTACTGTGCCTATGTGCCATGATATCTTTAACCTACCTACCTACCCTATCCACATATACATCTCTTCCTTTTTCTCTACCGCACAAACCTACTCTCTTCTTTAATTAAACATTTTAAACTCATCCTCCCACTTTCTTCTCCCACTCATCCTCCCACATACTTTCCATTTCTTAGCTTTGAACTTTCGTCTCTGTTTCTCTGTAATAACAACAGTCAAGAATGGCAGTGGTGATTTTGTCTTCGACGATGTACGTAATCTCAACCTCCTGCTCCTCTTCTTCTCTCAAAGTAAGGACTTTGAGGTGCTCAGCTTTTTCTTCGTCCTTGTTTTGTCTCAACTTTTTATTCCTTGCAATTCAATCTCAATTCTTCCATCATTTTTAAGGTATTGAATCTTTAGTTCTTCACTGACTTTGCATGTTGAAAAAATTTGAAGCTATTGTTGAAGGGGTTTGAACCCATGTTCTCTTATTCTTCATAGCTACTAGTCTATAGTGTTCTCTTCTTCTTCGAAGCAACTGATTTGAGATCTACCTCATGGATTCGTGTGGAATGCATACACTTTAAAGCCACAATACCAGAGTAACCATGTACGACTGCTATGGACATGCATCGTCAACGGAATTTAACTAGATTTTAAGATCGATGAAGATCTGGATTCACCGATTCAGATAGATAACAGAACCGAAGAACTGAGGAAATGGAACCGATTTTTATCGGTTCGAGTCTTGCTCGGTTATAGAGACTGATATTCTTCGAACCGACCCGAAGTTTAGTACATCAATTCGGTGTCAGTTCCAATAGATGTTGGTCAGAAACCCGACCTGTCCCAGCCCTAATTGTTGGTTTTTAAAGTTGACTGACTAACTTGGTCTATCAAATAGTTGCCCTCTTTTGTAGGCTTATTAATGAGGTATAATTGATCGGACATTGTTGGCTATTTGATTTGATTTTATTAAATTAGATACTGTCTATTTGTTTAAGTATACGTTTCAGTTATGAATTTAATGAGATTTTAATGATTTTGTCTTCTTAATATTTTTATATAAGACTGCAATTTAGAATGCCGCATTTTAAGCTTTTACACAGGACCTCCGAAAAGTTTGAAACGGCCCTGATCGAGATCATAAAGATTCAGTTTTGCAGACGAAAAAAATAGATGCAGTTTAATTTAACATCAAAATCAAAATCGTCCGGTATATCTGCAAACCAAAAATTCTTGAAAATGACGATGAAGATGATTAGAAAATTGAATAATTGAATGAAGTGTATGAGAATTTGGAGAGAAGAAAGTATTGGGAGGCATCTTCATCTTCTCCAGACGGCTTGTGAAAAAACCCAGCCAACATCAAAACCAAAGAATTGAATAAGTTCCTAATCTTGGTTTATCCACACTGGGGACGAGGGAGAGATTTGATTGGGTAAGGCTTTGATTAGGATTCTGGGCTCTCCATGATTCTATCATATTTGGTTGAATTTGAGCTTTAGAGTGAACGAAGGATGAGAGGACATTAGAGAACTGCCAGACGCGAAGGTGAGGGAAGATGGGGAAAAAAATATATATTAAAAATAAAAAAGGAAAAGAAATGGAGGATTGTTGAATTTAACAATTCTTGGATCCACCCCTTGGGTGAACCTTTTCACCCATTTCCCAACCTACCAATCAGAAATAGCCACATATATTTTGAGTAAAAAAATCAAACGCTAACTTAACTATTTATAAAAGAAATGATAAAAAATAAAAACAGAGTTCTAACTCAATTAAGGAAAGGACTTTAGTTAACGCCGTTCCCAAATCCATACTGTGACTTTTGGCAAGGACGAAGAACAGAGAAAGTTTTGAAACCTAGCAACGTCTCAGTCAATCCATACTAACTGAAGCTGCAACTATAGATACCATCTCTGACAAGGACGAAGAACAGATTGCGCTTGAACATGAGGTAATATTTATATCAGCATATGGTTTCGATCAATTCATATGGTTCAATGAATTCATGATTAAGCTTTGATATTTGTTTATATCAGCACATGGATTTCAATTAAGTCATCTCCTTTTTTTTAGTAAAGTATGAAGTGTGATCATGGTTTCTGGAATCTCATTCCTATTGTGAAAATTTGGAACCACTTTTGCTTAGGTCTCTGTTACCTGATTTTTACTGAATATATATAATTGGGACTTAACAATGAATCTCTTTCTTTCTTCTGTAAGATATTTTGATGCAATTGATACCTGTCTCTTAAAGTCATACTGCATACTGCATATATATATGGATTATTTTATATCTCCACTTTGTCTGTGTATACATGGGATAAGACGCTTGTTTATTATTTGTCAGAGATGGTATCCATAGTTGCAGCTTCTATCAGTATGGGTTTCAAAACTTTCTCTGTTCTTCGTCCTCGCCAAAAGTCACAGTATGGATTTGAGAACGGCGTTAACTAACGTCCGTTCTCTAATTGAGTTGGAACCCTGTTTTTATTTTTTATTATTTCTATAAATAGTTAAGTTAGAGTTTTATTTTTTTACTCAAAATATCTGTGGCTATTTCTTATTGGTAGGTTGGGAGAGGGGTGAACAAGCAGGTTCACCCAAGGGGTGGATCCAAGAATTGTTCATTGTTGACGGAGTTTAAGTTTTTTTTTTTTGATACGTTGGCAAAGTTTAAATTATGTTAACGATTAGAGGTGGCAAACGGGCTGGCCAGGCCCGACCCGGCCCATTTTAAGCAGGCCTAGTCGTGCTTCGTGCTGTACTTGGGTTGACCCATTTATTATCAGATCGGGCTTGTGCCGGCCCATTTACCTAAACATTAAGCCTAGTCCGGCCCATATTGTGCCAGGCCATGCTTGTGCCTACCCATTATAAAGCACGATTTAAAAATCTTAATTTGAATAAATAAAAATTATTTTTATTTAACTATTTAGAAAATTAAAATAAATTAAGTTCTACAATGTTTTTCTTAATCTTAGGTTTTTAAGATTAGTTTTCTAATAATTTTTTATATTCCACTACAAGAAAGAAAGAAAGAAAAAAATAACTCAAAATATATTGCTTTTAGTATATTATTGTAAGATTAATCTTTATTAATATAATGAGGATTTAGTATCATATTATTGTTTCATTCATTCTATAGTTGTATTATTATGAGATTAGTTTCTATTAATAAATATATATTTAATATTTAGAAAAAATACTTTATGTCAAAACAATGATATAATGTTTTATTTCACTATTTTGACAACATAAAAGAAATAGCATTGGTGGAATTGTCATGAGATTTTAAATAAAGAGATCTAATATTCAAATCTCATTATTGGGTTTTTTTAATATTTTTAGAAACAAAATGAAATTTTGTGTTTCTAACGGGCCGGCCCACAATATGTCGTGCTCGGGCAGGGCCAATGGGCCAATATTCGTAGGCCCAACTCGACCTGTTTTTCTAACGTGCTCGAGTCGTGCTGGACCTTTTTTAAGCTGCCAGGTCCGTGCCGTACTCGTGCTTAGCGACCCGTTTGCCACCTCTATTAACGGTGAAATACTTTTATAAAAAAAAAAAACGGTGAAATACTAAAATTTTGCATTTAATACACATTTTGTTGATGTGGCGGTTTTATTATCCTTTAGATATCTCATCAATGATTGATATTCAAAGTCAAGAATAACCAAGGCTAATAAATAGCCAAGGAGAGGATTCGGACTCTAGTAGTTCCCAACTGTTTCAACTTATGTAGTAATCTTTGAGTTGTAATACCGAATTTCTAGAACAACATCTAATATCCATTTGAAAAATACACTCCCTACTGACCACTTTTGAATTCTAAAGGTCTATATGTGTGTGATAATGAGATCACTGACTTTATTTATATTGACAAAATGTGTGTGTCTTACCATGTACTGTTGTTTCCCCACTTTAACCAAATTTTTTGAAAATGTCCTTTCTATCACTTTAATAAATTCAGTGTTGTAGGAGAATAGAATTGTGTGTTTATTATTGATAATAGGAGCCCTTATATAGGGAGTTACAAGGTATACAAATGGTAAGAGAATCCGAATACAATTGAATACCTATAACACTTTCTTATTACAATCCTAAACCCTAGTTTGTAGAGGCACACTATGTTGACATCCTTCAACACTCCCCCTTGTGCCGCTCAAACTTGGTGATGACTCTTTAATTGTTGCCTCGTTAAAAACCTTGCCATGTAACAAAAACACTGTGGGACAAAAATAACCCTGGTCGAAGGACAAAAAGAGCACAACACGTCCTTCTCCCTTCGAGATCAAACATGTAGACATCATGCCTCCCCCTGATGTCAATATCTCCCCCTGATTGCTACAATCATGGGAGTGCGGATAACTTTCTCAATCCAATGCTCTTCACATGTTTCTCGAAGGTGGATTTAGGTAACGACTTAGTAAATAAGTCCGCTACATTATCCTCTGATCGGATTTGGTTCACTTCAATATTTAGAAATGCTTGTCATTTTGATGGAGGGGAGGAGGAGCACGGAAGGTGGCATTTTGCCTTGTGGGGTCCGATCCCACACTTCCGTCATCTCTTTTCTCTGTAGGGATATAACAAGCTCATATCAATCGTACCTCTCAAATATCGAAAGATTGTCTAACCAATCTAATGGAGTTACGTTGGCGCGGGGCTATATCTAGCCAACAAGTTCATAATAATTGAGGTGTCCTGTCTTGTATTGTGCTAAGTACAATAATGCATCTATTGTACATAAGTAAGCACTTCTGCTATTAACACATCTTCGTCATCATCCCTGGGACGAAACGGATCCCTTTTAGGGCCAAGACTACGGACGACCATGGTGCATCTTTGACTTTATCGAAAATGTCTCTTGACACGGTATACAAGTTCTGAATTTAGACAAAACCGTGTTCTCCCAAGGTCATTCCTCTTAAACTCGGATTTCAGGTGTTCAGCGGTTTCCCTTAACTCTCAAGGGTTCCAATTATGTTTATCAACATAAACCGCAACAATTGCAAATCCGGAACTTGTCATGGAAATGCGTTGGCATAGTTCATCATATCCCTTCCCAATCAAGTGGTCATTTTAGTGAGCATTTCAACCTCGTTGCAAATGCGCTCCATGGTCTAGAGCCACTTGACTTGGGTAAATAAAGTCCACAAGAACCTTCATTATATTCCGTATCTAGATCCCCATAGAGATACGTAGTGACCACATTCGTAAGCTGCATGTTCAGTTATTTGGAAACTACCAAACTGAAAAGGTAGTGGAGTGCAATGACATCCATTACGAGAGAATATGTCTTCTCGTAGTTGATTCCAGGGCATTGTGAGAAACCTTGGCCATAAGCCGAGATTACCATCTCTTTTTCTCATCACACTATCTAACGAAGACCTATTAATGTATTGAGGTTTTATGTTAGGAGGTGTTGGCATCTCAGACCTGAAATCCTTCCTCTTCGTTAGTGAATCCAATTCAACCTGGATCGCATCTTTCCATTTAGGCCAATTTTCTCTACGTTGGCATTCTTCAACGGAGTAAGGTTCGATGTCATTGGTCTCAATAATTTCACGTCCTCATGTACACTAGTGTAGTTCGTAAAGATCTCTATATTCTCAGGAATTGGTTCTAACATTGAGGCGTCCCCCATTGATGTCTCTTGGACATAACCACAATCCAGAATATTTTCATGAGACGGATTTTGAGTATCAATGATCAATGGATCAAGTTGTGCCAAACTCGCTCTCTTCCTAGGGCGAAAATCCATCGAACCTATGGGTCTCCTACACTCTCTAGCGGAACCCATGGCCTATGACGCCATTATGCCACCTTTGTGACGTCACCATACCACCATCCATGGTAGTGGTGCAGTACCCATCTTCTCTAAGTGGCACCATGTCTTCTTGTGGGGACATCAATCCTTGCAGGCATGTTTGCAGCAGGTATATGTGATCTCGTCACTTTTAGGGGATCAAGATGAGACATAGTGGGGACAGACCACGACAATTCCTGTCGTTCCTGTTGAACATTGACGTTCTAATCTCCCTCTAACGACGGGAAGACTGTCTCATCAAAGTGAAAATTCGCAAATCCAGCGAAAAAGAGATCGCCTGTCAAGGGTTCTACATAGCGGACTTATGGTTGGAGACTTATGTCCAACACAAATATATATATATATATATATATATATGTGTGTGTGTGTGTGTGTGTGTGTGCATTCGTTGCAATGACTCATGTTGATGCGTTGTGGTGGGGCAATTGGCACATAAACCGCTCACTCAAATATGCATAAGTACGAGATATTAGACTCGAACCCAGTCACTAGCTGTAACGTAAATAAAAGTTGAGTGGCTGCTATGAGTCGTAGACGAATTAGCATAGCTGCATGCTATATTGCATAACCCAAGCGGAAATATTGGTGCGCATTACCAATGTACGGGCTACCATTGTAGTCCTTTAACGGTGGCTTTTCCATGAGACCAATTGGGTGTGTACATGGGAATATGATACTTGATATCAATACCCAATGATATGCAATAGTCATCGAAAATGTTCGATGTAAACTCTTTAGCCATATGATTTGACTGAACGAGATAATCCGGGTAGTGAGCCCATAGCCATATGATTTGGGCTAGGAGTTCATCTTAAGCAGCATTATGAGTGGACGATAGTGCGACATGTGACCAACGTGTCCGCATATCAACCAACAGCATAAAACATCTAAGCAGTCCGCAAGTTGGTTGAGTCGATCCACAGAATCCCTTTAGGTTATATGAGAACACATGTGTCCTTTGCATTGGATGGTCTCGATCCTTAAAGAGCAGGCTTTGGGAAACAAGTGATGGGCCTTAGAAGCAACCAATGAGGATTTTGGTTGAGCCACGAAATCATAATTGACTTGAGAAGTGGAGAGAGGTGGCACATTGCCACTCTTGGCGTCAATGCCAAGCTCTTGCCGTAGGAGGTGACGGCATGACCCTTCTCCTTGAATCAACTTTTGATTCACACTTCTTTTCACTCGAAAGAATGGATGTTCGTGTGAAGTCTTTAATAAACGAATCATCATATCATGACCTGGATGTCCCAATTGGTCATGCCGAAGCCTATATGTGTCGATGTCCCAAAAATCATCTCTTATGACGTTATTGGACTCAATTACTCGAATAGTGGTTACATATAACTCACTAGAGCGACACATGAGCTTCTCTAATACTCGTAGTCATTAGAGATAATGCAAGGGAGCTTATGTCCATTCTCGCTATGTGTTTCCACATGAAAACCGTTAGCTCTAATATCTTGAAAGCTCAAAAGGGGGACCTCTGGCCCTAGGAGCGTAGAGAGCTTCAGTGACATAAATCAATGTGCCATTTGGCAATGAGCTGGTCCTTGACCATGAATCAATCGTGATGGCCCTACCATCGTAGTCACAGAAGATTGAGTAGGCATCATCCCAAGGAATAATTGCCTATGTCAAGGTATGATGTGCGTAGCAGACTATCCGTGAGGCATTCTAGCTCTCTGGGAAACATACCTAAGTGAATAAAGCTCGAAATTAAAAGAATCGACATTTTATTAATAATAGCCAACGATTACATCAAAGTTTCTTGATCAAATCTAATCCAAATAAAATGAAATGTAGACAAATTGTAGTAACTCAATCCCTTTGGTAATTCCAATCAAATATGACCAGGGAAGTAGAGCGAGATGTCGGTGGAGCGAGACTCTCTTAAGTACCACTAATCTCAATTACTTTCCTAGACATCATATTTAATTGAGTACGCCGAGTGAGAGAGTTAAAACCAAATGTTATTTATTCATTAAGGCACAATTGTCATTACATAATTCTTGGAAAATGAAAGACTATTTAATCAAAATCTGCGGCATCAACATTGTTGTTTTCCTCGCCAGATTTGAAGTCCATAATGATGAGATTGACGTCATTGTCATCTCCATCATCTCATTCAGCTGCGAGATGAGCTTCATGCTCTCTCATATCTTTTATATACCTTGTATTGTGCAGCTTTGTTTTTTCACTCGCATTCTAGCGCTTAAACCAATGTTCTGAAGATCCACATCTATAGCATTACCTCACCCATTAATTGAGATGCACCTTGTGCATTTGGACATCCTCCATGGATCCCACGTTGGCCAATGTTGCCACGTGTATATGTATCTCGCGGTTTTCCTTCATTTGTGGGGCGGTTGTATGGACCCACACGTCCATTTTGTTGTCCCCTAACTTTAGGGTTCCGCTCCTTGCGCCCTTCTTTCGGTGCACTATTATAATTCGCCTCGTGAACGCTCTTAGTTCCAACGGGCCTTTGAATTATGGTTTTTCACTAGTATGTTGTCAACTTACTCAATATATGACATAAGTTGATGAAACCTCGTAATCCATCTAGCATTGCACACAAGCCTATATTGCTTTGCAACCAATAGTGTTGAGACGGGGAAGGTTGAGAGGATTTCTCAATTAATTCATATTCTGTGAGCTTTACTCCACAGAATCTCAATAGTAGTGAGGTGATTTTTGACTTTATTCACCCATCGGTGATAACAAATGTCACTTGAATATGGATTAGTGAAGTCGGGTTTTTGCATGTTTGCATTCGACATTCAAAGATGAAGGAGAACAGATTAGTTTCGGAGTAAAAACTTCCATGACAACTAATATAAGGTTTCCGAGCCTTAATGCTACCAAGAAACCGATTTCCAAGAAATTTTGGATTAGACCAAACAATGATGTTTTAATATGGTCACAATGCGGACGCTCTTAGTCCGAATATCATGAACGCTCTTAGTTCATTGATTACTAATGCTCTTAGTTAGTTTAATTATGAACACTCTTAGTTCGTTAAGCGTGAATCCCAACAATTCAGCTTGTTAAATACTCAAAACCATGTTCATATATTCATATATTCCAAAATTGTGATGGTTCTGGGCTTGAGAACAAGCGCGTGTTGGAGCAGGCGTGTTGGGGCAGCAGCAGCAACAAGTGATAGCAAAGGGAGGCAACAGCAGCAACAAGTGATAGCAAACGGCAGCAGCAGCAAACAGCAGGTTCAGCAGCAGTTTTGGACAGCAGCAAGCAGCAGTTTCTGAAGCAGGTTTGCTTCTGAACAGCTTCCACTTCTAATGGTGTACAGGTCTCAAAATGACTCCAATGGGGCTGAAATTTGGAGGTCAGATAGAAGAGGAAGAGACGAACAACTTTCATGAAGGAAATATTTTGATCTGAGGTCCCGATCAAGAGGTTTCGGAGCCTGCAAGCAGACTGACGTGTATAGGAAAGGAGAAGGATGCAGTCGGTGTGTGTTGGTGCTGCAGGGGCAGCAGGGATGCGTGCGCAGGGGCGCGTAGGTGCTGCAGGGGAAGGTGCGCAAGTGAGGCTAGGAGTTGCGGCAGTAGGCTTGCGGCTGGAGGGCTGCAGCAGGGAGGTAGTTTTTGGCTCGGGTTAGGGGCTGCAGTAATTTTAGGGTTTTTTTTTTTCTCTTTTGTACTAGGGTTAGAACTCGTGCTGATAACGTGTTGTAGAAGAATAGAATTGTGTGTTTATTATTGATAATATGAGCCATTATATAGGGAGTTACAAGGTATACAAATAGTAAGAGAATCCGAACACAATTCAATACCTATAACACTTTCCTATTACAATCCTAAATCCTAGTTTGTAGAGACACACAATGTCGACATCCTTCAACATTCAAGACATTAATGTAATGAAAATTTAGATAAATTACTACATTTCTACTCTCTTTATCTCTTTATCTCTTTATCTCTTTTCTCTCGCTTTCTCCTCTCATCAATAACTACTTATTTGGCTTATTTATACTAATTGTATTCTCTAATAATAAATTTAAATTTGTTGTAGAGAAACTGAATTTGAGAGGAATTTGCTGTGTGTTCTCATTGATAATAGGAGTCTCTTTATATAGAGGATTACAATGCATAGAATCTCAATCATACAAGGAAAGTAATTCTACATTGATTAGGATTCTAGATCCTTCTAATTAAATCCTATTACCACTAGGTCAAGTAACCTAGAGTTTGGGCTAAACACAAATTAGGTTTTCCTTCAACATTCCCCCTTGTGTTGCCCAAACGCGGTGCTTCTCTCGTTGCCTCATTAAAAACCTTGCCGAGTAACAAAAACCCAGTGGGACAAAAATAACCTCGGTCGAAGGGGAAAAAGAGCACAACACACCCTTCACGATTCGAGACGAACATGTAGACATCTCCCCCTGATGTCTGCACCTCCCCCTGATGACTACGATCATGGGAGTTCAGATAATTTCCGCAAGTCAATTCTTGCCACATGTTTCTCGGACGTGGTATTGGGCAATGACTTAGTAAACGAGTCTGCCTCACTGTCCTCAGATCGAACCTAGTTCACTTTGATCTCGAGGAGTGTCTGTTGTTGCTGATTATGCTTGGTGTTGTCGCTTTTGATGTAGCCTTGCCTCATTTGTTCAAAACAAGTAGCATTATCCTAAATGCTCGTAGGCTCATCTGTGGTAGACTTCAAACCACAATTGTTCGAACATGCGTAATTATGGATCCAATCCATATACATTCACGAACCACTTCGTGAAGAGCAATGATCTCTGCATTGTTCGAAGATATAGCGACTAGGGTCTAATATGTAGACCTCCAAGATGTCACGGTCTTTTCCCATGGTGAACACTTAACCGGATTGGGAATGACCATTGTGTGGGTCAGACAGATACCCAACATCAGCAAAACCTTCCAAAACACATGTCGTTTTGGGATGGGGATAGAGAACGCAGGCCAGCGTTGGCGGCGTACCTGGTGTGTGATGGGTCCGAATCCATCATCTCTTTGTAGGGATAGAACAAGCCCATATCATTCATACATCTCAAGTATCGAAAGATATCTTTTACACCAATCCAATGGCGTCGCGTTGGCGCAGAGCTATATCTAGCTAACAAGTTCACAACATATGAGATGTCCGGTCTTGTGCATTGAGATAAGTACAATAATGCGCCTATTGTACTAAGTAAGGCACTTTTGCCTCTAGCACATCTTCATCATCATCCTTTCGACGAAGAGGATCCTTTTCAGGATCAAGACTACGGACGATCATGGGGGTGCTTGAAGGCTTGACCTTGTCAAAATGCCTAAGCATCTATCGACACGATGCTCAAGTTCCAAACCGAGACATAATCGTGTTCTCCCAAAATCCTTCATCTCAAACTCGGATTTCAAGTGTTCAGCGGTTTCCCTTAACTCTTTAAGGGCTTCTAATGAAGATCATGTCCAACATGAACCGCGATAGAATCCGAAACTTGTTATAGAAACGCGTGGGCATATCCCTTCCCAATCAAGTAGTCACTTTAGTGAGCGTTTCAACCTCTTTGTAAACGCGCTCCATGGTCTAGAGCCACTTGACTTGGGTAAATGAAGTTCCATGAACCTTCATGTATATTCCGTATCTAGATCCCTATAGAGATACGTAGTGACCACATTTGTAAGCTGCATGTTCAGTTATTCGGAAACTACCAAACTGACAGGGTAGTGGAGTGCAATGACATCCATTACGAGAGAATATGTCTCATCGTAGTCGATTCCAGGGCGTTTTGTGAGAAGCCTTGCGCCATAAGGCGAGATTACCATCTCTTTTTCTCATCACGCTTTCTAACGAAGACCCATTAGTCAACAGGTTTTATGTTAGGAGGTGTTGGCATCTCTAGCTCGAAAACCTTCCTCTTCGTTAGAGAATCCATCTTAACCTGGATCGCATCTTTCCATTTAGGCCAAAAACTCTCTACGTTGGCATTCATTCATCAACGGAGCGTGGTTCGATATCATCTACTCAACAAACTCATGCGCAACAAAATACGCAACTACATCATCAATTATGATGGAGTTTCTATCCCACGTCTCATGTACACTAGTGTAAGTTTCATAGAGCTCTATATTCTCAGGAATAGGGTTTGACGTTGAGGCGTCCCCCAACGATAACCATAACCCGGAAGATACTCATGAGACGGATTTTGAGTCTTGATGATTAAAGGATTGGAATGTGCCAAAGTATCCTTCGAACCCACGGGCCTCCCACGCATCCTAGCTGGGGCCATGGCCTGTAACGCCAGAGTGCCACTCTCTTTGGCATTGGCGCCATGCCTACCTCCGTGTAGGGTGGCGCTACGTCCTCTCGTAGGGACGTCCTTCCTTGCAGGCATGTTTGCAGCATATTGTGTGATCTCGTCACTTTAATAGGGATCAAGATGAGACATAGTGGGGACAGACTACGACAATTCCTGTCGTTCCTGTTGAACATTCGTGTTCTTATCTCCCCCTAACGACGGGAAGACTGTCTCATCAAAGTGACATCCGCAAATCTAGCGGTAAGGAGATCGCCTAGCAAGGGCATTTAAGTGGCGGACGATTGTTGGAAGCGCAAATCCAACGTAGTTGCCCATTCGTCTGTAAGGACCCATCATGAGCGCTGTGGCGGCGCAATTGGCACATAAATGGCTCACTCAAATGTGCGTAAGTACAAAATACGTGTACCCAGTCACTAGCTGTAACGCATAGGTACATTGAGTGGCGGTAGGTCGTAGACGAATTAGCATGGCTGCATGCGATATCGCATCACCCCAAGCGGATGTAAGAAGATTGGTGCGCATTACCAATGTTCGGACTACCATCGTAGTCGTTTCCGCGAGACCAATTGGGTGTGTACATGGGAATGTGATGTCCAACATCAAACCCATTGCAATATCCATCGAAAGTCTTTCGATGTAAACTCTCTAGCATAGTCAAATCCAATTGACTGAATAGGATGATTCGGGGAGTGAGCCCGTTGTCACATGATATGTGCTAGGAGTGTAGCATAAGTAGCATTATAGGTGGACAATGGCACAACACGTGACCGGCGTGTTTGCGTGTCAACCAACATCATGAAATATTTAAGCGTCCGCAAGTTGGTTGAATCAATCCACAAAATCCCTACGGATTCTTTGTAAGAACAGAATGAGTATTGTCATATCCTTTGCATAGGACGGTCTCAGTCCTAATTTCCATAAGGAATGGGCTTTGTAAAACGAGCGAGAGGCCTTAGAAGCAACCAATGAGGAGTTTGGTTAGGCCTAAGCGTCTGTAGCGCTATTAGAAGCAAAATATGTGACTACATCTCCCATCATGGCGTGGGAGCCATGGAAATTAGCATGTATGGCGTCATGGCCACAAGGAGGAACAACCATGGCGTTATGCCCATGGTTGGCGCCTTTTATGGCGGCATCTTGCTTCATTTTGCTCAAAAGAAATGATGTCCATGTGAAGTCTTTTGTAGACGGATCATCATATCATGACTAGGATGATCTATCCTGTCGTGACAAAGCCAATATGTGTCTAAATCCAAGAGATCTTCTCTCATAAGTTTATTGGATTTAAAGCTCGAATAGTGACATAAAGTCCACTAGAGAGACACATAAACGTCTCTAAGATGCGTCTTTGTTCGCAATCATTAGAGGTAATGCAAAGGAACTCATTTCCGTTCTCTACATGCATTTTCGCATGGAATTCGTTGGCTATTCATAGGGTACTATTTGCCCTAAGAGCGTAGAGAGCTTCTGTGACAACTGTAATCAAGGTGCCATTTGGCAAGTGGAACTTGGGCTATTCCATGTCCTTAAATTAATACGATGGTCTAGCCATCGTAGTCACAAAGTCATATGCTCAGAATCAAAATTGAGTCATAATGAAAAGAACTCGAAATTTTATTCATAAGCCAACGAAATACATCATTGTTTCTATGATTAAAGAAAATCTAATCCAATAAAAAGGAATATGGCAATCGCCTACATCTCTTGGAAAATAAAAAGACTTAATCAAAATCGCCAGTTTCTGGGTCTTGATCCTTGTAGTCTTCCACCCTTAGATCTAGATCACCATCTTGATCTCTTGTGCCATGTAATTTGCTTCCCTTGCTTCACGATACGTCTTGTATGCGTTTGCAACATTCTGGGGTGCGGTACATGTTTTAGCCCAATGTTCAGTTGATCCACATCGAAAACAAACATCATCATGGTCAGGCTCCCTTGATCGAGGCGCCATTGGGGCGCGATTTGAACGACCTATCCTCTTGGTGGCGTTACCACCATGGTCGGAGGCTCCGCCTCTCTCTCTCCTCACACGTTGACCTCTACGGTTCCGTGCACGCCTCTCTTGGCGATTTCCTTCCTCTTTAGGGCGAATATATGGACCAGAACGTCCAGAATTGTCCCTATCCTTAGGGTTTCGCTCCTTGCGTCCTCCATTGGGGGCGCGACTATAGTTAGACTCCGGAATAGGCTTAGTTCCCACGGGTCTAGCATTATAGTTCTTCACAAGGATATTATCGTGCTTTTCAGCTACGTTCATGGCGCCAATGAGCTCATGAAACCTTGTGATACGTCCTGCATTTACATCAATCCGATAATTCTTTGAAATCATCAATGCAGAGACGGGGAAGGTAGAGAGAGTCTTCTCGATCAACATCGTATCAGTTATGGCTTGGCCACAATACTCCATCAGAGACTTGATACGAAGAGCTTCCGAGTTATAATCAAGCACAGACTTGAAATCACAAAAGCGGAGGCTATGCCATCGCACTTCTAAATCAGGAAGCAGGGAGTCACGAACGTTGCCAAATCGCTGCTCTAGTTCTACCCATAGCTTTCTTGGGTCTTCCTCATTGAGGTATTCATTTTGGAGCGCGTCATTCATGTGCCTTGTCATGAGAATTATGGCTTTAGCTTGTTTTGCTTCAAAAGCAGTAGCTTGCTCAATGAGAGCACGTTCTGACTAGGCTCTTGGATGGTTTCCAGAATTCCATCAGCCTTAAGATGTTGGCGCACATCTCGGACCCACCTATGGTATCCTGCGCCAGTTGTCTCGAGTGGGACAAAGCTCAACTTGTTCAGGTAACTCATCCTGAAAAACAACACAAGATTAGGGTTAGTTTCGGAGCGAAAAAGGCTACCACGAAAAACTATTAAATTTCTGAGCGTAGTCGCTTCCAAGAAATTAGGAATTTTCTGAGCGTAGTCGCTTCCAAGAAAATCCGATTCCAAGAGGGGTTTTGGATTAGATCGAAATAACGATGTATGTGGTCGATCGTTTTCTTCTCAACAAACTCTAAGTTTGGAGGACTCTACAAGCTCCAAGCTTGGAGTGAGCGCGAACCCCCACAGTTCGGCTTTTGGTCTCCCCTATGTAGAGAAAGGGGGGTAGAAGAAGGGATTTTGGAAGTCCCCGAGAAAAGAAGAAGAAATTGAAAAACTTCACAAAAACGGGAACTTTTAGAAAAATTTACCTTAAAAGATGGTCGGAAAAATCGTCGCAGGAAGTTACTGTAGCGGCCGGAAGTTACTGTAGATGGCCGGAAAAAGTCGCCGGAAAAGTCACCGGAAAGTGCCCGGAAAAGTGGCCGGAAGTTGGCCGGAAAAAGTGGTCGGAAAAGTGGCCGGCGGTGGTTGACCGGCGTTGACTGTGGTTGACCGGCCTGCTTACGTGGCACAGGTGGCTGACGTGGCTGCTGACTGGATGTCTGCGTGGCTTGCTGACGTGGCAGTTTTCTGGCGGCTCGGCGGCTTGCAGCTTGGTTTGCACGTGGGCTTCGCTGGGCCTGAAGGCGGGCTTGGGCTCGATTCTGCTTCTCCCTTTTTTTTTTTTTTTTTTTTTTTCTTTCTGCCGGTTCGGTGTGAAGATTTTCTGGTGGCCGGTTCGGACGATTCTAGGCCGGTTCCGGTGGAGGATTTTCCGGTTCCGGGTTTCTGGGATGGAGGTGCTGCAGGGATACCAGTATGGCTGCAGGGGGTGGTGAGGAAAGCTTTGAACCGGGCAGGGGAACTTTGGCTTCTTCCGGTGGCCAGTTCGGTGGTTCGCCGGCCGGTTCTGGGGATGGGGCCGCCGGTTTCGGACTCCTGGAGTCGAGATCTTCGAGTTGGGCGGCTGAGGTTTCTGGGATTTGAAGGTTGCGAATTTAGGGTTTCAGGGTTAGGGCTCGTGCTGATAACGTGTTGTAGAGAAACTGAATTTGAGAGGAATTTGCTGTGTGTTCTCATTGATAATAGGAGCCTCTTTATATAGAGGATTACAATGCATAGAATCTCAATCATACAAGGAAAGTAATTCTACATTGATTAGGATTCTAGATCCTTCTAATTAAATCCTATTACCACTAGGTCAAGTAACCTAGAGTTTGGGCTAAACACAAATTAGGTTTTCCTTCAACAAAATTTACTTTATACTCTCAATTTACATAGTGCGTGTTAATTTCACACATGTTTAACAAAATTGTGAATATACTATAATAATTTGGATTATTTAAATTTTGATAAAGAAAAAAAATTGTTAATATCTCTTTATCTCTTTTCTCTCGCTTTCTCCTCTCATCAATAACTACTTATTTGACTTATTTATACTAATTGTATTCTCTAATAATAAATTTAAATTTACTTTATACTCTCAATTTACACAGTGCGTGTTAATTTCACACAATGTTTAACAAAATTGTGAATATACTATAATAATTTGGATTATTTAAATTTTGATAAAGAAAAAAAATTGTTAAGAAACTTTGAAAATGATAATTTTGATAATTGCTAGTGATTCTGCTGGAATCTAATCCACATATTGTTGTGTTGTACATTTGTACTAGTTTGTCGTGACCGTCGACCTCGAAGTAGCGGCGCTCCCCCTCTTCTCCGATTCTAAACTCCGTTATGGCCTGTGACTCTCTCTCTTTCCGCGACAAACTCTTGAAATATTGTTTTCTTTTTCTATTATTACAACTCTTGAAATATTTTTACATTTATATATTTATTTTTCTTGATATAATTTTAAAAGAAGAAAATAGAACCTCCGCGAAACCCCAAAAAAGCATGCCTTTCACATAAATCGACACTCCGAACCGGCACACCGATTACAGGGGCACTTCCGTCTTTCCACTGTCCCTCGCAAACGTACTGATTTTATGGCTATAAAGACACTGCCACGACCTTCCCTTCTTCCACCCACACCCGTCGCAACGATGGCTCACTCTCACTCCCTCAGCCTCTCCCTCCTCTCCGCCACCCTCCTCATCCTCTGCTCTCTCGCCCACGCCACTTACCCTGGGCACATTTTGACCGTGGTCAACAACTGCCCCTTCCCCATCTGGCCCGCCATCCAGCCCAACTCCGGCAGCCCCGTCCTCGAAAAAGGCGGGTTCGCCCTCCCTAGCCTCACCCACCGCTCCTTCCCCGCCCCGACCCAGACCTGGTCCGGCCGGATCTGGGCCCGCACCGGCTGCTCCCACTCCCACAACCACTTCTCCTGCCTCACCGGCGACTGTGGCGGCAAGCTCGAGTGCAACGGCGCGGGCGGCGCTACCCCCGCAACTCTTGCCCAGTACGTCCTCCACCACGGCCCCAACGACTTATGGTCCTACGGCGTCAGCCTCGTCGACGGGTTTAACATCCCCATGACGGTGACCCCGCACGAGGGGAAGGGCGTCTGCCCCGTCGTCGGCTGCAAGGCCAACTTACTGGCCACGTGTCCCGATAGGCTGCAGGTGAGGTCACCCGCCGGTCACGGCCCCGTGGTGGCGTGCAAGAGCGCGTGCGAGGCGTTCGGCACCGACGAGCTGTGCTGTCGGAACAAGTACAACAGCCCTCATACGTGTAGGGCGTCGAGCTTTTCGCAGTACTTCAAGCAAGCGTGTCCGGCTACGTTTACGTACGCGCACGACAGCCCCACGCTCATGCACCAGTGCTCGTCGCCACGTGAGCTCAAGGTCATCTTCTGCCACTAGGTGACGACAGCAAACGGTGCCGTTCGGTGGTGTGCAGCTTGGTTCCAGACTTCCAGCCCTTGGTTTCGAATAAATATTAGGAGGGAAATTAGTAGGTTTAGTGCAGTTTCTAAGCTTGTGTTAACTTCCTGTGTTGGTTCGTATGGCGGTCTACTGGGAATCTGGGTTGGCTTATGAAGTTTGTTATCTGTAATGTTTTGGGCTTTGCTTATTTTAATGAATTGAAGAATTTAAACAATTAAATTCGAGGCATTTCTAGCAAAGGAAAATTGACTAATGATGTAAGAAGTACCGCTCAAGGAAAATTTTCTCTTTACGTTTTAGTTCTGGTTCGGACTTCGGAGGAGTCGTTAGGTTAGGTTAGTTTCATTATTTAATTAGTCCATAGGTTATCAGACTGGTTAGGTTACCCAGTATTATTTTAGAACGCTAGAGCTTCGATGATGAAAAGGTTCCAAAAAATTCACTCGGGTCACTAGATGAGACACTGTTTACTGTTTTTTTAATGTTAATTTCTATCCTCTAAGGCTATAAACTGATCTAACGTGACTCAGGTCAGTGTATAGGCCGCTAAACTGATCCAGAAAGGCCACGAAACTGAACTAAAAAGTGACACAAGTTAATTTAAAAACTGTGTCAGTAATCCAGAGTATGTAAATAAGCATAAAAAAAATTAAATTGTATATGACTCAGTAACCGAAGGGTGAACTTACTTTAATACTCTAATAAACAATTCTACTGTGGACTATGGTCTCTTTGCTTAAAAGAGAAGTGTGGATAAGAAAGAAAGGATAATGATTTGCGGAGAAAAGATTGTGAAGTAGGCACGGCGGAGTTCCATAAAGAAAAACAAAGCGGCAAAAGCTTATCTTTAAAGGAGAGCGAATCTCTGAAGGATATCTGATGGAGCAGAGGAGCAGGGGAGCAGGAGTAGCGGTCCGTCGTCAGCCACTTGGAAACAGCAGAGGCTTCTTTTCTCGAAATTTCCCCGTCCTTTGTTTTTACTTTACATGAATCACTGTGCTATCACGTGTAGCGTTTGCTTTATACGAGTCTCTTCCTCATAGGCCTTGTCCGGAAGAATCCCAGTAACAAGATTTCCCTCTATTTTCTTTTTCAAATTTGTATGTAGATCATGGCATAAAAAATTTAGGGTTAAAATTTAGGGTTAATGCTCATACACCCTAAATCTATGAGAATACTTCTCATACACCGTAATGTCTTTATTTTTTTCTCCTTTACACAATTTTTTCTCTCTTTTCTTCCTACCTACCCATCTTGTCAAAACCTCTACCAGTAATACCCTTCTTTATCGTCCTTTTTCAGTTTGGTGTGCTGTCTATTTGTTTGGTGTATTGTCTATTTCATAGTTTACATAACAAAGTTTTTGAAACGTGGTGGGCCCATCAGAGTTTTATTTGAATATATATGCAGAGTTAACAGTCATCCTCTGATTCAAAGGTAAACAGTATGTATTACTATTCATAATTTTGATTGTTGACAGACTTGAGTTGATAGCTATTTGCAAAAATACTAGCAAAGAATTGCAAAAAGAGAGAAAAATTGAGAAAATTGAAAGCCTATAGAGAAAGTCTTAATAGAGAATCTCCCAACTATTGGGATATCATCTATAGACTTCAAATCAGAATCTATAAAGTAGAACAAGATATTGATAATCTCTTATATATTCTGGAAGAGGAACAAAAACCTCTTGATTATTTGAGCATTGGGTAGATCCGCAAATCACTGGTATCAAAGCTTGTAAAATAGCTCAAAGGGGAATCCCTCCCAATGGGGACAACGTCAGAATTGCTATTAAAGAAAATAAATTCTCTATTAAATTCCTCTGATGAGAAATATCATAGGCTGTTACTAGAATTATCTAGATGTCAAACTCATCTAGAAAAATTACCTGCTATAATCCACCAATTGAAAAGATTGGAAAACAAAATGGATTATATCAAAGAACTTCCAAAAACGGAAGAAGAAAGGCTAACAGTCGTTAGTAGAAAAATTAATGAACAACAAAAAACGCTGGATTTTATGAAAACTATACTGAAGGACAAGAAAGTGTCTACAGTAAAAACAAAGAAAGCTAATGGATTCAAACCATTAGAAAAACCAGATAAGAATCTTGTTCCAAACATGATTTTTCTGGAACCATCTACTAGTCAGACTAGTATCCGGTATGAAAACTCGGAAAAAAGAGATATCAAGATGTTAAGCATCTTTGGAAAAAAGAAAGGAGTACAGCTCCTTAATGCTGAAGAATTCGAATTCAACGAAATCGAACAAGAGGTAAAAAACTCCTCAATTCCAAAATTAGATTTTAAACAAATCTACAAAAGGGGAACGTTTGATCTAATGGATAACCATTATTTTAAACTACTGGAAATTACAACCCCTGCTACAGCAGGAGGAGATACTGATCTTCTAATGGTCACTCCTTCATAAGTTGTCAGAGCTCAAGCAAAAAAGTACCAATTTATGCATATTGGAGCAGTCCAAGTAGGCATAAATCTGCTTACTTGAGAAGACATAGACTGTTCAGTTCTATGTGTTCTACAAGACAATAGATTAACAGACTTCCGAGCTAGTCTGTTAGGAACTCTTGAAGCATCTTTATGTGATCAAGTGGCATATTTCAACTGCTTCCCAAATTTTACCACCAACTTGAAGGATGCAGCTCACTGTCTACGACTGAGAGTCAAGACAGATGGCATATCGATGAAAGAAGATATGCAAGAACTAGCAATAGTATACAGAATATACTATAAATTGATGAGTACTACAGTAGCCCCCAAGACCAGAATAACAAATATTCCAGGTCTTACTACTGGATTCCTCACCGATCAGAAAAACCATTCACAACAGATTCATAAAGTTACTTGGAATGAAGTGACTTTTCCTCTTGAGTGGAAATTATCCGGTCCAAAAAAATCACTGGAAAGAGCGAAAGCAAAAATTTATGAAAGTAGAAAGACTGGAGAAATCAGTCTCAATTTTGATAATCACAGAAAAAATGATGTCTGTCCTGAGAACCTCAGGGTAAACAAGAATCTTCTCAGAAGAAGCTACAGCACTAGAGAAGCTAGTGTCAGTGGTACAAAACCCACTATTGAAGAACCTATATCTGAAGAAGAATTGGAAGCTGATCTAAACAGACCAGTTAATATGTTCAGAGCAGAAAAGCTCTATGAACTCTATGAAGAAGCAGAATCTTGCGAAAATCCTGAACGATTAGAAAAACTAATCGAAAAAATGAAAGAATTCAAAATCAGAAAGACGAGAAAAGTCTTTCCCTACCAAGATGTTGAAATGGAAGCAGGAGATAGCTCCAGAACTTTCATTATCAGAGAAAAAGGGAAAATAAAACTCCCAGTTCAGAAAGCCCCCACGAGTAAAAAAGGGGAAAGAAATTCCCAAAGATTTGTCCCAGAGGACAACATGCCTAAAGTTCCAATCACGAACTATGGCATCTGGCTAAATCTAGACAAGAGTCTAGATAAAAGAAAAACCATTGATCAATGGGTAGATAGCCTGATGATGGCATCTGCACTTACCCTTGGAAAATTTGAAGCACTAGATTTGCAGGTGTACTATGAAACTACTCTTACTGGAGTAGCAAAAAAGTATTATCTGTCTTTCAAAGAGACTGCCAGAGGAAGAGACTGGTTAGAAGAAATCAAAAATTCAAAGTCTCCGTATGATTTTGCAGTACCCCTGTATGATCAGTTCTGTGGAGATCTCTCAAATCTGAGTGAGAAGGCTAAAGAAACGGTCAAATCAAATATCTATGCTCTCAAAATCTGTGATATGAGATATTTTGAAGAATACTTGAATGAATTTCAAGAACATTACTGTACAATTGGTGAACTAGAGAATACTGATCTAGTTAATCTGTTGCACAGAAAACTCCTTGAACCATGGAGAACAGCTGTGAGAGAAAGCATAGCTGAAAAACCAATTGAAAGATTTTCAGTTGGAGGAATTGCCGACAGAATCCGGCAATTATTAAAAGAGCAATGCAAAGCCAATCTTAGAGCTAAGATGACCAAGAAACAACTCAAAGGAGTTGAGAATTTCTGTTATGGAATACTTGATATGCCAACCAACTGGGGATGTCATGACTCTAAGTTCCACAGAAAGAAGAAAGAAAAATATTACTCTAAAAAATTCAAAAAGAGTAATCAGAAGAAGGATTGGAAATTCAAGAAAAGTTCCAATTACAAAAGAGACAGCAGGACGAAGATCCAAAAAAGAAATTCTTCAAGAAAAAGAAGAATATTCATCAGTATAAACAACCTAGCAAGAAAGCTTGTAGATGTTGATTATGCAAAGCTGAAGGGCACTATGCCAATGAATGCCCGGAAAAGGGTAAAAGATCTACTAAAGTTCTCTTTGAAGAATATGAGCAGATAGTAGAAACAACAAATATGAAAGGCTACGAAATAGCCTATTCTGATGATGAAGAGGACGACAGGTCAGTTTATTCTGCCTGGTCTGAAGAAAATTCATCTGAGTCTGAGACAGATTCTGAAGTATAGTACTTCGAATCCAAACAAATGAATGTATTGAAAATCAAAAACTGGGAAGAAAGTAAGACAAAATCCTTAATGTCTTCTTATCAGGTGAACCCTGGTGCATTCGTTTGTGACTACTGCCTATGTCACGAAAAGAATGGTCTCCCTATGTTTTATGAAGAGTCAAAGAAGACTTATCACAAAGAATGCTTCATAGCTGAAGCAAGAAGAAAAACCAAGAATGGCCTTGTCAGCCAATTAGTAGAACAAGAATATGAAGAATATTTCTCTGAACAAAAAGAGAAAAAGGTAGAAGCTTTGTTCCAAGAAATTATGGAACCATCTTCCTCAAAAAAGGAAGAAAGCATCGATGAAGAAAAAATCGATGAAAATATAGAACTGGTTGAACAACCAGAAATTGTTCCAGAAGAATGTACACCATTCATTCCAAAGGAACAAGCTCAAGAAAATGAGCTCCAACAATCGAAAGTCGTCTCTACTAGTAGATATAGCAACTACATAGAGATTGGGCTAAAATTCCCTGATTACAAAAAATATCATCTACATGCCTTTCTAGATAATGGATCAGGCTTTACTGTTGCAAAGAGATTTGCAATTCCAGAAGAACTCTGGAAAGAAGAAAAGAAAAGAACTGCTACTGGTGTTACATTTGATGGAAGCCATCTCACCATGAATAAGGTAGCAAAAAATGTTCATATCACCATTGGTGGCGGAACATTTATCATCCATAATGTTTGGCAATCTGAAGGCCAAAGATCAGATTTCCTGTTGGGAAACGATTTTATTCTCCAACAAAGATTCATTCAGGATGAAGAAGCGATAGGGTTCAGAAAAAGAGAACGGGTGTTCTGGGCAAACCGACTTACACAAGCAAAAAGTGTAGTAGGTCCTGGTTTTACTACTCAGTATCAGAGATCGCAACAGAATAGTGGTGATCTTACCCCCTACAAACCCAAATTCGAGCCTATACTCCAAATCAAGCAACAAGAAGAATTACTTGTTGAAGAATCTTCTGAAGAAGAAGAAGAAGAAACTAGTGAAGATGAAGAAGCTAGTTTCATCCATGAACATAACCTCAAGCACTTTCAGAATAAGCTTGAGTCTCAGAAAATTCCCACTCTTGATAAAATCAAGAAACCACTCGAACAGAACATCGATGTAGACCCTCAGTGGTCTGTGAATTAAGATTACATGACATGAATGCCATCTGTCATGTTAAAGCCATTCCTCAGTACAAAGAGGAAGACCAAAAAGAATTCAGAAAAGATATTGAAGATCTCCTGAACAAGAGATTAATTCAACCTTCCACTAGCCCTCATCATGCTCCAGCATTCTACGTGAGAAATCATGCAGAAAACCTCAGAGGAAAAGCTAGAACGGTGATTGACTACAGAGATGTCAACAAGAAGACTGTCAAAAACGGTTATCAAATTACTCAAGTCAGAGTATTGATCAACCAGCTCAGAGGAGCTAAAGTCTTTTCAAAATTCGACACAAAGTCGGGTTTCTGGCAAGTCAAGATGCATCCTGAGAGTGTGCCTCTCACTGCATTTGGAACACCACAAGGTCATTACGAATGGTTGGTATTGCCTTTTGGTCTCAAGCAAGCTCCCTCAATTTTCCAGAGAAAGATGGATAACATCTTCAAACATGTTGCGGAGTTCTGCGTCGTCTACATTGATGACATCCTCGTCTTCTCTAAAAACAGAGAAGAACACATGAAACACCTCCATGAGGTTGTAAAGCTGATAGTTCAGCATGGAATTATCCTAGGTGAAAAGAAAATCTTCTTTATTCTCGATGAAGTTGATTTCCTAGGAATAAACATCAAGAATGGAGTCATAAAACTCTAACCTCATATTCTTGAGAAGATCTGGAAATTCCCAGATAGAATTCCTGATGCTAAGAGTCTAGAGAGATTCCTTGGTGTCATAAATTATGGGAGAGATTTCATTCCCAAAATCTCAGGGTTAATAGCAATGTTATCTCCTAAGACAAGTTCCAAAAGAAAATGGAACTTCACAAAAGATGATGAAAAAATTGTGAAGCAGATAAAAAATCTCTGCAAAAACCTCCCTCCTCTACAACAACCAGAGGAAAATGATGAAATTATCCTCCAAACAGATGCGAGTGATAATTACTGGTCCGGTGTTGTTCTGGCAAAAACTCCCGGAACTAACATTGAAAAGATCTGCAAATTTTGTAGCGGCAAGTTCAGCCCTGCAGAACTGAATTATCCCACAGGGGAAAAAGAAATTGTGGCTGTCAAGAAAACAATTTTAAATTCTCCAGATTTTCTTGGAAAACCCTTTATTGTTCACACCGATTGTGACAGAGTAAAGAATTTCAAAAATTTCAAACTTGATAAAGCTGCTGATAGAGGAAGATTAGTAAACTGGCAATTATTTCTTAACCAATATGATTATAATGTTGAATTAATTGCAAGAAACAAGAATTATCTTCCAGACGCATTGACCAGAGAAATGGCAATGTTTAGCCAAAGAGATGATGACGAAGGTCGTAATCCCAGAAGCAGAAGAACTGGGAAAGAACATGAGCCTGAAGAGGATCCCAAAGAAACCAAAGAAAAAATCCTCAAAAGGTTTCTGCTAAGTCCAAAAGGACTAGCCACAACTGATCAATCCCAGGGTAAAGGATTGGCTAGCCCGTCTCAAACGGCAAACGGTAAAGGCTTATCAAGATCGTTGAAGGCTGTTGCTTTGCCAAAAAGCAAACCCACTCCAACTGGAGTAATAAATGTTTTCAATTATGAACTTCAAACATTCGATACTCCTGTGTTCAGAACTGGTAGGAGACTAGCTTATCACCAGAAAGTGATTTTGGATAATCTCCTTTTTGCTTTTCAAGAAAGAAGCAGTGGTCTGATGTTTCCAGCTCTCTTTGCCCTAACTGAAGAACTCTACGAAAATGGAAGACCACAGTTTGAAGAACTTCACACACAGCAGAGTGCTTTAAGAAAAGAAAAAATTCACTTCCTTGAAAGCCCAGAAAGTGCTAGGGTCCCTGTCATGGCACTTAATGAATCAGACTGGTATGAATTTCATAGTCTGATAGGAAGTCATAATTCTGAAGACCGAGTTCCTCCAACCCTCTTTATCATTGCAGGACCATATGTTGGAAGATACTTAGTCAATGTTAAGAGTGAACATCCTCAAGAACACAAGCTTTGGCTTGTTGAAAATGGTTTTGTCCATAATCTATGGACTAAAACAAATGATGATCTTAAAGGTTTGCCACCTATCATTGTCAACACAGTCGAAAACATTAGAAAAAAAATGACTGTATGCTTCGTCTGAAGTTCAGATCCACTCCTCCAGAATGGATCCAAAAGGCAAACGGTGAGGTTGAGTATATTTATTCATATCATTATGTGAGAATTATTCAAATGAAATATCTACAGCCTGCCTGTGTTGGTTACAATGGCCAACCAAACTCAAGCATTCCATGGATGAAAGCCATGACTTTAGAATATGTTAAGAAGATCATCTCTGAAGATATCAACAATACCTTCCTGGCAGCAGGAGAAAAAACTATTATCACTGCTTACTATCATCCTAACGTAGTCAGCAATGACCTGTTCCTATCTCTTACCAGAAAAGAGATAGATTCGACACTGGCATGCTTACAGTGGGTAGAAAGACTTGAAACAGACAACCACTATAAAATGTATGTTGATAAAGATGTCGAAGACAATGCAACAACTGTTCGTATGGCCCAGGCAGACAACAACTCCTTTGTCCTTAGCCACAACTCTGAAACAGACGAAAACATGTGAAGCTACAGCTGAAGAATCAGCACCAAACTTGCAATTGTAGACTTTTAGACTTTTCTAAAAGCTACTTTTGCTTTTGCCAAAAGTCAAGAAAGAGACGTTTCACCAACTACTTTTCTGCTTTTCCCAGCCGACCTCCATCATCAGGAGCACTCAGAAAAGCTGAAAGGTCACGGAGTTGTCCTGTACATTTTTATGTTTTCAATTGTAATTTGAGTTCCGCTCCCTATATAAGGTGCTTTAGCTTCTCTTAGAAGGCATTCGAAAATTTTCATATCAGTTCTAGATTCGAAAATTAAGAAGATCAGTTCTAGAGTCAAAAAATAGATTTGAGTAGAAGAGTCTTCTCTCAACTAGTATAGCAGTGTGCTTCCCTTCCTGTCTAAAGTGTGAAGTAGTGAGTTTTCATTACAAGTAAGTATCTATTTTCATTCTTATGGATAGCTAAACAGCCTTTTGCTGTTTACCTGAGAATAAGGCTCTGAATGTTTAGCCTGTATGTATATTTGAATAAATGAATTCAGATGGTTGCTCGCCCACTTCTTCAACCAATATAGTTGTCATTACATTTCCTTAATTATAGTTGTCATTTCACTATCTAAATGCATGCATCCTATAGAAATCCAAAGTTCTAATAATATTTTTCACCTAGAAAAAATTAGTTCTAGAACAAAAAATTAGGACAAGCAGCAGTGATTCTGCCCGTTAAAGTAGCCGTTAGGCGAAAAACTTGGGCATGTTGAAGGCTAGTCTTGTTTGTGTTTTTGTCGTCTAGAGCAAAGTTTTTTTTTTTGGATCATATTGCTAAAACCACTAGTCAACATAGGATACAAAAGACATTTTTCTAAAAAGACCATCCCTATTAGTCTTTTTCTATCAGCAATAGTGTAATACAAAAGTTTTGGGCAGTTGGGAAAAATACAGGAGCTTTTTGGGTATACGGGAAAAGACCCAAAAATTTATGTTTAACAAATAAATTATATAAAAGAATGAAATTCACATATTTTTATTTACTATCTACACTTTTTCTTAAAAAAAAAAAAAAAATTGAATCGAAGGAGGTCAGCTATTTATTGAAATTGAAATATTATAGCGATACGATGCCCAAAAACATCGAAAATGAAATAAAACAGTATGAAAGGAAAATTACAAATGAAATAGAAAAATTTTAAAACTCAAGAGCAGCAACGTTGATACGTAGTACTGATTTTACACTACGGATTGCAGCTATGTAGTGAATTAAGTAGTCGGTGATTTGACTACCCATGTAACTCCAACGCCCTAATTGACAAAAACTAACTTGGCGCCGGAATGAGGGCACTCTCCCACCTAAAGATCGAAGCCGGCCAAGGGTGTCAGAACATGGCCATGTTGGCAGTCGATCTTTCACGAACAGATACCAAAGAATTGGGTCCTGGATCAAATACCAATAAAGCACAGGAGCCTCAATCCATTCTTGCAAACAAACAACCTACAAAAGATAATGGGTCGCAGTCCAAGCCAAACGTCCACCCGGATCCCAGATCCAAATCCATTTGTAAAAACCACCCAGATCCCAAATTCGGATCCAAAATTGTGGAGGCCCAAAGCTTCTTGTCCACCCATGGCTGCTCCGGCCCATGTCCAAAACCTCTTGGGCCCAGAACCCACTAGGTCGTTGCCCAGTACCCACCGCATCTGGGTAATCTACCTTACCGCTGGCGACACACCAAGTATCCGCCATGCCGCCAATCAAGGGGTGGTCGTTTGCCTTACCACGCAGATCTCGAAGATCGCCGACTGCCTAAACAAGGCCACCTACATCACCAGGCACCGATCCATAGTCCAGACGAGATAACAGCAACCGCATACAATCCGGCCGAAGGAAAATTCCCTGTCGTAACCACCGATTGACCACCGCGTCAACAACATCGCTGGAAGGAGGCAACCGACTGAGGTCACCTTGACTTCTATTCGAACCCCACTCCTCCTAGTAATCACAGCCACCCTACGATGCCATCTCAACAGAATGTTGTCCCATCGACCTAGCCCGAGCAGCGCCCAAACTCCCTACAGGAGAGCCACTGCCACCGAAGACAAGGAAGATGAAGACGAAGAGGCCGAAGCCTGAAATTTCCTCCATGAATCGAGTAGGTATAGGTCACGGCGAACGAGAGAGGGCCGCCGTTCCACAAACCCTAGCAGAGCGCTCTACTAGGTCTTATTTTAAGTGATATAAAATTAAAAAAAAATTTTGATTTTGTTTAAAAATTTAATTTATTTGAAAAAATATGAAGGTCTGCATTGGAAAATGAAGAGTTTTGATTTCACATTCATTATAAATTCAAAACAATTCTATTAAAAAATTCAGATTTTTTCTTCCTCACCTATATTAGAGCATTTTCAACCGTTAAATATTCAAAACTCAAAAATCAAAATTCCTCTAATTTTCATTCTCATAATGTTTAAACTATTAAGCTTGTGTGTCAAAATTCTTTTTATTTTTATATATTTGGCATAACAGTTCACAATATAACTGTTGAAAAGTTAAAACAGCCTTCAAATTATCATCTATGCAAACAAAAATCATTTAATTTTGCAATTGAGCATATCTAAATCTTTCGTATAGAGATCAAAAACGAAACATGCCATTTTAATTTTTTTTTTTTTTTTTATAGATCTAGAGGTCTAAATCTAGTAATATCTATGCATTGTGTTAACTCCGCAATTGGAATTTAAATAGAGTAATAGTGTCCAAGATGTAGATGTAGGTGTAACTTTGCAAATCCACGCTTTGATATTTCTATTAAGTTAAAACAACTATGCCAAGTCTATGTATCATACTATGACAAACATTTATAGAGCAAATCCAGGTTAATATGTAGTCGCTGAGTTTAAATGCATATAGATGGTGCAAAGAAGTGTGGATAATATGTAAATATATGAAACCGGTAAAAACACTAGTTTTTAAAATATGTGAGTAAATCCGCAGCATTGCGCGGTTCATCTAGCTGCCTAAAATGTATAGATAATAGATGCATGCAATAGTTGGAAAACAATTATATAAGAATAACGTAGGGGTAAGTGCTCCGGCCAGCTCTACCAATGGAGCTATAATCCTCACACTTTATTGTTATGTGTAACAATTTGTTTTTGGGATGTTAACAATTAATTTAAGTGAAGGTGATGATCGGGGATTATCATTTATGTGGTGGCCGGCACCAACATCTGTAGTAGGCCTCATAATTTAGCCTTTCAACCCTAAATCCGCTTGGCCCGTAGGGCCGAAATCCGATCCGACCCTTACATTAGGGCGGGCCGGCCCTACCCTTTCTCAAATAGGGTAGGGTAAGGGTCATACAAATGAAGCCCGGCCCTACCCTACGGCCCGGCCCAATTGAGCCCGTGTGGTGACCCGAGAGGGGGGTTCCACAATGCCGCGATCCCGAGCCAATGAGAAACCGACATGTCATGAATAACATCCCGATAACTCATCAACCCGAAATCACAAGGTCTTTTGGGTTTAGATTGTTGGTTTACAAAACACTTTCTTGGACAAATCACTCTAGCAACCGAACAACATAATTTCAAAAGCGGAATTTGAAATGGGCTATGAGTTTTGGGCTTACAATCGGAGCCCAATTTGGAAAACAAATCACTAAGCAACTATAGGTGCGAGAGACGCGCCCCAAGGTTACGGGCCTCTCGAAGTTTTGGTCAACGAGTAGGAAATAAATAAAAAATAAATAAACAAGCTACTTCAAATCCGATAAAGGACCAAAACATTCTTTTGATAAAATTAAAAAGAATGCGTCAAGCCAGGCCATGTGACTCCTCTGTACGCTCCTCGACCACATGCTCGAAACCTGCACACTGTTGTAGGGGTGAGCTTTCGTCCTCGCATGCCCAGTAGGGGCCGACCCAACCATGCAGGTTTGAAAGATAATATACTTGAAAATATTTACTACATAATATTGTGCACGTTTATCGAAAAATACTTTAAGAAAATAGGCAACCACAAATATTTATTTTCTTTTATAAAACATATGCAACATGCTTCACATAACTTGGAGCTCCGAGATACTTACCTGCCCGCTAAACTCAAACACAAAGGTGACCGACCCGGTTCGTCATCCTTGGAGAACCGGCCAACTACTCTGTAGTCCGTGTGACTACAAGTAGTGAAAGTGTCCATTTCCTGGCTCTGAGTCTCCTATGACTGGTTCACTGTCAGTACTTACCTTTCCTCGACAAACATAGGAGCACAGCCCCCTCCAGAGGTTCACTGTTATCGACACCATGGGATCCCTAGAAATCTACGCGTCTAGGTCCCATTCACTTTCAGGTCACAAGTACAAACATTTAATGGGTACAATATCTCAACATGCAAGTCTAGCCTCGGTTTTCGTAATAAACAATTATCAGTTATGGAAACACGGATATCGTGAGGCATCGACTAATGAACAACCAAAAACGTACTTGCAGGCAACATATTATGATACTAGAGCATTCCACATATAGAAAAGCCTCTAACAAGGAAGGGACAGCTCACCCTACCTGGATATGGAGTGCTCACCAAAACTTAGCTTCGTTTCTGACTTTTAGTACTTCGTCCAATTCCATCCGCACAAGCTCAAGTCCTTTATTATAAAATCGAATCAACGAGTAAGTTAATAACATTACAACTCAACTAACTGAGCAACCTAAATCTTTTACTCAATCCCTTTTTAAGTTCATTAAATTATCTTTTGATCAAAACAATGATCTCGAACTTATGCTTGAAGGAATTTCCTTTTAGTAGATTTTATTACCCATTCCCAAACAATCCAAATGATGTAACATTTGATCATTTGGGATATGGTCATCAAACTTAACACTTGTGTCCATTAAGCATAGTTCGGCTCAACTCATTTGACCTTTCTTTGTGTAATATTCTTTGAATAGAAAAACAAAAGGGGTAGTTTACCATTCCCAAATGATTTTGCTTATTATGTTCATTCCAGGATATGGTAACTAAGAAAACACTTTAATTGTAATTGTCTCCTTAACTTTAATCGAATAACTTAATCATGTGGGATCCACCATGTTCTAGACCAACTGCTTCTCGATATTAACATCAACCACAACATTTAGTTTACTTCATAAAATTGATCCGATCTCAATTACCAATCTGTTTAAGCATTTACCTAAAGTAAAAGTCATCTTAAATCAACCTTCCTTCAATTCATACACCAAGTTACATTTATGCATCTTTTACTCAATAGAACACATCCACAATAATTTCAACACCAGCAAGACCAAAAAATCCGGACCCTTACCATTCTTGTTCTCCAACAAGGATAACCTATTTATGCTTCTGTGAACTAGCGGCTCTATCACCACTCCCTTCTTAAATTCCTAGCAGCATAATATAATTAAAATCAACCTTCAACCAATTTTCGTAACCAAAACAGAGTTCAAGAATCCTTACCAATTTCCGATATCAATTTGACTGGACCAACAGTTTCTCTCTTCTATAACATCTCAGAATTTTCACAACCTCATCCTCCAAATTAGAGTTTAATTCCTTGTAGCTGCAATTCCTCCATCAGCAACCTTTCATACCTCTAACAGATAAAACAGGATCAAAAATCAATTCTCAACCAATTCATATCCAAAACAAAGTCACGGGTTTCTTACCATTCCACAACATCAACTTAACTGACCCAGCAGCTCCTCTCTTCCAAAACTCCAAATTTCTGAACTCCGCAGACCCGAAGTCCTCCAAAAATGCAGAACCTCTCCAACCTCAATTCTCAAATCAAACAGCAGTACATTAGGGTTTCTCAATCCACATCGAAATTTGGGATTTTAACCAAAAGAGGGTACGATGATTACCTAATCGAAACCAAGTGGAAATCTGACATCCATGAGCAGCGGTGCTGTGGTGGCTCACTTGCCGGCGGCGGCACGTGTAGAGCGTGCGGAGGCTTTGGTCGGAGTTAGAGGTCGGGGTTATGGGGTTTTGGTCAAGGGAGAGATGCTGACTCCACGTATGGTGGTGGTTTGGCTCGTTTCGGACTGGAGATTGAAGAACAAAAGCATGCAGAGCTTGATTTCCGGCGATGTGAGTTCGACGTCTTCTGGCGATGGGATGTTGGGGGCTTGATGGTCGGCGCTCTCTGAGCTCACTGGAGGTGATGATGTATTGAAAAGGCGGCCGGAAATCGATGGAGGTTGAGAGGCAGCAGCGTCGCAGTCTTGGGTGGTCACAAATGGAGGCCGGAGGCAGTGCATGTCGATGGTGAGGCTTGGGCTTAGGTCGTATATGGGTGCTGGATCGATTGGAGGTGGCGGTTTTGCAAGGTGGTCGCCGGAGATGGGGTTTTCCGGCGCTACAGTGGGAGGACGAGAAAGAGAGAGAGCGATGCGGCTGAGAGATGGAGAGAGGAATAGAATGGGATTCTAGGGTTTTCTCCTATGATACTTTCTATTTATACTTTAGGTGCGCAAAGACAGTTTTGCCCTTGCGACAAATTACGCAATACTCCCGGTTAATTTCTTTTGGGTCTTCGGCTCTTTACTCATTTTTCGTCAACTACTTCTTTATTGATTTCTCAACTCCGTCTTAGATCTGAAACTCGATTTCGTAAAAACTAAAAATTCAAATCTTCACTTCAACTCAATTCGCATTCCTTTCAAATTTGCTTCGACGATCTTTTGCTTCAATGATCTTTAGTAACCTTCTAGGCCCAAAACGAAGAACTCTGGCCCAAACTTAAATTATAAGGCCCAATAGGTGGTCTCGATACCAAAATAATTTCCAAAATCGATTTCTTCACTTAAATCACCTTGCGAAAATCTTATTGGCGAAAAATTACCTTCTAAAAATTAAATTAAATTTTCGGGGGCTCACAGTCCGTAAGGGCCAAACCCGGCCCGGCCCTAAAAGCCCTACCCGGCCCAACCCTAAAATTTATATACTTTTTTTATTATTTTCCTTGTTACGCAACAATTAATATTGATAGATTTAGAGAGATAGTTAATTGAATATAACCACCTTAAATAAATTAATAAATGTTAGAAGTTAATTTCTATATATATATATGTGTGTGTATTAAATATGATCAACAAAAAACAATGAGTCTTGTATTACCTATATAATCATTTAGCCACATTTTGAGGAGAAAAAAAAATGTAATTTTTTTTTTGGTTATACAAAATAAGGCAATTTTCAGCCCTATTTGGCCCTATTCGGAAGGCCGGCCTAACGAATCGGGCTTTTCAGGCGGGTAAGGGTTAACAAATTTAAGTCCCGGCCCGACCTTAAATTTTGCTGACTTTGACTAGGCCTGGCCCAACTCGACCCTAACTCCTAAAATTTAGGGTAGGGCCGACCCTAGCCCGGTCCATGATGACCCCTAATATGTAGGAGGACCGCCACGACACCTTGTAATTCTTGATCAGGAGGAGCATTCCAAAATTCTCTTTGGACAAAGCCATTGTTGGCACGTAGCAAACAGTTTGTAGAGGATAGTTGGACAGTGAACAATGCAAACTGAAGACTACAATTGTATGTTCAATTGATCATGTAATAGCTATACATAATATTGGTGAGACTTGATTTATTTGATGAATATCGGTATATATGGAAGATTTATTTGTAACAATATTAGGCCTGGGCATAGTCGGGCCTGGTCGGTTTGAGGCCCAAACCGAAGTCGAACTGATCCAATCAGAAATCCCATTTATGACACCGAACACCATATTGTTGCTAGCTTGGGCGGAAATTTCGGTTGGGCCGAATTCCGAAATCGGGCCGGGTCGGTTTCGGTTTTATTATGGGCCCAAATTTTCATTTTCAAGCCCAATGTGAAATCTTATTTCTAGGCCTATTATAGTCAATTTTCAGCCCATAATGACTTTTTCAATATATTTTCACTTTCAGTCTTTCACAAACGTGAAGAGAAGCATCACAAAATCCAAGTGCATATAATCCAAGCACTTGGAAAATCTAAGCATCACTAACATTACAAACATTATTCAAAATCCAAGCACTCAAACTTGCAAAGTCTAAGCATGAATGGATGACAACCTAAAATTTCAACCATAAATCATAACATCATAACTCAGCACATCTGCAAATGCATCAATCATCATATTACGTTATCAACATTTCAAACCTGCAAATGCATCATCCTAACAGTACAAACATGTAGCAAATGATAACCATTTCAAAATTCAAACCTGCAAAAGACTTAAACCCAAATCTAATCAATTCAAACGAATCAAACCTAAAATTTTAGACATCACTAAGCAGTTCAAGTGTCCAACATTAGTCTCTCAATTAAGTTCAAAGCAATGAAGCTAATAAGTTAAGTTATTACAAACCGAATAGCTAAATAAGCCTTGCTGCAATGTTGCCAACATTCTTAACACTCCAACAGAAAAAGAAACAAAGTAGCAAGCATTGTAGGGGAAAAAAAACATTGCTGCCATCATCACAAGCAGTTCATTCCACAGATATGGTGACCTGAGTAACCCCTGATTCTAGTTCAAGAAAAAGAAAACAGATAAAAGAACATGTATTAGACAAAAAAAACTAAAAAACATATGCAAATAGTCAAATACATATAATGACTGAAATTAAACAAACTTTTACTTGATTCAAGCTTTTCCAGCTCACCATACATCTCCAACTCAGTTCTAGTAGGTTCTTGATATAATTGGGCCACACCATTAGCTCTTAACAAGTCACTGCAGCAAACCAAGCATTCAACCATCTTCGGTGTCAAGCTAGCCCTAAAAGGATCGATAACCCTTTTATCAAGGTTGAAAGCACTCTCGGATGCCACTGTTGAAACTGGAACTCCAAACACATCTCTAGCCATATGGGACAAAATAGGGTACCTTGGTGCATTCTCTTTCTACCAGTCCAATAAAGGAAAATCCTTATTTGAAGGGTCCTCGAAAGCCTCTAACAGATACTTGTCAACCTCATTTTTAATATCCACAATATCTTTCTCTTGTCGTAACAGCATAAACTCATGCATGGTTTGAGCATGGCTATCCTCTTCAGAAGCATCCGCAGCTGCAGTGTTGAATTTGGGAATGGTTGCATGAGCAGAAGCTTGGGTAGCTTATGGATCAGCCTCCAAATACTCTTGAAACATGGCCAAAAAAAGGCTTTTGATCTCAGCAACAGCGGCTGCAACCATCTCTTTGTCTTGCATCAACTTGGGGAAGAAATATTGAAGATAAAGCAACTTGTATCGAGGATCCAAGACTATAGCAATCATGAGAACCTTGTTCATGTCTTCCATTTTCCTCCAATACTTGTCGAACTTCTTGTTCATAGATGTCCCAATGCTTACTAATAGATGATCATCCACTACTAAAAAGAATTGCTTTTGAGACGCCTATTTTGAGATGGCAAATTGGGCTTTTGCGACGGAAAAATGAGCATTTTGCGACGGAAATGTTGATGTTGCAATAGGTGGCGTCACAAAATCTATTTGCGACGGTAAAATGCCGTCGCAAAAAGTATTTGCGTCGGAAAACTGTTGCTGTCGCAAAAAGATATTTCATTTTAAAAAAAAATTGGGGTGAATTTGTTGCGACGGATACTTTGCCGTCGCAAAAGAATATTTCATTTATGAAAAAAAAAATGGTGTGAATTTCACACCAAAGCTAGTACCATCTGCATCAAATATCATAAATTGAAAAATATTATGAAACCCATCATCTATAATCAACCAACAATCACAATTCTAAGACCAACCAAAGGTTGTTAAAAAACAAAGATCAGCCAAAGCTTTCTCAACTTTCTTTCAACTTCTAACTCATCTTGCTTCATCATGTCATCCATTTCTTGCGTATATATCCAATTGCTTTTCATACACCAACTCTTTAATTATAGCCTAAGAATGATCCATCTGTACTTGCTCAGCTCTTTAAATAGATACTCATAAGAGTCCTGCACACAAAAGCCACAACAGAAAATTTAACAATTTGGGTTAAAATCAAGGGGTTTCCATCTTGCACAAAGAATTATGCAAGCATATAGAAATATAGAGCATATTCGAAGGAGTGATTCTAGTTGGACCTCCAAATTTGATATTTGGACCTCAAGCTTTTTTCAATTATTAATATACTTTGTCAAGTTATATGAAAAGACAAATAAAGACAGAGAGAAAACTGAAAAAAAAAAAAAAAAAACTCTTCTTAAATTACCTCCCTAAATATAACATTCAATTAAATTTATTTTTTATTTTTTATTTTAAAATTTACCTAAAATAATTAAGTAAAAACAATAATTTCTATACATGGCCCATCATTTAATACAAAAATAAATTCAAAACAATCTGATTTGGAATTTCCTTAAACTAAATTCATTGAGTATTATGATATAATTATTACTCGATCTTCCAACCCAAAACCCTTGAAATTCATTCTTTTAGCAAATTCAAAAGGATTCCAACAACATATCAAGATTGAGAACCTCTGATTAATTTTGGTGGAGGAGAGATCTACTCATAAGAGAGCAATATCATGTGATTTGATTCATTCTTCTTCTCATGTTGAAGATAGAGATAAAAAATAGAGTAACATATTGTTGTATGTTATGTTCAAGGGTGTTTTGGTAAAAATAAGGAGGTCTACTTAGCCTTTTAAGTATTCTAAAAAGTAAATTAGAGGTGTACTAAGTATGAGAGGTCCAAATAGCAAATTTGGAGGTCCAACTAGAACCACCCTATTCGAAGTAGTCTAGAACTATAGAAAAAGACTAAACCTTTAGCAAAGAGCTTGCATCACAAAAAGTAACAGAAATATAGAGCATATTAAAATATAAGTTTTGCAGAAAACACTATCAATCAAAAAGAATATCCTACTATCATGTAGACGAAAAAACTTATAAAGCTGAAACCCTTATAATTAATTCCTTGTCTTATATTTTAAGGAAGCATGAAATAATTTAAGAAGGAGTTTTTCTATTAGAACGTCCAAATTTGCTCACCTGACCTCTATGCTTTTTACACCTCTTATCAAATTTTCAAATACTAAATTTACTCACTAAACCTCACTAAACTTCCTCAAATAACCTCAATCATATAATTTGCAAACAAATTGTTATCTTTAAAATAAAAAAATTAGTCATTTCAATGATTTAATCACTCTATAAATCTTAACTAAACATACATTTCTTAATCACACTTGGGTTTCAAAAATTAATGTCTAATCAATAAGAAAATGCCATGAACTATTCTGTTTTTTTTTTTATATAATTTTTTTTTCTATTTTTGCTATGCAAAAAAAAAATCATTTTTTTTATTCTAAAAAAAAAATAATTTGTTTTTAATTTTTTTTTCTCTATTTTTTTTGTACCACTAGGTCATAAATCATAAACTCACCAATATGCGTTCAACATATATATCATACATTTTTATGTCATATGATCTTAATAATATTTTTAATTCTTATTAAATATATATGAATGCTTTAATGAGTATGTAGTGAAATTGGAAAATGAAAATAGATAAGGAAAATAATAAGAAATACAATATAATATTATTGAATTGGAAAGTCTACATTAACTAAATATAATATTTTTTAGTATAATTATTGTCCTTAATAGTCATTTTATAGTATGTTATATATGTCATTTAATAATTCATAATAGAGTGAGGTCAAGTGAGCAGATTTGGAGGTCACAATAGAAACTCTCTTTAAGAAGATAAAATCTATTGTAAAATGTGGTGTTAATGTTGAAACTAGTAAAAGTGGAAGGAAACAAACACAATAAGTTGATAACAGCAAAGGAAATAAAGAGGACGTAGAAACATGGAAGTTAGTAAACTGCCATATATAGGTGAAATTAAAAACAGGAGAAAGTAGAGAAAATCGAAAGAGAGCAGGAAAAATAGTATATTTATTTACTTATCATTTCACTTCAAGGACAAACATTTTCAAGAATGGCTAATAGAAGAGTGCATTCTAATGTTCATGTAGAGGTACTTACAATTATTTATATATGAGAAATGTATGATGCAGCATATATATGTGTGTGTGTAGTGAATGTATACACAGGAATCATATGGCATATGAACTTGAGCATTAAGCAGTACTGGTTCGATGATTATTGTTAAGCTAGTTATGAGTAATGTGTATAACTATATGGTAATTTCCAACATAAAATAAGTGTTGTTCCACTTAGTACAAACATCCAACGGAACTATGGACATATTAGAATCTACTTTTTCTTGCGAAGCACACTTTCTAAACTTCTCCAATCTTTCATGAGAAGACCCAATATATTTGACACAGTTCCTAATGGCATCGATGGATGAATCCAACTCCTCCATGCCATCCTTAACAATTAAGTTAAGGATATGACAGCAACACCTCATGTGCAAAAACTGACCATTTAAGACCAGCTCCTTCCAATTTCCTATCTTTTCCTTCATATAATCGAGGGCCACCTGATTAAGGCTAGCATTATCGACAACTATGGTAAAAACCTTTTCTATTCCCCATCCTATCAAGCATGACTCCACAAGCTTCCCAATAGTCTTACCCTTATGGTTAGGAATAACAATGAAATTCAAGATCCTCTTGTGTAAAACCCAATTTTCATTGATGAAGTGGGCTGTGAGAACCATATAATTGACATTTTGGATCGAAGTCCAAGTGTCAGTGGTGAGGGAGACTCTCTGAGAGTAGGTGGCTAAAATGTTTTTAATCCTAGTCTTCTCACCTTGGTAGAGATCACATATATCTCTAACTACTTGCCTACGAGAAGGTGGTTTAAATAAAGGCTGAGTTACCTTCACAAAATCAATAAAACCTGGTGCCTCGACAAAACTAAAGGGTAACACATCCCTAATGATCATTTAAGCACAAAACAGTCTAGACCTGCTTTCTTCATACCAAGTGCAGTAATATTACCTCCATTATCAGCATAATCAAATACCAGATGCTTCTGTTTCTTCGACGGTATGTATAAGGGACACTTCCGGCAGGCATACAACATATGGTTCCTCATACTTCAAGTCCCATTAGACTTGGAGTGCACATAATATGTTTGCGGGCAGTAGTTGCATTTTGCTCGAGGCTTATCCATCTTTGAACCATCAGGATTGGTGAGCTTAGTGAAGTGATCCCAAGCTATGCTCTTGTTCTTCCTTTTAGGCGCAGAGTCAGCTTCAGGTTGCTTAGATGCTGCAGTATCAGCAGTAGTAGAAGTAGGCTGGGCTAATGGAACAACTCCCATAGCTACTGCAGGATCCAGCTGGGATTGAGTGGTGCCTATGCTTGATCCAGTTGGAGTTCCTTGAGTTCCTGGAGTTCCTTCCATCATCTGCAAAAAATATCGAACACAATTTTAGCCTCAGATGTTCTAAAAAGGCATAAGAAACAATTTCTTTAACTATATGCAGAAAGCCAATAACAAATGAAACAAATCAGAACAATATCCCAACAAAAACAAATCAAGTCAGAAACAAATCAAAAATCAAGTTCATAATCTGAGCAAACAACAATAAAAAACAAATCAAGTTCGTGACCTTAATTTCATAATCTGAGCCCACAAAAATAAAAAACAAAACCCACAAACACCAACAATCGACAATAGGTTGCAAAGTAGAAACCAAAGTTGTAAAACCACAAACAATATCAGAAATCAAAGCAGAAGACTAGAAAACCCTAAATCTAAATTCCCAATTTGACTAATTTCATCACATACCGGAGCCCGGAGAAGAGAGAGACGTCAGAGAAGAGGGAGACGTCGGAGATGGAGATCCGTGGTGTTCATTCAGAGAATTGAGAGAAAGTGACTCGAGAGTGTACTGAATGAAAGTGAGATCTGAGATGAGTGAGATCGGCTGTGTGGGTAAGGGGGTATTAGGTTTTCTTTTTCATTTAGATTCAGTGAGGTAAGGTGTACTGAAAGAAAAAATAAAACCAATCAAATATTGACACATAATATAAATTATATATTTTTAATATATATTAGGAAAATCGGTCAGGTCGGTTGTCAAACGGTCGGAAATAAGTTCAACCCCGATTCCGACCCGCATACAGTCGGTTTCGGTTCAGCAAATATGGGTTTTTTCCTTTCTTAATTTTGTTCGGAAACTGAACCATATTTTTCGGTTCGAAACGGTCGGAAAACCGTTTTGCATTCAATTATGCCCAGGCCTAAACAATATATTTGTACATGCATTGGATGGATGCCCGGGCATTGAGAAGGAAGGACGCTTTCAGAGGTGAAAGGCCATATAGAGTTACAGACATACTTTGTGGAAACAATATTTAATTATACATCTAGACATGTATAGACATAAATTAACGTTTGAGAATGGAGCGTAACGCTCCGCCGACTCCTACAAGGGAGGCCTCTCGATTGCGACCAGTTTCAGGTGGTGGTGGTCTTGTGTTTTTGACTGCGAAGGGATTATGCTCCCCTTTGTCTAGTCTTCCTCTTGGTGGTGCCGGTGGATTCTGGCGGTACTCCTTGCTCCTAGGTTGTTGCCTATTCCTATTCGTCCCCAGCGCTAGCTGTGGCGACCGTGGTTTTGAGGCTGATCTACAGGTAGATTGGTGCGTTAAAGGTGCGACTTCTCTAGGGAGGTCTGATGCGAGGGCAAGATTCACTGTTTGGCCTACAGATTGTGGCGGGGAGGACATCGATGGTAATCACGGATTCAATTTTTCGGTTTGGTCTGAATGGGACAGTATAGATTCGATGGAGATGAAATCTTGCTCTCTGATCGATGATATGGGTAGGGGATATGCTCGATGTGGCTTGATTACCAGTGACTTAGAGGATGGTTGGCTATTTGGCGATGCAGCAAGCAGATGGGATCCTCCGGCGGGTGATAGCGGCATTGAGCACGAGTTCATTAAACTTAGGGCAATTAGCCTTGCTTTTGGTGCGGATGTTAGTGGTAAGGACCGCGGTGGCTTGGCTCTTGATAGAAGCGGCGCTGGTAGCAATGGCGGAGGTGGAAGTGATGGTGGCGGCTGGTACGACGGCATGGGTTTTTCTCTCCCTACACCCAGAGTTTTGACTGATTGGGCCACTTGGGCCTTGACTTGGTTTATGGGCCTACTCATTGGCCTACGGTTTCATAGGGCCTGGATTACCCCTTTGTTGTGGGGTTGGATGGATTTGGTCTCTATGGCCTATGTTACTGTTTAAATTTTGTTTAGGTCGCAAAAACCAGAGCCTTAGTTGAAACCATTTTATGTCTGCTTTGAGGTTTCTAGATTTTTTTTAGAATAATAGTGCGTGGACTTCCTAAAAGGTTGGTGTACTAGGGACTTTTGAGGATTTTATTATTCTAGAATAGGGTTTTCATGAGGTTCTAAGGAACGATTCTTTCTATCGACCTCATAAGGGTGTTTCGTTTTTGCACTACTTGTTGAATTTAATGAAAGAGCTGACCTATTTCGATCAAAAAATGTATAGACATAAATTTTCTGCATCAAGTCAGCCGGTCAGATTTACTTTTTGAATTAATATAAATACATATGGAATCTTTTTTATGGGCAACAACAAATAAAATATTGTCAACATTAATTTCCCTAATTGATTTACTACAAACATTTCTCTCAGAAAATTGATTTCTCTAATTTTTTTTATCATAAAAAATCAAGAATAGCCTGGGAGCTATGCCATGTTAGTCATTGACTAGAAGCGACAATTTTTTTCTGACAAAATTCTATAGAAGTTCAAAAATCATCCTCTCTATTGGATGTAATCTGGATAAATTTTTTTGTTAATTACCGTCCAACGACTCAGCTGCCACATTGGATTTATTGTCTTTCTTTATCTTGCTAACTCAACACATAAATTTTAATTCATAATATGCCTTTATTTAATATATTTTGTGCAAAAAATAGTAAAAGTTAATATATTAATTGTAATCCTTTTTTGAATCGAAATAGCTTAGTCCAATTTTATAATTCAGTAAGCAGTACCAAACGACAGACCCTTATGGAGTCGACAATAAAGAGTCGTCCTTTAGGATTGACAAAGCACCTATTCTAAATAAATAGAACTTCACAGTCTAGAGTACACTCACCTTTTAGGAAGTCCACGCACCCTGATTCTAACAAAATCTAAGCATTCAGAAGCTGATTAAATAAAGATACAACCAAGCACTTGATTTTGCGACCCATAAAAATTAAACATTACTAGTAGAGAGGAAGATGCCATAACACCCTCTTGACCTCCTCCATCTTTCGAGGAAGCTTCCATATGCTCAGAACCAGAGTCTCCACTACTCACCTCCGCAGTTGCCTCAGCATGAGACAGATCACCACACACTTCCTCATGTGCCTTACACTTCTTAGGTTTCTTTCCTTGCAGTTCCTTGTCAAGGAATCTTGCATATTTAGGTTTGTTCTTGCTCTCCTTAGGGCTCCCCAACTTCTTCTTCTTGGTGAGATCACCAATTTTCCATTCTTGTGTTGAAGTACCAACTGCATACCATCATCAACTTCAAGCATAGGCTCAGAAGGGGTTACATACCTTTTCCCAACGCAGCCTAGAACATCCCTCGCCTTCCTCTTACTCTCTAAGATTGATGGTTGCTATGGAGATGGTTCCAACACCATAACGTCATCCCCTCCCACCATTCGCCAAAGGCAGCAAGCTCCCAGATGCAGACCTACCAAACAAACTAAAAACCTAACCAAAACTACTCAGAAAAATATGAAAATTTACAATGATATACTAAACACACAAGGTGTCCAGCAAACAAAAGTTTAGAATTTTTGGAGTTGATTTACTATATTAAATAATTACGGGAAAATAGAGAACATAAAGTAAAATGAAACTGAACAAATTTGAGATTGGTTGATATCAAGATGATGAAACTAGCTAGGAAGGAAGTATCCACCCCAACAATCACACACAACACACTTTGTCCAATTTATAACCAATTAACTCAGTTGAAGACGCTCAGCTTGACTCGGTACGCTTGAACACAATCTATTACCCTTTCTTACTTTGTATGCTAGGCAGGAAGTGCTCTTCACCTAGACTATTCTCAAGTAATGCAACCTAAAGGTACATTTATTAGATTAAACATGCAGAGATCATTATATTTGAAAAGAGTTTGACCAATCACTAGGCATCGCAAATAACTCAGCGCCTCGCTAAACGTAGGGTTTTGTTTACTTGCTAGTGAAAACCACCAATTACTTCTCTAGATAATTTGAAGAATCCAACTATTGATCCAGGCATCAAACCATCAAAGTATTAGAACCCTAGCATGCATACTAAGCAGGCCTCCAAAGCATACAAACATAGAATTCATCTATGAGAAAATAGTAAGCAAATACAGAAGCTTCTGTTGTGTACCTTGACTAGCTGTACTAGGCAGAGTAGTGACCTGTATTGTTCCAGGTGCCGACCATTGTGAGAGCCGGCCAACTGGGTGCCAGCCCCGACCCATGGTTTGGAATGTAGCTGGTCCTGCAAGGTCTTGGTGGTAGTACCAAACCTTGTGTCAGTCAAGTATTTTCTAGTATGTACAAGTCCCACAAGTTTCCGTTCAAGATGTTTCTTGGGTGGGGACTTGATCAGTTGTGGCACAAGGGTTGGTAGATATTGTGCCTGTATGAGTTCCCCAAGTTCCCGATGAAGGAATATCTTGATCGGGAGGTGTTGAGTTATGTCACTGTAGGTAGCTAGGCTACAGTTTATGTATCCAATGGGTAAGATGAGGGCTTGAGCCTCTTATACTCGCTGGGGTTGGTTGAGGGCTTGAGCCTCTTATACTCGATGGGGTTGGTTGAGGACTTGAGCCTCTTATACCCAATAGGGTTGGTTGAGGGCTTGAGCCTCTTGTACCCGCTAGGGTTGGTTGAGGGTTTGAGCCTTTTGTACCCGATGGGGTTAGATGAGGGCTTGGGCCTCGTTGAGGGTTTGAGCCTTTTGTACCCGCTAGGGTAGATGAGAGCTTGGGCCTCTATGAGGGCTTAACCCTCTTGTACCCACTAGGGCTTGAGTCTTTAGTACCTGCTGGGGTTGGAGTAAGGGATGCCTGTAGTACCAGCCTCGAGGTGAGTCGATTTCAGAGAGGTAATACATATGGGTCCCCTTAATTCTGACGGTTTGCGTGTTCAAGGAGTGGGGGGAAGATAATGGGACATGTGGAAAGATCTCACAGTAGGGGATAATTAGCCTTCGACGGTTATAATTGCCGGAAGCTTGAATTTAAGAGGGAAAATCGCTCTGCCTCTTCACCTTTCGTCATTTTGTCTTCGAAGCTCTCTGCAACTCTAGGAATTCTTTGTGGTTTTCTGCAATGGTCGATTTGTGGAGAAAGAAGAGGCGAGCGACTGGAGGTTGATGTTGTGGAGGCGAGCGACTGCAGCAAAAAAGGTAAGGCACCTTGCGCTCCTTCTGGAAAATTTCCCTGTTTTTGTTTTGGTTTTGTAGCTTTTTTGGGTTTTTGTTTACTGTTGTGAAATTTGCTTAGTCTTGTGTTTTGTTATAACAAAACTGTTTATCATAACAAGTATGTCTAGAATGTCAGAAATTAGGTAGAGATTCTGTGGATAGTGATTTGGGTGGTTTTGAGTTTTTGGGTTTTTGTGTTTGAGTATCTGGTTTTTGGTTTGAGTGTGGAGTGATCCACATTTCAACGAAGCCCTAGATCTAAAATTCTAGGTTGACTCCTATGTTTCTGATTCCAGATACCAGACTTTGAACCAGGTTAGGATACCGGTAGGCTTAGGATGGAATCAGAGAAGAGAGCTGTAGCCGGGCTAGCGAGATCTTCTCACCAGACCTCTGCAAGACAAGTGGAGTTAGACATAGATCGATACCTGGCAAGCAACGGTACCTAGGGAAGTTCTAGGGCTAAGGAGACTGGGTCGTCTACATGGGTGTTGTCGGAGAGTACAGGGAGTACTAAGGGATCAGAAAGCTAAGGAAGTCAGGGTTCTGGGGATAAGGAAGTTACTATAGCAATTCCTGAAGGTATACCCAAGGTTATATACACGCTGGTGGAAAGAACCACTTGTGAGGAGCCTTGGAGGAGTATAACAGTTAAGGAGATAAACTCGATGAGAATGAGGTGGGGGATACCAGATAAGATATCTCTGAGGCCGTTGCAACCTAGTGAGCTAGCTACGAACCCCCCCCTCCAAAGGGTGGGTGACGCTCCACGAGAACGTCTTCCACCAAGGTTTATCTCTACCGCTGCCCCGGTGCCTGCAGTATCTGCTCCGGATTCTGAACCTGTCACCTGGGTAGCTGACACAAAAGGCGTGGCGGCAAATCCTCAGTATGATGGCTATGTGGGATCTGTACGAGCAGGGGTGGCCTTTAATAAACTAATTTAGGGCGATCTACCGTGTTTTGTACTTGAAGAAGAAGAAGGGTCAAGGGACCGTGATGTTTTGTGCCCGGGACTATGAGCCATTGGTTATCGATCTGCCCACTTCCCAGAGCAAGAAGTGGAGGAACAAAGTGTTCCTTGCTGGGGGGCGTTGGCAGATACATAATAAGAAATGGCAGCTGACAGGACGTTTCAAGCCATCGGGGATCAAGCCTATAGCCTAACCAATATGGAGAGAAAGAATAGCAATAGTTTACACTGTATGGGGTGATCCCGTAGATAGGAGCTCGTATAGGTTTATCGAGTATTCGATCTTGGATAGGCTGAAGATAGGAAGGGTACCCAGTGAGGCTTTTTTTTTTTGTCAAAGTATGAAATTTGTGTTTGATGGCTTTTTTGTGTGTAGTCAAAGTACCGACGAGGAAACCTTGGAAGGGAAAACCAGAAGACAGAATGGATGGCACCAAGCTGATGGACCAGTTGCTCAACCAAGGGGAAGATGCCCTGTTTATTGATGTCGATCTAGCCGGGAAGAAGATCGAGAGGTCATTGGATGAGATGTTGATGGAACTGTCCGAGGACACTTATAGGGTGCCCGATCCGGATGCCCCAATCGTGACCCAGTTAGAAGCCTCGACAACTGAGGTTCTCACGATAGTGGAACCCGAGAAGAGCAAGGTGAAGGCTTCGAGATCCCAGGTCTCTCTTTCCAGCGAGTCCCTTGAGAGCAAGGAAGGTATGCTCCCCGGAGACAAGAGGAAGAGGCAGCACCGGCACCGAAGTGGTGATAAGGAGGAGGTGACCTACACTGGTAGGGATGTAATGGGTACCAGCGGGAAGAAACCCCGGAAAGGTGACAAGGTAGTTTCCGAAGCCTCTCCCTCCCTAGGCCTACTATCTGCAACAGTTCCTCCTCTGCTTAAGAAGCAGATTAAGCAGGTACTCTCCGAGTACGGGGTGGCTGAAGAAAAGTTTGTTCGCTCCATGCTCGCGGATATAGACTTAGATCGGGTACGCGCGAAAGATAACGCTCCCAAGGAGAACCGTTGACTTGCCCGGGAATCCATGATGCGAGTAAGTGAATCCTTCCCTTTTATATTTATATTGATTGGGTCTCTATTCCAACTCTCACATTTTGACATATGTTTAGGCTCTGTTCAATGTGTATACCACTGATGCAAGTAAGGAGGATACCTAGCTGAAAGAAAAGGTGAGCAACCTCTCCGGGTAGGTCATGTATCTTCACGAAGAGAAGGGCAATCTGGAGAAGGAGCGAAACTCTCTGAGGCAGAAGGTCGATTCGTTAACCGTCAAGGTGGGGGAGCTAGAGGAGTCAAAGAAGAGGATCCCGGAGCTGGAAGGCATTGTTAGTGGGCTGAAGAAGGATGTTGAGGAGCTCCGGGAAGTAGAGGAGAAGGCCAACTCCTAGCAAGCCAAGGCAGAGTACCTAGAGAGAAACGTTCCTTAGGTTTGTCGGTTAGCGATCAAGGAGTACAAAGGCTCGCAGGAGATGGTTGACCTGCTGGTTGCCGCTCAAGACAAAGTTGTGATCACGAAGTACAGTGAGTAGGTGGCTGCCGGGCACCTTGATGAGGCTAAGTTCAAGCAGGCCCTTATGGAGAAGAAAAGAAGGCAGCAGCAGGAGCAGGGAAGAGGCAAGGATGGTGCTGGCGGGAGTCACCTTGACCCTAAAAAATAGTTAATCACTTTTTCCTTTTTTTATTTTTAAAGCTAGCTAGTTTGTTTGTTTGTTTTTTTTTTTGGCAATTAAAATAATTTATTAATTGAAAAAGATAGTATGTGGGGGGGGGGGGGGGGGGGACATGAAGTCGAGCTGATACGTGGGTATCCCTTTAACTATTTCCTTTGGTTGGAAGCCAAATTATTTTGTTGTTGGCTGTAATTTTTTTTGCTACTTGAATGGAAATGTTGAAAGGGATTAAGATTGCTTGTATTTTATGCCTTGTCAAAGCTTGTATGTTTAAACTACTTATTACTAGAATAGAGTAATTAACAGTATAGCTAATTGTCGGGAAGCCCGATAACTAAGGTAAAAATGGAAGTAATGGTCTAAATAATTCATTTTTTCATTCAAGACCACATGGTGCCAATACAAAATAAGTACCCAATGGGTAGCTTGTCATAGCAGGATGATCAAAAGCTAAGGTAAGATGCTCCAGGAGCTACTTGTAATAATACCGGAGATGTGTGTTCCATGGATGCCGGGAAGTTACTCCGTCCATGTCTCTGATGTAGAAAGTGGCTGGACCTACTTCCTCAACGATTTCATAGGGACCTGCCTAAGAAGGGTCCAGTCCTCTTGGCTCCGGGTACACTTGTTTCATGACCCAGTTCCCCAGTTTTAGTGTCAGGGACTGTACTTTGACGTCGTAGTAGTGGGCTATTCTCCTTTTGTTTGCTAGATTATGCATGTGCGCTACATCCCGTTGTTCCTCCAGTAAGTCGGCATTTAGCTGAAGGCCTTCCTCATTGGTACGCACGTCAAAGTACTCAATCCTTCCGCTTTGGATTTGTGTTTCAGTTGGGAAGACTGCTTCTGTTTTGAAAGCCATGCAGAAGGGAGTTTCGTTGGTAGCCTCCATTGTTGTTGTTCTGATGGCCTACAAAACCTCCGGGAGCTTGGAGGCCCAAAGGCCCTTGGCGTCATCCAACTTCTTTTTTAGAATCTTCTTGATTATTTTGTTGACAGCATCCACTTGGCCAACGGTTTATGGGTGTGCTGACGAGATGTACAGGATCTTAGTGCCCATGCTCTCGGTGTATGCCATTAACTCATCATTGTCAAACTGGGCCCCGTTGTCCGTGACAATAGCGTCTGGTACTCCGAATCTACAGTAGATATTCCTCCATAAGAAATTTTTCACTTTTTCTGTCGTGATGGCCACGAGAGGTTCTGCCTCTACCCACTTTGTCTGATAGTCCACCACTACAATGATGTATTTGAACTGTCCTACCGTCGTAGGGAGCTTACCAATTAGGTCCAGGCCCCACTGGCAGAAAGGCCAAGGTGCAAGGAGAATGGAGAAAGTGATAGGCGGTGTCGTTGGGATATTGGCGTACATTTGGCACTTATGGCAAGAACTCGATATTGTTTGCGCTAGCGCTGACATAGTTGACCAAAAATATCCGGCTCGTAAAGCCTTGTGTGTAAGAGATCGGGCCCCTGCGTGGTTATCGTAGACTCCCCCGTGGATGTCCTTTAGTATACTGTGCGCCTCTTCAGGTGTGCCGCATTTGAGATTGGGGAAGCTTTGACCCCTTCTGTACAACTTGTTGTTCATAATCATGTATCTGGCCGATCTCAGCTGTAACCTTCTTACTTCAACCTTTTCTTCCTGGGCTAAGCCATCGACCATGTATTTTAGTATTGGGTCCATCCAGAAGGCGGTGTTGTCAATGGCGAATATTTCAGATACCTTCTTAGAAGTGCTTGGCTTTTCCAGTAATTCCACCTTCGTGGCCCCGTATGCAGCACTTGGAGAAGTTGCTGCAAGCTTGGCAATGGCATCTGCCTTGTTATTCTTTGTTCTTGGTATCTGAGTAATTGTGAATGTGGTGAATTATTGTACTAATGCCTTAGCGAGAGCCTAGTAAGAAGATATCTGAGGCTCTTTGGCATCGAAGTCCCCGTTGACCTGATTTACCACCAATTAGGAGTCCCGAAAGATGTAGAGGTGCTGGTTACCCAGCTCCCAGGCTACTTGTAAACCAACAATGAGGGCTTCATACTTTACGGCAAATTTCAAGGCGTACTCGTACACTTAGTCTTCCTGGCTAACTAGCAAAATGCCGGCCCTGCTAGTCCTCCTGTTAGATGCTCCGTCAACATATAACTACCAGGTATGTGATTGCCGTGGGCAAGGGGTCGGTGGTTCCTCCGTTCCTGTGGGCAGATCCTAAGAAGGGATGAGCTCGGGAATGAAATCAGCTGCTGCCTGACCTTTTATAGTCGTCCGATGCTTGTAGTGGATGTCGAATTCTCCTAACTCAATGGCCCACTTGGCCAGTCTTCCTAAGGTTTCTGGCCTTTGAAGTACCTGCCTCAATAGGTAGTTAGTGAAAATGGTAATTGAGTGTGCTTAGAAGTAGTGCTGGAGCTTTCTAGTAGACACTAGGAGGGCCAAAGCCACCTTTTCTATATCCGGGTATCTGGACTTTGCACCGGTGTATCCCTTGCCTGCATAGTACACCGGATACTCACAATCGTGGTCCCGTCTGATCAGTACCGAGCTGACAGCTGTTGTTGATGTAGCCAGATAAATGTACAACATCTCTCCGGGAACAGGTTTTGACAGTAATGGTACCACTGCCACATTAGCCTTTATGGCAAGAAATGTTGCTTCGTGTTTAGTAGTCCAAGTAATTTTTTCTATATGCTGGGTCTTAAGTAATTTGAAGAAAGGTGTACATTTATATGTGAGTCTCGATACGAACCTTGAAAGAGCGGCCATCTTGCCAGTAAGGGATTGAACCTCATTATGGAAAATGGGTGATGCAATGTCTAAGATAGCTTGTACCTTCTCTCGGTTTGCCTCTATACCCTGGTGGCTGATGATGTAGCTGAGAAACTTTCCTATTTCGACCCCAAATATGCACTTTTGTGGGTTCAATCACATACTGTGGCGTAGGATGATGGTGAAAACAATTGCCAAGTTCATGGCATGATCATCTGCCGTTAGGTTCTTGACCTACATACCTTCCACGTATACTTCCATGATGGTACCGATGACATCTACAAATATGGAGTTGACAAGTCTTTAGTAAGTAGCACACGCATTCTTCAGTCCAAAAGGCATAACCTGGTAATAGTAGAGGCCCTTGTCAGTAGTGAAAGCGATGTGTTCCTCGTCTGTGGGATTTATTCTTATTTGGTTATACCCACTGAATGCATCTATGAAGCGCTGAGTAACCGGTACCCAGCTGTGGAATCTATGAGTTGGTCAATTCTTGGGAGTGGGAAGCTGTCCTTGGGGCATGCTCGGTTGAGATTTGTGTAATCGACACACATACGCCAAGACCCCGATGTCTTCTTTAGTACCATAATCACATTGGCTAGCCACCGAGGGTATGTTACCTCCCTAACAAATTTGATGGCCATAAGCTTCTTCACCTCTACTTGGATGGCCTTGTACTTGTCATGGTTGAAAGCTTTACGCTTTTATCTCACCGAGTCTGAAAAAGGAACGATGTTGTGGTTATGCATGGCTATATCAGTCGGGATTCCGGGCATGTCCTCGTACCAGCAAGCAAAAGCAGATGTGTAAGCACACAAGAACATGATTAAATTCTCCCTAACAAATGGGGTCAATTTGGTACCGATCTTGACAGTTCTGTCCTGGAACTCATCAGATAGTACTATTTCTTCAATGTCCTCCACCACACCAGGCCGTTCTTCGTCTGAATCTGTGTCATCCCTGGGGTCCTCGTACTTGTCTGTAGGTGAGGGATCTGCGGTTACCTATAGCATCTCTGACCTTCCATTTTCCTGGGATACCGTTAAAGAATAGTAATGCCTTGCTGCGGCTTGAACACCCTGGATCATTGCCACTCCCACCGGGGTCAGAATCTTCATCATGAGCATGTGGCCAGCTACAAACGTCTTAAGGAGCCAGAGTATTGCAACCTCAATAAAACTTTATTGCCCCCAATAGACCTTTATTAGGGGCAATAAAAGTTATGAAATCTCGCCGGAAGTCCTCAAAGAGGTCATTAGAGATCTCATAAGAAGGCGGAGAGGTTTATTGACCCCGCTAATAAACCTTTATTGTCCCCCAATAGACCTTTGTTTCCCCAAATAAATCTTTTGGTCGCTGGAATGAGAACTAATCTCCCTAAGCTTTTTCTAATCAATTTTGATTGCCATAGAACCCATCTTCTCACGTTTTTTTATCGAACATAGAAAATAACTCATGAGCAATAAGAATATTATCATGAATAGATTTACCTTGAGCAAAGGCTCCTTTGTCATTAGAATATACATTTATTCAGTAAAGGACGAAGTCTATTTGTTACAATCTTTTGTAATGACCTTGTAAGCAACATTAGAAAGATTTATTGGTCGATAGTGATTCACTGTTTTCGGATTTTCAGTCTTTGGAATAAGATTAATCAATATTCGAAGAAAAAAAGTCAGAAACTAATCTAAATAAAGAATCTTTGGCATGATTCCAGAAAGTACGATAAAAAATAGTAGAAAGACCATCAGGCTTAGGTGCTTTCAAAGGACCTATGCTATGAACAGCTCTAAAAAAAATCCTCCAACGAAACAGGAGCCATCAACAATGCATTATCATGTTCAGAAATGTAAGGTTGGATAAAAAAAAATAAATGATGTTAACGCTTGATAAGAATGTGTAATAAAAGTCGTAAAACGTTTTTTGAATGAACTTATAAGTATGGAGGCAATGAGATCCTGATCATTGGTCCAATTCTTAAGGTCAAGAATTTCAAAGTCTCATAAAATTGACGGTTTCCAATTCAAATCCTTTTTTTCCCAATTCAAATTCGGAGACTAGAAAATTTAAACTTCCAACTAATTCTTACCATTTTGAGAGGGAGGGAAAAGTCTCCGAAGCGATCCGGGACCCGCCGCCGATGCCCGAATATCTATGATCGCGGTGGTAAAATCCGCAGCCTGAAAAAGAACCTACTAGAATCTATTAGCACGCCGCCTGTTCCACTAGACGATCCACGTGGCACAATCCCATTCGTCCCACCGCCGGTTCCCATACAGACGCACGTAGACGATCATCAACATCCCAACTCATTCGCGCAGTGAAAGCTCCATACAGAGGAGAGTCCACATTCAGAACTTTCTTTTCCGTTTATAAATACACACAAAGTGTCGGCTTTATAAATCTCTCTCTTCTTTCTCGCTCTAGCTTTTCTCTCTCCGCCTTCGCAACTCAGGCCAGCTCTTTCTCTCTCTCTCTCTCTTCCATGGCGGCCTCTCAAGCAAGCCTTCTCCTCCAGAAACAGCTCAAAGGTAGTAATCTAAGCCCTCAATTCAATCCGGTTCCGGAAGATTCATATCGATTCTGATTGTGTAAAGGTTTATCCGATTGGATTGATTAGGATCAGTTTCGGTTGAATCTGATTCTTCGTTTTTTGGATTGTTGCAGATCTTTGCAAGAACCCTGTGGATGGGTTCTCGGCGGGGCTGGTCGATGAGAACAATATCTTTGAGTGGAGCGTCACAATTATTGGACCTCCCGATACGCTATAGTACGTCGTTCTTGATTCTTTTTTTCTGTTAAAGTTTTTTTCGTGCTTTTCTTGATTGGGCTTTGTTGTTGTGCCTGCGATGGTGTGTTTCGGTGATTCCTTTTTGCCATTTTGGGATTGGATCGAGGTTGATTGAGCTTCTTGGGAAGCTTGTTTAATTGAAATTGTCTAGTGGAGGTTTTTGAATTCGATTGTGGTGTATGGGCGCCGATTTAGTGTTGGAAGTGATTCGGCATGTGAATTGTTTCTTTTTAAGTTTAAACAGTTAGTAATGGTGGAAAGTTTCATATTTAGACTTTACTTTTGGGTTAATTATTGCTAAATTTGGCTGTTAGGATATTTGTTGGCAATAGGAGGGCTAAATTTGATTGGGAAATGTTTGACAAATTGCGGTATATTTTGGGCATGTATTGAGCTCAGCTTGCATTCTCACTATCCCAATGGTTGGTTGTACTTTATCTTTTTTGCTACTATTTTGTTGTTTTATTTACTAGATTGTATGGGTGTTGTTTTGGTAATACCTTCTCTCTTTTCTTCTCTTTTTCCTCTTAACTTGAGATTTATTGTGGCGTTTGTCAAGGTGCCTACATATCACATTTGTCCTTATCTATTATCTAATTGCAGTGAGGGAGGATTTTTCAACGCCATCATGAGTTTTCCTTCTAATTACCCGAACAGCCCTCCAACAGTGAAGTTTACTTCAGAGTTATGGCATCCAAATGGTTGATCTCTCTTCTTTCTATCATGTGTCTCTTCTTTATGTCATTTATTTAAAAAAATTTCACTTGTTATTAGAGTATTGATCTTTTTTATTGTTCATTTGAAGTTTATCCTGATGGGCGTGTTTGCATTTCCATTCTTCATCCGCCTGGTGATGATCCAAATGGTTATGAGCTTGCAAGTGAGCGTTGGACACCTGTGCATACGGTATGGATTTACTAACAGTACTGTCTTCTGAATTTCTGAGCTTTACCAGGCCTGCTGCCATTGTGGAATATTCTTCATTACCTGCAGATTGATTCCTTGGGTTAGTATTGTCCATATACTAGTATAAAAATAAAATGGCTGAGAAAAAGATGGTTCAAGATCATATATAAAAGATAGTTAATGGTATCAGTAAACCAAAGTCATCTTATAATTCAGCGTACAAAATAAAATGATCAAATATCTTAATCAATACTGTCTAGCTTATAAAGCTTATCAAGGTGAACATGATTTCAATTAAAAAACAGAATCATGATATACTGTCGGTGCCCGTTAATGGTGTCCTTGCAAATTGATGAGAGTGGAAGTCATAGGACTATATTATGGACCCATGCAGATGACATGTATCAAACCATTCAAATTTTGCTGAATTTGGATAACATATTGTCAGAGAACAGTATTGACATTACATACGCTACTTGCCTCTTTGTGATCCAATAGCAATAGCTTTTACAGAACTTTATAAGATAATATAAGTTCACCATGTAGTTATAAGATCATTGAAGCTCACCATATAGATATCTATCAGTTGCAACATTCTGAGGTGTACCCTAAGGTTCGATAAAAGGTATTGATGTCCCAACCTTGGGGCTCCGTGAAGGGATGATTAGTGATTAGTACTTACGGGCCTGTTTCTGTAGTTAGTCAATTCTTTTGTACAGAAGTGGTAATTAATTTTGTTTCTTTTCCCCTTTCTGATTTTACTTCTTATGTTGCTGATAAACAATGAACACTGTATATACTATATAGAAATTAACTAGCAACACTTATTTGCTTTTTAACCAAAAAAGACCAGAGTACTGCTTTAACAAATGTAAAAATTTTGTTTTTCCAGGTTGAAAGCATAGTTTTGAGTATAATATCAATGCTATCCAGTCCAAATGACGAATCTCCTGCAAATGTTGAAGCTGCTGTAAGTGGTTCTTTTGATGTGTTATGACTACTCATTTTGTTTTCAAAATCTTTCCTTTATTTCATCATGAATATTATCAATGCCTGGAGTGAAGGTGAGAGTTATATTGAGAACTATATATACGTATTATATATATATACACACACACACACATATACAGCGCTTCTCCACTGTGGACGTCCGCAGTTTTTCTTAGGTACGGATTTTAGGCTTTGACTCACTTTTCGATCATATTTTCACATCTTAACCGTTCAGTTTTTAGGTCCTAATGCATAGATCACCTCTGCAAAATTTCAGCCAAATTGGTGATCGTTAAGGCGTCCAAAACTGCAATTTACAACAATGTACACGAACGGTTCCGGTTTGGCAGATTTGGTTCGTTCGTGTAAATTGCAGTTTTGGATGCCTTAACGATCACTAATTTGGCTGAAATTTTGCAGAGGTGATCTATACATCAAGACCTAAAAACTGAACGGTTAAGATGTGAAAATATGATCGAAAAGTGGGTCAAAACTGGAAATCCGTACCTTTTTTCTTAGGTGCGGATATCCGCATCTGAGCAAAGTTATATATATATATATATATATATCAATTTGGTGAATATATGAAATGTTGATTAACATAATTATATTGTTGAATAATTTTGGGTAATTGCAGATTACATTAGGTTCATGTGAAATTGACCTTGTGTAAAGATTGATTGGACTGTTTTTTATTTAGTGATAATGTTGGTTTTAGAGTTCTGCCAAGACTGTATTGTGCATGCTTTTAGGTTTTATATTATTTCATGGGCAACATGATGTTGTTGTTGTTCATATTTTTATGCAAAAAATTCTGAACTGGACAAAAAGCACATATCTGTGTCGTATTCCAAGGCTTCATGCTGGTAAAATGTAGGAAACTGGTTACTTGATTCTAGCCATTTGGATGATGGAAGAAGCTTTAGACTGCCACACAAGTGTCTTGCAATGCTGTGCCATAAGCAAAACTTTTCTTTGTGTTACTATTTTGGTATCTTGGTGCTGATCCATCAAGGGCTATGTTCAAATTTGTTGAACTTAACAATTTGGAACTTCTTTTACTTTTCCTGGATATGTGCTGATTCTGGTTGTGGTCATTGTTGTTTGACAATTAAGTTAACTTATGGTTATGTTGCATATTGTTAATAGATATGTTGTTCCTAACATCATGTGGGTATGTGCGTTGCAGAAGGAATGGAGAGATCGGAGAGATGATTTCAAGAAGAAGGTCGGCCGTTGCGTGAGAAAGTCACAAGAGATGTTGTGAAATATGATCCACTGCCAAGCGTTTTCTCAATTACTCTGCTCAGGTGTGTCGGAGGATGTGTTAAATTGACAAAGCGTGGGTCCTTGTAGAATGCCATTGATTTTCTTCCTCACTTAAATTTCTTTATTTCTTTTTGTTTTTCTCTTTCTCAATGTCTAGTAATTGTTAAAACATTTAACAGCTTTGTATTGAATTAGTATTGCCTATTTGGTGACAAAATGTACTTGCCTGCTGCCTAGCTTTCTCTTCTCTGGTAACACTAAGTGTGTTGCACTTGTTTAAAATTTGAACTTTTCAAATGTGTTAGTTGAACTATGGACTTTGCTTTTGGTTAATGTTGAGCTGGTTCCAAGTCTCTTCATGTGGGATTGGCATCCATCTGACATGACTCTCACATGGTTAAGGCCTTTGCAACTGCAATTCCTGCTTGGCATTACTAGGTTTTCCAACCCATTTGAAGTGATATATCACCGCCGCTGTCTCATAAATGATACTTGACAATCATTAATTACGTGATGACCGACCATCTGTGAATTTTTGAGTTTATGTTAAATGTTGTGTAGCATATTCTTACAGTAGTGCATTGAGGCACCTATATTTCCCACAGGGTGCCGGTAACTTCCCTATGTCTATAGTGCTCTAATCTTGTTCTGGTTAGATATGGATTGCTTTAATTACTAGAATCTGGCATTATGCTATTTGAACTCCTTGGGATAGAAGTAATTCTCATCATGTCTGCTGGAATTAGGGAGTTTGACTTGGGCAAATCCATAGAGGCAGTGCCTTATTGTATTTATATTATTTTATTATTTTGTTTAAGCAGCACTTTTGCTGAAAATGCATTTCGCTGAAGCAACAATTTTGGGTTGACAAAATATCGCATTGCAAATTACAGATTTGGGGCTTTTGGGAAAATCAATTTAATCCTTTTACCTGTATTTGGTAAGCAAAAGATAAATATAACTGTGGGAGAGAAAAAAAAATTGGGGAAAGGTGACCTCTCTAGGGAAAGGTACATTTTCCCCTTTTTTAATTATTTTTTATTAATTACAAATTTTGTACCTCACTGTATGAATTTTTACTTCTCATACCCTTGGGAAGGGAAATGACTTGAATAGGTATTTGTCGTGTCACAAGAGACAAATCCAAACCTAACCTTAATTTTCGACAGAGGGAACGCGCCCCACGCGCGGAAAAGAAAAGGAAAATCCGGAGTTGTTCGTTTCTCTCCCGGTCGAGCGCTACCGGCGATTGCCGTTGCGTTCTGGCTCGAGAGGGGATGTCGTTGCTGGTTGGTGGCGGGCTTTTAGGGCAGAGTCGCGGTCTAGGGGAGGAGGGTGGGTTCTTGACTTCGGGTTGGGCAGATCTCTAGATCTATCCCTCTCGGATCAGGGACGATGGAGGTTGTGGGGATGCAGCAAATTGCTTCTGGCCGGCGGTGGGAGATGACATCATTGAAGGAGCAATCTGGGTTATGGTGGATGCGGGCAACTCGTGGCAGAAGGGATCCCCGTTTGGATCTGTTTCTGTTGCGATTCTGGATCTGATTGTGTTGGCAATTAGGTGTAGAATCGGTATGCATATTGGCAAGGTGGAGTGGCGGTACCAAGAAGCGGCGAGGCCATGGGGTGGTGTTGATGGTGCTTGCCTGCGGCAGGATTGGTTTTCTGCATTGGTGGATTGCTGCTTGGGAAAGTGGGTGTTGGGTCGGGCCCCTGTTTTTGGGCCTTGCTGCTGTGGATTGGTTTCTGTTTGTTTTGGTTTTAGTTGTATTTTAATTAGGGTTTTCTATTTGGTTTGGTCAGGTTTAATAAGTCCATACTCTTCTGAGCTAGTGTTGGTCTCCTACTCTATTGAGATAGGAGTTGGTCTAGGTGTTCTGCCATGTAAATGGTGTCATTCCCAAGGACGAGGACGATTGTGTTCAACTCTGGTTTACTTTTGTTGTCAATTTGCTGGTATGCGATCATTTACACGTGGTCTAGTACCTTCGGACACGGTGTTGAAGAGGACGCTGCCTTCTTTGCGGTTGATTATATGGTTTTACTGGAATTTTCGAGTTCAAATGCTCAAAGTAGTCTTGAAAATGGGCGTTTGGTGGTTAGAGTTTGGGCCCTCTGGCCTGATGGTCTCTGTAACCACAGTTTCTTGGGGTTTAGGTTCATGTCCCCCCCCAAGTGTAAACTTTATTGATTAATGGATATTTTCTGTTCTAAAAAAAAAAGGGAAATGACTTGAATTGCTTGTAAGTTACAAGCGTGCTTTATAAAGCACTTCGTCTATAAGCAATATTTGTGCGGTATTAAGCACTTGATCTATAAGTAGTAATTTGTTAGAACAACTCCAACAACTTTCCCATAAGAGCAACTTTAACATATTCTGCATTTCCTCATTTTTCTCTATTTTAGGGAAAATTGGGTCATTTTTAACTCCAACAGCTTCCCTAAACATTTCCTTAAAATAGAGATTTTGATGAGAGAGAAGATTACATTCCCTAAATCTACAGCAAACGCTAAAAATATCGCGATAGCAAAAGTCATTAATTTTTCACGTGCTCCACTCTCCCACAACGACTAAAACGTTTCAACTCCAACGGAAGCTTAACCGAGAAAGAAGATGGTAGCGTAGGTGAGCCACCTCCTCCACCTTTGTTCATGTTGATTCACTCCAATTCTCTATTTGTTTTCCTCTTTTCCAACGTCGCTTGTTTTGATAGATCAGAGGCTAGTCAAATTTTTGGGTTCTTGATTGTTCTTAATCGTATTTTCGGGTTTTCATTTTCTTAATGGTTCTTGATTGTGCATCTATTTGTTAATTGTTCTTGATTGTGGATTCTGTCTGCTTAATGACTACACCTACACTGATCGATTGTGCAGCGGGAATGTAGGCTGTGCCTTACTCCACTTGTAACCTCACTTTTTTCTCCTTCCCACTAGCAAATCAATACATTGTTTTGTTGGGTGGTCCAAGCAGGTTGACTGGTTTTATTACATGAGGTGCAGGTTTATTGTCTTTGATTGATTTACACCTACATAGCGTGCTTTGACTTTGGGGATAAGGAGACTATCAAATGTAGTGGTCTCTGAGGAGAATTCTAGTTGTGCATGTTCATTCATAGAAAATTAGCTACCATTGTTGGTATTTACATATGTAGGATTGGAAACAGATAGGTAGATAGTTGCTAGAGTTTAATTTTAAAGGGTCCCCTCTTACCATCCACATCATGCCTTACCTTTGTTTTCAAGTTCTCTGGTCTCTAACCAATGTAATGATACTTAATTAGGTCAACTTACTATGTTAAGTACAAGTGGATAATTGTTCATTGCTTAGATGGTGGGCATTGATTGCCTGCTGGGTTGAGTCCTGATGGAGTATTATAGGGCTGCCACTTGGTTTGGTAATTACCAAATCGACTGAATATCAACCAATGTTTTAGGTTTGATAAACCGACTTTTTGGTAACCGTGACTGATAAAACTGAAATCGAAAATTACCGAAAAAGTTGGTTTGGTTTTGGTAAATACAGAATCTACCGATTATCTAAATATTAGATTTATATACTACAGTTGTCAATGTACATACATGTATATTAAGAAATAAACATAAAAACTTTTATAATAGTATGTACATTACTACATATACTATATTAATAGTATATGTATTATAAGTAACCTAGTCAGCGATGGTTAAATAACCTAGTGTTATTAAAAATTGCTAAAACTTGATGTCATATATACAAAAGAAAGCTATAATTAGTAGATGAATACAAAGTTTATGACTATAAAATTCAAAAACCTAGTTTTGTTCATTCTAATTTATAGGGCTAAATACTAGTTAGTACCCTGTGGTTTAGGTCCAAAATCAATTCAGTCCTTGTACTTCTAATTTCATCAAAAACACCCCTGCACTTTCAATTTTGATCTAATAGGTCCAATTCGTTAATATTTTGTCATGGGTTCAAGTTATAGTTGGATTATTTGTTGAAAAACTAGTTATTTTTAATAGTATGACTCACTCCTAAATCGACTATGCAGATCACCTCGACACCATATTATAAAACATAGGCCATATATGAGCTACATTAACAAATTAAATAACTCAATTGTCAGAAAACTAACAAATTGGACCTATTAGTTCAAAATTGAAAGTGCAGGGGTGTTTTTGATGAAATTAGAAGTTCAAGGACTGAATTGATTTTGGACCTAAACCACAGGGTAGTAATTTGTATTTAGCCCTAATTTATATTATAAAGAATTAGTTGTTCTAAAGTTGGTAATACCAAAAACCGAAATACCGAATTTAGTAGATATAATTAACAACCGAAAATTTTGGTTGGTAATTGGTAGCTCAGTTTTGAAATTGAAAGCTTTGGTTTTGAAGTTGGTAATATCTATAACCGATTCGAACCGACCGAGTGACAGCCCTAGAGCATTATGAATCATCTTCCTTTCACTTGCCTGTATTTCAATATTGTACAAAGATGTAAACAATCAACATAAGATTATTTTACATCGACTATATGAGTAGTGATTTTAAATATACTTGAATATATGTACTGTTTAAGATCCACTCAGTAGTTCCCATTTTCCTCTTGCATTTGTGCAGTCAAGGTTGAAGTTTGACTATGTTTGATGCTGGAGTTGTTTGGTTCTTCTACTGTTTTTGATTCTAAGTATGTATCAGTTAACCATTACTCCTTGTTACAAGTTTCAATTTACTTTGATATTTAGTATCTGAATCATCATGCTTTCACCAATATGCACGTACTCATCTACATAATCAGCTGGAACACCATAAGCAAGCATTCGAAAAGTTGACGTCAACTAGCCGTTATAAAATAGACGTTGTTAACTAGCCGTTATTTTAGATTTATTTTAAATGTAGAATATTTTATTGTTGTAATAAATACAGAAATCTGTAAAATAAAGAAATTGTTAAAATTAGAGCAAAAAAATTATAGAGATTTTAATTTTTACTTCTCCGTAACACTATAATATAGAAATTTTAGTCATTTCAGTTTGCACTTGTTTTTTATGGCAATGTTCAGTTTGCAATTGGTAACACTCGGTTTGGATTTTTGGGAACAGACCAATTCCTTTCTGACTTGGGCAAAAAAAGCAATCTTTGAAGACGATGAACGGATGAAGATGAGCTATTTGAGACATTTGATAGTTTTGAGAGATCTGTCAAATTTGACAAAGTAGGTTGATATGTCAAATACACGTAGGATTTGACAGATTTGTTGGTGTTGGTTTCACAGGCCTTATGTTACCGTTGGAGCTTCACGGTGGATTTTGACACCACCGTTGAAGATGGTCTTAGGTTGATATGTCAAATACACGTAGGATTTGACAGATTTAGACCATCTCCAACAGATGGGTCTTTTTCCATTTGTACAGCTAACGTATACTTTTGACCAACCAAATTATGTTCCAACCCATCAATCTATTACACGTGTATTTGACATAAGACCATGCTTTGTCAAATTTGACAGCTTCTCCCCTCTCGGTCTTTTATTTTTTTATTGTTTCTTTCTCTCCCTCTCGCTCTCTCTCGATCTCTTTCCCTTTCGCCTCTTTCTTCCTCTGGTCTCACCCAAAACCCAAAACTTCGAGCTTCCTCTCTTCAAGTTTCTTTTTTCTTCTTCAATATTAGGAACATGGATCAAAATGTTTCAGATTCATCTTCAGATGCTGCAAATGAGGAATTTTGGGATCTTGCCAATTCATCATCAGACGAAGAATTGATGAATCTGCAGATTACTGCTTTACAAGAGATGGGAAGAAGAAGACGCCGGGGCTCAATTCCTGGTCGCATATATAAAGATAGACAACGATTGCAATGCCATGAAACACTCTACAACGATTATTTTGCTGCAAATCCTGTTCATGAAGAAGTTGTATTTCGGAGAAGGTTTCGGATGCATCAGCATCTTTTTCTTCGAATTCTGGCTGTAGTAGAAGCTCGTGACTCCTATTTTGTTCAAAAAAGGGATTCAGCAGGACGTCTTGGGCTATCGTCTCTTCAAAAAGTTACCGCTGCAATGAGGATGCTTGCCTATGGAATTGGGGCAGATGCTGTGGATGACTATCTTAGAATCGGTGAAAGCACTGCAATTGAAGCTATGAGAAGGTTTGTCCAAGCTATTATTGATGTATTTCGCGCTGAATACTTAAGAAGGCCAACTTCTGATGATATTTCCAAATTGCTATTGATTGGTGAGAGTCGTGGATTTCCTGGAATGCTTGGTAGTATTGATTGTATGCACTGGAAGTGGAAGAATTGTCCGGTTGCATGGAAATATATGTTTTCTCGTGGAGATCATCGTGAACCTTCATTGATTCTTGAAGCTGTTGCGTCACATGATCTTTAGATATGGCATTCTTTTTTTGGATTACCAGGCTCTCACAATGATATTAATGTCTTAGAGCATTCACCCTTATTTGCTGACCTCCGTGAAGGTTGAGCCCCTCTAGTCTCTTATAAGATCAATGAGCATGAATATACAATGGGATACTATCTAGCCGATGGCATATATCCTTCATGGGCCACTTTTGTCAAAACCAGTCCATGTCCACAAGGAGAGAAAGCAAAGAATTTTGCTAAAGCTCAAGAGGGATGTCGGAAAGATGTAGAACGAGCATTTGGAGTGCTCCAAGCACGTTTTGCAATTGTTCGTGGACCGGCTCGTTGTTGGGATCGTGAAATGCTTTAAAAGATCATGACAGCATGTGTGATAATGCACAACATGATTATTGAGATGAAAGAGTTGAGCGTGCTGCACAAGATGATCTTGAAACTCTTGCAAGGCAATATGCTGAACTAGATATGGATATTGATGATGTTATGGTTTCCCGTAATCACACAATAGAGTTTGAGGCTTTTATCAGCAATCATTTGCGAATTCGTGACAAGGGAACTCATACTATGCTCCAAGCAGATCTAGTTGAGCACTTGTGGCAACGTCACTTGGCTAATATCAGTAAGTAGATATTGTTTCTGGTAGTTTTGGGGCACTTTGTGTATTGTGGTTACTGTTTATGTTTACTATTGGATGTATATAAAGTCTTGATTCTCGGTTTGACATTTACTTTTATCTTGGCACAGATAATTGAGGGTGTACAGCAATGAGAGGTGAAGGAGCTATTGCAGGTAAATCTTTGATTTTGATACTATGCATTGTATTGCAATTTCAACATAAAAATCTTATTTTGATAGTTTTTCTGTTTTCTTGCTTTGTTAGTATTGGACGCTGCCGCTGGAGGTTGGTTAGATAGAAATAGGCTTGTGGTGGTCTCAAGGGAGGTAAAAACTTTAGACCATAGTTGATAGTATGAATAATGCATACATCTTGGCGTCGATAGTATATGCAAATGCATACATCTTGTAGTTGACATTATAAGAGAACATGTAGGAGGTTACTGTGGTTTATTTAGGTTGTCGATCAGCAGTACCATATTTTCGATTGAAATCTTGCTTTTGTAAATTACTGGTAGAATGATCGACTTTATGTTACTACGAAGCCATTTTGTGAATGCATTTTATAACAGCCATTGCTTATTTTTATTTGATCGGTTATTTTCATTGCTTAACAGCCATGTTTTTTTTTTTCAAGAATCTTTAGTGCATGTATCATTTTCCAGTGGCAGCTAGTGAACTTCATTTTCCTCAACTGTAAAAGCTAGGCCATCAAATGCTATTGCTTTGATGTATATATACTCATCAATGTCACCTTTAATCCTCACACACACTCACCGACCCAAAACCAGTACCATTGTCCTTCAGTTTCCACCATTTATACCTTTCCCTAATCTTTAGTTGTTTCTTCTAGCAGCTGGCATCTTGATCAGATTTCTTTTTCTTTGCTAGGTTTAAGTACCTTCTTTAGGTCTTATAATTTGGGCATTATGGTCGGAATGGTGAAGAAAATGTGGGTGGTGTGTGTGGTGGTTTTGATCTTGAACTTTGGGGATCCTTTGGTTGATAATGGCAAAATAAACCAGCTTCAGTCCTTGGCAAGAGCTGATTACTTGCCTTATGGGATCGACTTCGGCGGACCAACTGGAAGATTTTCCAATGGGAAAACTGTTGTTGATGTTGTTGGTAAGCTACTCTCTCACTTTCACCAACATTCACATGCTTTGCTCTCCAAATTTATCATCATAATTGGCATGTTATTTTGTCTAAGTCAAAATAAGTTTAGCTATTTTATACATAAATCTGACTAGCAGTTCCTCTAGACAAATTCTAGTCGTATTACATAGTACACATGGTTGTTTTATATAACACACTTTGTACATCTTACTGTACTCTGATCTCTGTAAATCTTACTGCTGGTATAATATTGCTAAAAAATGGTTTTTATAAACCGGTTGCAATTATATCTGTATTGGTAAATGGTTTGTAACAAATGCTGGCTAGGGATTTGCAATTATATCTGTACCGGTTCCAATTATATCTGTAAATGGTTTTTCTCATTATCATAACTAGCCTTTGCTTGCTGTCCATTCGCACAGCTCAAGCTTTTAGGACTACAACATTGATTTCTATGTTCTTGAGTTAAATGCCTCATTTAAATTAGTTACTTTTTGTACATGTTGCATTTTATGAGACATTCAGCTTTGGTGAGCTTGGTTGGCAGATTAGACTGTCAACTACATGGTCTTTAATTGTTTCTATTACCTAACATGTGACTGGAAATAATGATGAGTTAATGTGCAGACTGATGCCTTAAATTGATGAGGTACAAAAGGTGCAGATAGATTCTTTTCAGTGCTCTGTTGTGCAAGCTCTGTATTTACATTTTGCTCAGTTTGCACGTTTTTGCTCAGCAGTGGTCGTGTTAAGTAGACAATCAGTTTATTATCTGCAATATCTGTAAATGGTTTGTGCATTTTGCCCAGTTTCATAACTCTCTCATCAGCATTGATTTATCTACAATGGCTGCACCTCACCTACCACAAGTTCTTATCATACATTGATTGATTTGTGTTGCTGTGCATTAAATAGGATAGTTGTGCATTGAATAACTCCTGAAACTCCTACAATAACTCAACTTCATTAACTCCGTTCATAACTTCTTATATCCAACTTCATTAATTAGTTTCAATAGCTAAACTAATACACAGAAGCATTATATAACAGCCATAAAGCACTATATAATTGCTGGCAGCTTTCTTAGTACGTATTGAAGACTATGGATTCTCAGTTTTCACAGGTTTCTAGTTTTTTCACACAAGACTCAGAGCATGAAAATGCTGTTGAGGTCTGTCAAGTGGCTAACAAAAGGCCACCAAGAGGTCCCGGCTTCAACGTGGAGGAGGATAAACTTCTTATAAGTGCTTGGTTGAATACTAGTATGGATTCAATACAAGGCAATGATCAAAAGCTGCATACTTTTTGGGGGAAAATTACAGAGTACTATCATCAATACAAGTCCTTTGACATTGATCGTTCACAACCGATGTTGACACAACGGTGGGGAAAAATACAAAAGGTGGTGAACAAATTTTCAGGATGTTTTGCAGCTATAAATGAAAGACATGAAAGTGGGAAGACTGAACAAGACAAGGTAAACTCTGTTTGATTATCTACTATAACGTCTTCAAAGTAATGCCTCTAAGCACCATGGTATAATTTTGTTTGGTTGTTAATCAGTTTTTACTCTCTTCAGATTGCAGATGCAAAGAAGATGTTTGAAGCACAAGAAAAGATTCGGTTCAATCTTGATCATGCTTGGATTTTGTTAAGGCACCAACCAAAGTGGATACAAATGCAAGAGCTGGATATCAAGAAAAGTAAGCCAAGATCTAAATCTTCTATAACTAATATCTCATCATCTTCAACTACAATTACTCACATAGATATAGAAGAAGGCACGAACACTTGCTTTCCAATGTCTAGACCACCGGGTAAGAAGGCTGAGAAAAGAAAGCTGAAAGAAACCACTGATCAATTGGTGCAAATACAAAAATTACATCAAGAGAAAAAAGAAAGAGATGAAAAAAAAACTGGAGATTATGAAGGAGAAAGTTGAAGTTGACAAGGAGAAACTGTGAGTTAGGAAACTTGAGGCTGAGAATAGGAAATTTAAGGCTGAGATGAAAATTATGTCTATGGATACATCAACTATGAATCCTGAGCAGAGGGCATATTATTCCAAACTTCAGATGAAAATTCTCCAAGATGATATATGAAGTGTGAGGTTGTTGGTTTCCATTTTAGTTTGAATCATTTTGAGCAACTTCCAGTGATCATGTATTTGACTAGGGCTGGGCATTTAGCCCGAAAACCCGAAAATCAGCCCGGAACCGGCCCGGGACAAGCCCAAAAGGTCCGGCCTTTAAAAAAATAATTTTATAGTTTTACAAGGCCCAGCCCGAAAGCATTACAAACGGTCCGGGCCCGGTCCTTGAAAGTCAAAAAAATAAAAGCCCGAAGGCCCGAACTAATTATACATGACTCTTGTCTTCTTCTCTCTCTTCACTTTCTTCTTTTAGTTTTTTATTATTTTCTTTCTTCTTTCTGACTCTTGTCTCCTTCTTCTCTCTCTTCACTTTCTTCTTTTAGTTTTTTATTCTTTTCTTTCTTCTTTTTGACTCTTGTCTCCTTCACTCTCTTCACTTTCTTCTTTTAGTTTTTTATTATTTTCTTTCTTCTTTTTGACTCTTGTCTTCTTCTCTCTCTTCACTTTCTTCTTTTAGTTTTTTATTCTTTTCTTTCTTCTTTCTGGACTCGTCTTCTTCTCTCTCTTCTCTCTTCACATTCTTCTATCTTCTTTCCTTTTTATTTTCCCGTCTCTTCTTACCTCCCTCCCCTCTTTTGTCCCCCATTTTTCTTCTCTCCTTATCTTCTTCTTCTTCTTCTTCTCCTTCCCAGACTCTCCACTGTCTGTTCTTTTCTTTTCTTTTCCTTTCTCTCCGTAGTCCTCCTTCCCCATCAGATTCTTTTTTTTTTCCTTCTCTCCCTAGTCCTCCTTCCCCATCAGATCAATCGTAGATAATGAGAGAATTCCTAATTCTTCTTTGTCTGTACTCAACCCCAAAATCGGAGGTCGAATCCGAGTTTGAGCTTGATTCCATGAACCCAGACTTTCAATGGTGGTGGAAAGGTGCTTTGGAGCAAGATCTGCTCTCCAGATCTGTTTTTTTTTTTTTCCCCTTTCTTTTCCTTTTTACCTTTTGGGCCCGAAAAAACCCGAGGACCGGCCCGATTTTTTTCGGTCCGGACCTTTCCGGTCCTTAAAACTAAAAAACTAAAGTTGAGCCCGACCCGAAATATTCGGGCTCGGTCCCGGGCCTTACAAATTACATACTGGGCTGGGACCGTGCCCAGGCCTATATTTGACTGCTTGCAAACTCTTTCAAGTTGACATTGTTTCCTGCTATTTGACTGCACGTTTTCCAGTTTGTGTTTCTGTTTTCAATCCATTTCAGTTTGTATCATGATGTTGGTTTCATGTGATGTTGTATTTGACTGCTATCAAAATCAAGCTGATTCTGTTTGCTGCTATTTAAATGCTAGTTTTCAAGTAGTTTCCAGTTTCTGTTTTTGTTTCTGTTTTCAAGCAGTTTCTGTTTCCAATTTCCAGTTTACTTTAATATATAAATAGAATTTTATATATTAAAGTAAGGGTTAATGCTCATACACCCCAAATCTGAGAAAATACTTCTCATACACCCCAGTGTATTATTTTTGTTCCCCCTTGCACAACCTTTTCTCATTTTCTTTCCTACCTACCCTTCTTTTCAAAATCCCTACCATTAGCACCCTTTATTTCTTGTTCCAGCAATTTTTCACTGTGGTCAGAGTCAGAGTTTGCTTAGGCTGTTGTCTATTTCATTTGGTTTGCTGTCTATTCTATTGTTTAACAAAAGTTTTAGAAACGTGGTGGGCCTATCAGAGTTGTTATTTGAATATATATGCAGAGCTAACAGTCATCCTCTGATTCAAAGGTAAACAATATGATTTACTATTCATAATTTCGATAGTTGACAGACTTGAACTAGTTGCCATATGTAAAAATACTAGCAAAGAGTTGCATAAAGAAAGAGAAAAATTGAGAAAACTAAGAGCCTATAGAGATAGTCTTGATAGGGAATCACCCAACTATTGGGATATCATTTATAGACTTCAGACCAGAATCTATAAAATAGAACAAGAGATTGATAATCTCTTATATGTTCTTGAAGAAGAACAAAAACCTCTTGATTATTTGAGCATTGGTTAGATCCGCACTCCACTGGTATCAGAGCTTGTAAAATATCTCAAGGAGAACCCCTCCTTAATGGGGACAATGTCAGAATTGTTATTAGAGAAAATAAATTCTCTACTGAAATCTTCTGATGAGAAATATCAGAAGCTGTTACTAGAAGTATCTAGATGTCAAACTCATCTAGAAAAATTACCTGCTATAATCCACCAATTAGAAAGATTGGAAAACAAACTGGATTATATCAAAGATCTTCCAAAAACGGAAGAAGAAAAACTAACAAGTGTTAGTAGAAAAATCAAAGAACAGCAAAAAACGCTGGATTCTATACTGAAGGACAAGAAAGTGCTTACAGTTAAAAAGAAGACTAATAGATTCAAACCATTAGAAAAACCAGACACAAATCGTGTTCCTAACATGATTTTTCTGGAACCATCTACTAGCCAGACTAGTATCCGGTATGAAAACCCGGAAAAAAGAGAAATGAAGATGTTAAGCATCTTTGGCAAAAAGAAAGGAGTTAAACTCCTAAATTCTGAAGAATTTGAATACAATGAAATCGAGCATGAGGTAAAAAACGCCTCAATTCCAAAGCTAGATTTCAAACAGATCTACAGAAGGGGACCATTTGACTTGATGGATAGCCATCATTTCAAAGTACTTGAATTCACAACCCCCTCAACAACAGGAGAGACAGATCTCTTGATGATCACCCCTGCTGAAGTTGCCAGAGCACAAACAAAGAAGTATCAATTTATGCACATTGGAGCAGTCCAAGTCGGCATAAAGCTTTTGGCAAGAGAAGGCATTAACTGTTCAGTCCTATGTGTCCTGCAAGACAACAGACTGACAGACTTCCAAGCTAGTCTGTTGGTAACTCTAGAAGCATCACTTTGCAATCAAGTGGCATATTTCAATTGCTTCCCCAACTTCACCACCAGCTTGAAGGATGCAGCCCACTGTCTCCGACTAAGAGTCAAGACAGATGGCATATCAATGAAAGATGATATGCAAGAACTGGCGATAGTATACCGAGTATACTATAAACTGATGAGCACCACAGTAGAGCCGAAGACACGGATCTCCAACATCCCTGGTCTCATTACTGGATTCCTCACCAGCCAGAAGAACCATTCACAACAGATTCACAAGGTTGCCTGGAATGAAGTAACTTTTCCTCTTGAATGGAAATTGTCCGGTCTAAAAAAGCTACCGGAAAGAGCAAAAGCAAAAATCTACGAGAATAGAAGAACTGGAGAAATCAGCCTTAACTTCGACAATCACAGAAAAAGTGATATCTGTCCTGAGAGCCTCAGGATAAACAACAATCTTCTTAGAAAAAGCTATAGCACTAGAGAAGCTAGTGTCAGTGGTACAAAACCCACTATTGAAGAGCCAATAACAGAAGAAGACTTGGAAGCTGATCTGAACAGACCAGTCCATATGCTCAGAGCTGAGAAGCTCTATGATCTTTATAAAGAGGCTGAGAATTGTGAAAATCCTGAACGATTAGAAAAACTAATCGAATAAATGAAAGAATTCAAATTCAGAAAGACGAGAAAAGTCTTTCCTTATCAAGATATTGAAATGGAAGATGGAGAAAGCTCCAGAACTTTCATAAAAAGAGAAACAAGGGAAACAAAACTCTCATTTCAGAAAGCCCCCACGGGTAAAAAAGGAGAAAGAAATTCCCAAAGATTTGTCCCAGAAGACAATCTGCCCAGAGTTCCGATCACTAACTATGGCATCTGGTTGAATCTAGACAAGAGTCTAGACAAAAGAAAAACTATTGACCAATGGGTAGATAGCCTGATGATGGCTTCTGCACTTACCCTTGGCAAATTTGAAGTGCCAGATTTGCAGGTGTACTATGAAACTACTCTTACTGGAGTGGCAAAAAAGTACTACCTATCCTTCAAAGAAACTGTCAGAGGAAGAGACTGGCTTGAAGAGATAAAAAATTCTAAGTCTCCGTACGATTTTGCAGTACCCCTGTACGATCAGTTCTATGGAGATCTCTCAAATCTGAGTGAGAAAGCCAAAGAAACGGCAAAATCGAATATCTATGCTCTCAAAATTTGTGACATGAGATATTTCGAAGAATATCTGAACGAGTTTCAGGAATATTACTGTACAATTGGTGAACTAGAGAATACTGATCTAGTTAATCTGTTGCACAGAAAACTCCCTGAACCATGGAGAACAGCTGTGAGAGAAAGCATAGCTGAAAAGCCAATTGAAAGATTTTTAGTTGGAGGAATTGCCGACAGAATCCGGCAATTACTGAAGGAGCAATGCAAAGCCAATCTTAGAGCTAAGATGGCCAAAAGGCAACTCAAAGGAGTTGAAAATTTCTGTTAGGAATATTGGATATGCCTACAAACTGGGGATGTCATGAATCCAAATTCCACAGAAAGAAGAAGAAAGAAAAATATTACTCTAAAAAATTCAAAAAGAGTAATCAGAAGAAGGATTGGAAATTCAAGAGAAGTTCCAATTACAAGAAACAGCAGGATGAAGATCCAAAAAAGAAATTCTTCAAGAAAAAGAAGAATACTCATCAGCATAAACAACCTAGCAAGAAAGCTTGCAGATGTTGGTTGTGCAAAGCTGAAGGGCACTATGCCAATGAATGCCCGGAAAAGGGTAAAAGATCTACTAAAGCTCTCTTTGAAGAATATGAGCAAATAGTAGAGGTAGCAAATATGAAAGGCTACGAAATAGCCTATTCTGATGATGAAGAAGACGACATGTCAGTCTACTCTGCCTGGTCTGAAGAAGAAGAAACTTCATCAGACGAGTCTGAGATTGATTCTGAAGTAGAGTACTTCGAATCCAGACAAATGAATGTTTTGAAAATCAAAAATTGGGAAGAAAGCAAGACAGAATCTTTCATGTCTTCTTATCAGGTGAATCCTGGTACATTCGTTTGTGACTACTGCTTTTGTCACGAAAAGAATGGTCTCCCTATGTTTTGTGAAGAATCTAAAAAGACTTATCACAAAGAATGCTTCATAGCTGAAGCAAGGAGAAAAACTAAGAATGGTCTTGTAAGCCAATTGGTTGAACAAGAATATGAAGAATATTTCGCTGAGAAAAGGGCGAAAGAAGTGGAAACTCTGTTCCAAGAAACCATGGAACAACCATCCTCCTCAGAAATAAAGGAAGAAAGTATTGGTGAAGAAAAAATCAATGAAGATATTGAACTGGTTGAAATACCAGAAAATGTCGAACTAGTGAAACCACCAGAATCTGTTCATCTCTTAGAACGACAAGAGAGAGTTTTGGCTACTAAAACATGGGATCTACTTGGCCAACCATCTGGCAAGTTCGATTATCAGGTCAGATATGACCCTCCTTCATGGTTCAGTAATCCAGACATTAAAGAGACAATTCCTACAGGCTGGGATGATACTCCGGAAAATGTTTCAGAAGAATGTAAACCATTCATTCCAAAGGAACAAGCTCAAGAAAATGAGCTTCAACAATCGAAAGTCGTCTCTACTAGTAGATACAGCAACTACATAGAGATTGGACTAAAATTCCCTGATCATAAAAAATATCATCTACACGCCTTTGTAGATAATGGATCGGGATTTACTGTTGCAAAGAGATTTGCAATTCCAGATGAACTCTGGAAAGAAGATAAGAAAAGATCCGCTACTGGTGTTACATTTGATGGAAGCCATCTCACCATGAAGAAAGTAGCAAAAAATGTTCATATCACCATTGGTGGAGGAGCATTTATCATCCAGAATGTGTGGTAGTCTGAAGGCCAAGGATCTGATTTCTTGTTGGGAAATGATTTTATTCTCCAACAACGATTCATTCAGGATGAAGAAGCGATAGGCTTCAGAAAAAGAGAACGGGTGTTCTGGGCAGACCGACTTACACTAGCAAAAAGTGTAGTAGGTCCAGGTTTTACTACTCAGTATCAGAGATCGCAATAGAATAGTGGTGATCTTACCCCCTACAAACCCAAATTTGAGCCCATACTCCAAATCAAACAACAAGAAGAATTACTTGTTGAAGAATCAGAATCTTCAGAAGAAGAAGAAGAAGAAGCTAGTTTCATCCATGAGCATAACCTCAAGCACTTTCAGAACAAGCTTGAGTCTCAGAAAATTCCCACTCTTGAGAAAATCAAGAAACTACTCGAGCAAAACATCGATGAAGATCCTCAAAAGTTTTGGGAAAAAGACCCAGTGGTCTGTGAATTAAGATTACATGACATGAATGCCATCTGTCATGTCAAAGCCATTCCTTAGTACAAAGAAGAAGATCAAAAAGAATTCAGAAATGATATTGAAGATCTCCTGAAAAAGAGATTAATTCGACCCTCCACTAGCCCTCATCATGCTCCGGCATTCTACGTAAGAAATCATGCAGAGAATCTACGAGGAAAAGCTAGAATGGTTATTGACTACAGAGATGTCAATAAAAAGACTGTCAAAGACGGCTATCAGATCGCTCAAGTTAGAGTGCTGATCAACCAGCTCAGAGGAGCTAAAGTCTTTTCGAAATTCGATGCAAAGCCGCGTTTCTGGCAAGTCAAGATGCATCCTGAGAATGTACCTCTCACTGCATTTGGAACACCACAAGGTCATTACGAGTGGCTGGTAATGCCTTTTGGTCTGAAGCAAGCTCCCTCAATCTTCCAAAGAAAGATGGACAACATCTTCAAGCATGTAGCAGAATTCTGCGTCGTCTACATAGATGACATCCTGGTCTTCTCCAAAAATCGAGAAGAACACGTGAAACACCTCCATGAGGTAGTAAAGCTGATAGTTCAGCATGGAATTATCCTAGGTGAAAAGAAAATCTTCTTTATCCTCGATGAAGTTGATTTCCTAGGAATAAACATCAAGAATGGAGTGATAAAACTCCAACCCCATATTCTTGAAAAGATCTGGAAGTTCCCAGACAGAATTCCTGATGCTAAGAGTCTAGAGAGATTCCTTGGTGTCATAAATTATGGGAGAGATTTCATCCCTAAAATCTCAAGGTTAACAGCAATGTTATCTCCTAAAACAAGTTCCAAAAGAAAATGGAACTTCACAGAAGATGATGAAAAGATTGTGAAGCAGATAAAAAATCTCTGCAAAAACCTCCCTCCTCTTCAACAACCAGAAGAAAATGATGAGATTATCCTCCAAACAGATGCGAGTGATAATTACTGGTCTGGTGTAGTTCAGGCAAAAACGCCTGGAACTAACATCAAAAATATTTGCAAATTTTGTAGTGGCAAGTTCAGCCCTGCAGAACTGAATTATCCCACAGGGGAAAAAGAAATTTTGGCTGTCAAGAAAACAATTTTAAATTCTCCAGCTTTTCTTGGAAAACCCTTTACTGTCCGCACCGATTGTGATAGAGTAAAGAACTTCAAAAATTTCAAACTCGATAAAGCTGCTGATAGAGGAAGATTAGCTAACTGGCAATTATTTCTTAACCAATATGATTATACTGTTGAATTAATTGCAGGAAACAAGAATTATCTTCCAAACGCATTGACTAAAGAAATGGCAATGTTCAGCCAAAGAGAAGATGACGAAGGTCGTAATCCTAGAAGCAGAAGAACTGGGAAAGAACCGGAACCTGAAGAAGATCCTAAAGAAACCAAAGAAAAAATCCTTAAAAGATTTCTGCTAAGCCCAAAAGGCTTGGCCACAACTGATCAATCCCAGGGTAAAGGATTGGCTAGCCCGTCTCAAACGGCAGACGGTAAAGGCTCATCAAGACCGTTGATGGCTGCTGCTTTGCCAAAAAGCAGACCAACTCCAACTGGAGTTCTAAATGTTTTTAATTATGAATTAAGAACTTTTGATACTCCTGTGTTCAGAACTGGCAGAAAACTAGCTTATCACCAGAAGGCAATCCTGGATAATCTTTTATTTGCCTTTCAAGAAAGAAGCAGTGGTCTAATGTTCCCAGCCCTCTTTGCATTAGCTGAAGAACTCTACGAAAATGGTAGGCCACAGTTTGAAGAAAGTCATATACAGCAGAGTGCTGTAAGAAAAGAAAAAATCAACTTCCTTGAAAGTCCAGAAAGTGCTAGGGTCCCTGTCATGGCACTCAATGAATCAGATTGGCATGAATTCCACAATCTGATAGGAAGACATAATTCAGAAGACTTAGTTCCTCCAACTCTATTTATCGTTTCAGGACCTTATGTTGAGAGATACTTAGTCAATGTTCAGAGTGAACATCCTCAAGAACACAAGCTCTGGCTTGTTGAAAATGGTTTTGTCCATAATCTGTGGACCAAAACAAATGATGATCTGAAAGGTTTGCCACCTATTATTGTCAACACAGTCAAAAACATTAGAAAAAATGACTGTATACTTCGTCTGAAGTTCAGATCCACTCCTTCAGAATGGAGTCAGAAGGCAAACAGAGAAGTTGAATATATTCCTCCATACCATTATGTGAGAATTATTCAAAGAAAATATCTTCAACCAGCCTGTGTAGGGTACAATGGTCAACCAAACTCAAGCATCCCGTGGATGAAGGCCATGGCTCTAGAGTACATCAAGAAGATAATCTCTGAAGATACCAGCAATACCTTCCTAGCAGCAGGAGAAAAAATTATTATCACTGCATACGATCATCCTGACGTAGTCAGCAGTGACCTATTCCTATCTCTCACCAGAAAAGAGATAGATTCGACAATGGCATGCATGCGCTGGGTGGAAAAGCTTGAAACTGACAACCACTATAAAATTTATGTCGATACAGACGTCGAAGATAATGCTACCACTGTTAGAATGGCCCAGGCAGATAACAGCTCCTTTGTCTTTGGCTCCCATTCAGAAACAGATGAGAATATGTAGCATCACAGGTGAAGCTACATGTGAAAGAAGAGAAACGCCAAATAAGTAATTGTAGTACTTTTGACCTTTTAAAAGTTAAAAGCTACTTTTGCTTTCAAAAAAGAAAAGACACTTCACCTACCAGAAGAAACACTTCACCTACCTGCTTTTGTTTTTCTCCATCCGACCTCCACCAGCAGGAGCACTCAGAAAAGCAAAAGTTCACGGAGTTGTCCTGTACATTTTTATGTTTTGAATTGTAGTTGGAGTTCCGCTCTCTATATAAGGAGCTTTAAGTTTCATTTGTAAGGCATCGAAAAATTGAGCAGAAGAGTCTTCTCTCAAAGAGTACGAAAGCCATAGTAGCAGTGTGTTTTCTGTTCAGAAGTAGTGTGCTTTCATAAACAAGTAAGTATCTGTTCTCATTCTTATGGATAGCTAAACAACCTTTTGCTGTTTACCTGAGAATGAGGCTCTGAATGTTTAGCATGTATGTATATTTGAATAAATAAATTCAGATGGTTGCTCACCCACTTCTTCAACCAATATAGTCAGCATTATATTTCCATAATTATAGATGTTGTTGTCATAATCATCTGTGTCATTCGTGTTTCTAAATGCATGCATCCCATAGAGATCCAAAGTCCTAATAGTATTTTTCATCTGGAAAAAATCAGTCTTAAAACAAAAAATTAGACCAAGCAGCAGTGATTCCGCCTGTTAAAGTAACCGTTAAGCAGGAGGCCGTTAGGTGAAAAACTTGGGCATATTGAAGGCTAGTCTTGTTTGAATTTTTGTCGTTTAGGACAAAGTTTTTTTTGTCGAACAATATTGCTAGAACCACGGGTTAACATAGGATACAAAAGACATTTTTCTGAAAAACCATCCCTATTAGTCTTTTTCTATCATCAACAGTGTAATACAAAAGTTTTGGGCAGTTGGGAAAAATACAGGAGCTTTTTGGGTATACGGGAAAAGACCCTTAAAGTAATATTCAAATTTGACATCTCCATTGGAGCTAAAAATTGTCAAAATGTTGCTACATCAAATTTGTCATGTCATATGTCAAATTCAAATTTGACCAAAGTCAAATAACAAACCCATTGGAGATGCTCTTATGGAGTTGGTTTCACAAGCCTCATATTACCGTTGGAGCTCCACGGTGGATTTTGACACCACCGTTCGAGATGGTCTAACAAGTAACGACCTTCCAAAGAAGCACCTGGTTTCTCAAAAGTCAAAACAAAGCAAACGACGAGAGCTGTTAAACGAAAGTCAAAAGCTCTTCGGCTCAGCCTCGCACCAAGATCAAAGACCTCGTCTCCTTCTCTCACACACCCACCTCCATTTCCAGAGCCTCTCTTTGAATAATCGTGTCCGTTCTATTCTCATTTTTCCTCATTCGATTTTGTGGTTTATAAATTTTATGCAAAGTGCTTTGTGAAAATGATGGAGGACGACGAGTACTGGGCTTGGGAATCCTTCTATTCGGATTGGAGCACCTTCTACAGTGGGTCTCATGATTCAGCTCCTCATTGGAAGTACGATGTGTTTTTGAGTTTCAGGGGCGAAGACACGCGAACCAGCTTCACTGACCATCTTTACGAAAAGTTGGTGTGGCGAGGAATCAAAACTTTCAGGGATGACCCAGAAATTGAAAGGGGGTCAACCATTTCTGCAGAGCTCTCGGCAGCCATTAAAGATTCAAGGTTCGCAGTCATTGTTCTCTCCCCAAACTACGCCTCTTCCACTTGGTGCTTGGATGAACTTGAAATGATTAATCAGTCGATTGGAATCTCCAGACGTTTGCCAGTCTTCTATCATGTTGATCCTTCTGATGTTCGAAGACAAACTGGCCCTTTCGCCGAAGCCTTCACTAAACATGAACATGACTTCAAGGCATACCCGAAGAAGGTGCGTTGGTGGAGAGAGGCTTTGACAAGTGTGAGTAATGTTGCTGGATGGACTACTTCTAAGTATAGGTAACTGACTTACATTACTCGAAGAAAGACTAATTGATACTTGAGTTTTGTGTTAATCTTGATGCCTATATATATTTTTTGCATATAGGTATGAAACAGAGCTTATCAAAGAAATTGTAGATGTAATAGGGGAGAAAGTGTATCCTACGTTCACATTGTCAGATTCGACAGAGAACTTGTTTGGAATTGATTTTAGATTACAGTACATAGATTTGCTTTTATATACTAGCGTAACTGATGTTCGCTTTTTGGGGATATGGGGGATGGGTGGGGTGGGTAAAACAACGATTGCTAGATTAGTTTATGAGAGAATTTCCCATAAGTATGAGGTTAGCTGCTTTCTTGCTAATGTCAGACAGCAATCTGCCGCACATGGTATAGTTCATCTGCAAAAACAACTTATTTCCCTTGTATTGGAGGAAAGAGTTGCACAAGTTTGTGATGCTTATGGTGGAGCTGCAATGACAAAGAATTTATTATGTAATAAAAAGGTTCTTCTTGTTCTGGATGATGTGGATCAATTGAACCAACTTGAAATGCTTGCCGGAAGTAAAGACTGGTTTGGTCCGGGGAGCAGAATTATCATCACAACAAGAGATGAACGTCTGCTGATCGAACATGGTATAGAGAAACCGTACGAGCTCCAGGGTTTAAATGACAATCAAGCTCTTCAGCTCTTTTCATGGAAAGCCTTCAAAAAATATCATCCAGAAGAAGATTATTTGGAACTGTCCAAATGTTTCGTGGATTATGCAGGGGGCCTTCCATTAGCTCTTAGAACTCTTGGATCTTCTTTGTATAAAAGAGGTCGAGATGCCTGGATCAGTACATTGGATAAACTCAAGAAAGCTCCTAATAAGACAATCTTTGAGACTCTCAAGATAAGTTATGATGGACTGGATGATATGGAAAAGAGAATTTTTCTCAATGTTGCATGCTTTCATAAGGGTGGCTACAAGGAGCGAGTAATTGAAATACTGGATAGTTGTGGCTTTCCAGCTCGTATTGTGATAGATATTCTGGTTGAGAAATCTCTCTTAACTATTTTTGACGACTATGTCATGATGCATGATCTGATACAAGAAATGGGACGGGATATTGTTCGTCAAGAATCTTATGAGGAGCCTGGGCAACGTAGTCGATTGTGGCTTGATAAAGACATCTTTCATGTATTTTCAAAGAATACAGTAAGTACAAAAGTTTCTCTATTACATGATAATTTCTATGGACATTGTATAAGACTTGATTATGGAATTAACTTTTGCTGTGCTTATTTATTAGGGAACTGAAGCAATTGAAGGAATAGTCCTATGCTTGCCTGAATTTGAACAAGCATGCTTAAATCCTGAAACTTTCTCCAAGATGTCTAGACTAAAGTTGCTCCAAATTCATAATCTGAACCTATCTCCAGGCCCAAAATATCTGTCTAATTCCTTGAGATTTCTGGAATGGAGTTTGTATCCTTCAAAATCTCTCCCACCAACTTTTCAACCAGATGGTCTTACTGAACTTAATTTGCGTCATAGCAAAGTTGATCGGCTTTGGAATGGGAAAAAGGTAATACAATTGAATACATGGCAGTATTCCATATTTTAGTTTGAATGAATTGTATGGTTTTTGGAAAGCTAATATTTCTATCCTTTGTTATTCTATATACAGCACTTGGGTAACTTGAAGTATATTGACCTTAGTTTCTCTGAAAATTTGATCAAGACCCCAGATTTCACTGGTATTCCGAATCTTGAAAGGTTGGTTCTTGAAAGTTGCACGAATGTAGTTGAGATTCACTCATCTATTGCATTTCTCAAAAAGCTTAAAATTTTGAATTTCACAAACTGTAAAAGTATCAGAAGTCTTCCAAGTGAGATAGAAATGGAATCTCTTGAAGTTTTTATACTTTCGGGATGCTCAAAATTGAAAAGCATTCCAGAATTTTTGGGACCAATGAAAAATTTATCAATGCTTTCTTCGGATGGGACAGCTATTGAGCAATTACCTCCATCATTTGAATGTTTGGTTGGCCTTATTTCACTAGATCTAAGAGATTGCAAAAGTTTATTGTGTCTTCCGAGTGTCCTCTGTCGCATGAAATCTCTTAGAAGTCTCAATATGTCTGGATGCTCAAAACTGTGCAAATTCCCTGATAGTGTAGGGCAGATTGAATGCTTGAAAGAGTTAGATCTAAGTGGAACTGCATTAAGCGAGCTTCCATCCTCCATTGTTCTGATGAAAAATCTGGAAGTATTGTCTTTTCGTGGATGTAAAGGGCCACCACCTAAATCATGGAATTTGTTTCCCCCTTTTGGCTCATTTCAAAGAAATAGTCCCGAGCCTGCGGGTCTAGTGATGGCTTCTTTAAATGATTTGCATTCAGTGAGGAAACTGGATTTAAGCAACTGCAGTTTTGGTGAAGGAGCAATCCCAGATGATATTGGCTGTTTGTCCTCTTTAGAAGAATTAAATCTTGGGGGAAACAATTTTATCAGCCTTCCTGCAAGCATCAGATGGCTCTCTCAGCTTATTTTATTCAACTTGGAGGGCTGCAAAAAGCTTCAGCGGTTGCCTGACCTCCCATCAAATGAAGAATTAACTATAACAATTGACGATTGTACTTCCTTGGAAATGTTGCCTGATCCACCAAAGTTGAGCAGATTGAAGTGGTTTTCTTTTAGATGTGTCAATTGTTACAAATTGGTTGGCAGTGAAGACAGCACTAATAGACCATTTTCAATGTTAAAGCGATTCCTGCAGGTACTCTCTCTTTCTCTCGGTCTCTTTCTCTTTTTCTCTCTCAACCGCTGTTTGATATAGCGAGTCCTATGGTACAGGGAACCCCTCCTTTTATTGTTCACAGTTTCAATATTGTTACTCCCGGAAGCGAAATTCCTGAGTGGTTCAGTAATCAAACTGTGGGAGATTCAGTTGTTGTGCAACTACCTGCTGAACCAAGTGATAACAAGTCAGTGGGGTTTGCTCTATGTGTTGTCTTTGAAGCTGAAGAAAATCCAGCTGCCGTTGAACTCAATCATATACGAAGTCATGCATGTGGAATTAAATGTCTTTCCAAAGTAGAAGGATCTTTGTCAACCTCTTTACTTGTAAAAGGGCTTTTTCATCATAAAGTAGGCCAGGTTATGTCAGATCACCTTTGGTTACTCTATGCATCTTTCAAAGACTATGATCCTAGAAATTATTGGAAAGGAGTATTCTATGAGATTGAGTTTTCATTTAAAACCTTTTGTTCTATGGAAAACAACAAGTGCTTGAAGTTGAAGAAGTGTGGGGTCCGTGTGGTGGACAAGCAAGATGTGGTAGATCTTAACAAAACAATGAACCAATCCAACAGCAGCTTTTATCTCGACAAGGCTATGTATGACCTCCATTGTGATCTTGACAAGTCAGCAAGTGTTCAATGTGCTGAAGTTGAGCAAACAATTGAACATTCTGATAAGGCAGGACCAAGTGGAAGTGGCATCTCTGACATGGAATCACTCAGCAAAAGATTGAAACACGAGTAACTGTCTTGTACCTGATTGAATCATGCAATGCCTCAACTTGAAAGGGTACGAATGCTCTTTTCAGAATTCCATCTCACTCTGTCACAACTACTATTATACTACATGAAATTAGTACTTTCTTAACTTTCCTGTTACCTTTGTTCTATTTATGAGCCTTGTGTTTGTTAGATTCACCCATGAACACGCATATTCAACTCGAAAATATGATATATTTTTATAGTTTGAAATTGTGTTAGGGGGTGCAAATTGGAATTACAAACAAAGATTCATGATGAAGATGAGTAGATTTGTGTGCGAGTCTGAAACATGTACTAGTTGAAATATTATATGTGAGAGTACTGTGGAATGTGGAGATATATGGTTCCATAGTCATACAATCTTCTAGTTAGAACATAACATTTAGTTTACTTATCTATGTACTTTTTGTGCTCAAATGATATAAATATATAATTAAGAAAATCCTTGTTATATATAGGCCACACCTTACTTGTGGTAGGAGAGCTTCTTACTTGTACTGTCTACAATTGCAGATGCTTGTATTATGTGCACTTTATACATGGTTATGAACTTATGATAAATGTTGACTATCTGCGAATTGTGGTCTGTCTACTCATATCTGGCAACTTGGATGTTGTGTTTGCTATTATCAATTGTCAATAAGTAATACAGACAAGTTTCATTTATTAAGTACAAATTTTTTCACATATGAAGTTGGTCTTTATAGCACTAAACTGCCTGGTCTTGTAAGGACTAGTCTTGTTGCCTAGTCTTGTTGTATAGGCTACCTCGCACATTAATTCAAGTTGACCGTACCTATCGTTTTTGCATCTTGCGGTGAGTATTACCTTCTCATGGAAATATATTTGATTTGCAATGTTCATACTTTCTAATATGTCGACTTTGAATCCCAGTCATTTTCCAGCTTCACATTTGGTGATTCACAAGTGAATGGATCCACTCCTATGTATACAACTTCTTGTGCTATGTTGTCAGAAGATCTGCTTAAAGAGTAATAGAATCACGTAGAAGGCTGCACTTAATTGAGGATCTCCTTGACAGAGCTTTGCAATCTATGATATCAGTACTGGATGCCAGCTGAGGGTGTGACCTCATGCCCAGCCTTTTTGTTTGGTTGGAACATCCGTCTGTAAGCTCAGAGCAGATATTTGTTTGGCTGGATGAGAGCTAACCATGAGGAAAGATATTCGAGACATATGCTTACCTTCTCTAGCTGGCCATGACTACCAATGGAGACTTGCAAGAAACTCCCTGAGCTGAAAGAATGTGTGCTTACTTCAGTGCAAGTCTAGTTTAGACGCCTTGGTTCCTGCAAAGTTTGAATTTATGACCAGCGTAGAGGGGCATGATAGGGTTATGAAAGCAACTAATGCTGCTGTAGACCTCGGACAAAATCCTGTTAAAGTATGTTTTTCCTCTTATTCACTCTGAACTTTTTTATTTACTGATTATGTCTTTATTCAACTTATTATGTTCTCTGTTTTTCATTTCTGGGTCTGTGACTTATGGTTTTTTTTTTTCTTATAATATATTTTATTATTAGTCTTCTGATGGGAGGTTAAAATATTACCTATATAGACACATGCTTGCATACATGAAGTCTTGAACATCTTCTCAATTTCTCATACAGAAGTACCACTCATGTAAATGTTCATACATTTGTATCTTTATGTTGTTTTCTATGCAGTTATTCAGGTTATTTGCGTTGTAATGCTTCAGTCCAATGATAATGAGTTTTGCAATTTTGTAGAGCTGAGACCTGAAATCAACATTCTATACATAGAAATAATAAGGGTGCCTACTTATTCTCTTTTATTTGTTAAGCTCTTATAAACTATGGGGGATGTCTTCTTAGGAGGGAAGTAGTGAGGGTATGAAGGTTCACTTGATTAGTGGGATGTTGTGCAACAGCCAAAGCAACAGAGGGAAATAAATAGTGCTCTTCTGGGTAAGTAGTTGAGGTTCACTACTGAGCAAGACTCATTGTGAGCATCTGTCATTAGTAGCAAATATGGAGTCCATGCTAATGGATGAGACTCTTGGGTTGTGGAGAGAGGTTCTTTCCCACGTCACTGGAAGTATGCATTCTCATGGTGATCCACGTTCGCTTCCTATTGTGAAAATTGTGGTTGGGAATGTAAGGGAAGTGTGTCATCCTTTTGTTTAAGTGGCGCCTTGCTTGGGAACCTTCAGTTTGTAGGAATTTTTATGATTATTGTGGTTGTGCTCATTTTTGTTGAAGCTAGTTTTCCCCTTTTTATTTCTATGTTTCTATGTAGTTGATAAATTGGTTAATATATTGCACCATCAATTTTTCTGTTGCATTTTGTGGATACTGACCCCAACTAGTGCATTGCACTGAAGTGTTCTGCTTGGCAAATATTGCTGACCAAATATCATTCCTAATGCTATTTCGTATCTGTGTTGCAGAAAGAATGAAGATATAGGAGAGTGATTTCAGAAGCTTGGCCGTTGCATGAGAAACCCACAAGAGATGTGAAATATGATCCGCTGCCAAAGCATTTTCTCATCTACTCTGCTCAGGTGTGTTGGAGGATGTGTTAACAAGCCCTTCATTCAAGACTTGATGACAGTTCTTCAGATTCTTCGTTCTTCTAACTCTATTAGTTACATTGGGAAACACTATTACAAAAATGCCATCCATCATCGGCATACAAGCAGTAGAGTGTATATTGATCCGATAAAAACTCGAAGTTAACCCTGCTTTGGTTTGTTTATGTAGCTTCAAATTCTCACCACGCTGCGGATGTGTCTATGTCTCTTCAAATGCTGGTTTGTGGATAGGGCAGTAGAGCAAAAGACTAAGAGAGAATGTGAATGCTTTGGACATTGATTGGAAGAGGCCAGAGGCTGAGCTTGTGGCAGCAAGAAATGATCTGAAAAAGAAAAAGTCCGAAGAATCTCTCTCATCAAATTACGGATTGCACGACTTCGGTCATTCTCATTGTTAGGTTCTCTCTTCACATGGAAGATATGCAGCATAACCAGAAGTTTGACTGCCTCTTCATAACTTTTCCTATTTCTTCTAGGGATGACGGATTTTCCAGACATTAGTCCACATTATTCACCACTAACAATAGGGATTCCCTAACAATATAATGCCCGTTTGTTTTCCTCTCAGTATATTTCCTCCTATTACGAGGCATGCTCAGAGCTATATTCCTATTCCTTTTAGAATTGAAAAAACAAGTAGTCATTAATATATCGGTTTTTATTTTTTTTTATTTTTTATTTTTTATTTTTTTTTGCAGCTGTCTTTAAGCTTTGATTAATGAAACTGTTGAATACAAGGGGGGACATTGAGCCTAAACCCCTGTTTACAATAAACAACTAGAGTACGTCCTGAAATAATATCAGGAATCTCTACAAAATACTTATATTCTAACAAGCACCAACTAGCAAAGAGTGCTTTATTGGCTACTCCATTTGCTTTGACATAGCAGTGACATAACGGAAAGATAACTCAATATGTAACCCGATTACAACGTAGCATAATTACCCGCTTTAGCATAGCTTTCCTATTATGTTGCCGCCAGATGATAAATCCGAAGACACTTAACTTCATCCTGCCACTAGGCGGTAGCGACCATTTGACAAAGCAAATAACTCGCTACCAACCTAGAACATGTAAGGCATATTGAGTACATACATAGGCATAAGGCCCTAGCTACTAGTCCTACACAAAAAGTGTAGACCCTTATTTCATGCCAAAGACGCGACCAAAATAAAAAAACTACAGTAAATAAAATGAAAAATAGAAAAAACATAGCTAGCCCAAGCCAGGCCCAAGGGGGCCCAAACCCAAGCCACAATCCTAGGACAAAGGAGCCCACAAACTACTAGCCAGGTCGGGCCCAACTTCACCACAGCCACCACCGCCGGAACCCACACAGCCCTCCCCTCTGCCTTCGCCAGAATACCATCCCAGAACCGACATCTCTGACTCACCTAGGGAACCTGTCATCACAGCCTTGCAGCAACGCTATCTCCTTCTCATCATGGAGAAACCATCTTCGTCGCCTAACCGGATCGGGATCGGAAGATCCAAACCAGATCTGGTAGCTCCAATTAGCCCCCGCCCACACCACGCCGGACGCCGCACCACTTGGCCGCCACCAGATCGCTGACTTGATCTGTCGATGAGGCCATTACAAAGAGAACCCATGCCAGCCAATAGTCGTGGTCTTCCTCTCCCTCATCTTATTGGCAACCACCACCAACCTGCAAAACTACCACCAAGGACCCCCCGATACGGACAAGGATGTCGATCAAGGGATCCGGCTCACTCCAGACCCACACGGGGCCGACGAGGCTTGTCCTACGACTGCTAGAGGACATGTTGCCGGACAGGGATGAAAAATCGACTCTCTCATATATCGGTTTTTATATATTCATTGAAACTTTAAAAAAAAAAAAAAGATATTGGAAATCTCGAGAATATTTTAGAATTTTTTTCTTTTTTTCAATCGATAATCCCAATAAATAGATAAGAATGTCAACTTCATCTATATCCAAAAAAAAACTCTAAGCCTAAAAAGAGACTCCAGGTGGTTGAAAAGTCGCACGCTTGTTTGGCTCCAATTTTGTTGCAGCTGGTCAACAGTCTCTTTTCTTGCGCGGGCGTGCCAGCACCGTTCGGGTGCGGTCGTCGGGGGTGTCCCTTGACCTGACTTCTTTCAAGAGATTGTGGACGAGGAGAGCACCAACCTCGTCGTGGGATTCTTTGTGCCTCGTGGCGAGGACTTTTGCTGAGCTTCTTGAAAATCACAATCGATACTCGATGTTGTAGATCGAGCAGAGCGAGAACCACTAGGAAGTGAGGAGAACTTGCTAAAGCGTGACTTTAGCTTGGCTGGGTTGCTAGGGCGTTACCCTTGCTTGGCTGGTTCTGTAACCGTTGTGGTCGCGGCACTACCGTCGGCTCCCAAGGAGACTAGGACCGAAGTACGTTGGCAGAGGGTTTGGTGGCACTGAAAGTCGGCTTCTGAGAAGACTAGGACTAGGAGTGTGATCACCGGTAAGAGAAAGAGAAGGAGAGAAGTTGCTCTTAGAGAGGTTGCTCTAGAGAGAACTTAGATCATCTTAGAGATGTTGTTGTTGTGAATGTGTGTTTTGTGATGAATTTGTAACCTCTATTTATAGGCTACCATGCCAAAGCATTTAGCATTAAACAAATGAAAGTGGAGCACTAATTGGAGATTAGGGAGGTGGAGATGGAGCATTAATGGAGATAGAAATGATGAATTTCGGAGATAAGGAGATAAGGAATGTTGAATTTGGGAGATAAGGAAGCACTTTCGGCCTTTATTCCTTCATGTATATCTCCATCAGGAACTCATATTTTGGCCGTGACGTCTTCATAACAAATGTTACACTATGAGTGTAGATCATGCTGGTAAAATTTCAGAGCTTTTAGTATAGTGGTTGGGCCGGAAATGCTGTTGGACCCCTTACAGGTCCAGTTTTCCAATTTTGCTTCTGCAGAACATTGGACTGATCTTTTGAAGGCTTTCCACTTCCATCTGGATCTTGCACTCTTCATAAGAAATGTTTCTTAGGATGTCTACAATGGATCTGCAGAGTTTCAGCCCATTTAGAGTTCATTTGGTCAGGCGGCCGCTCCTTCTGTTTAGCTCGGTTTCTCCTAGCCGAAGTAGGAAAATGTGCTAAAGTTGACTTTCCATTTCCATGCTTCCACAGTAGGCTTTATTTAGCCTCTAATATATATATTTCGAACTTGTCCACAATATATATAGCTTGAGCCACTAACATTGGCTCAATTTCTCCAAGAAGTGCCTTGTCAGGCCAAAATGCTAATTTTGGGTCCAAACAACGCTAATCTACAAAAGTACAATAATCAGACCAAGACATATGATCCATATAGTATGAATTGTAGTGATGAACATGATAATCATAGATTTCTTTGAAGCTGCCAACTGTTTCTCTTAGAAGGGGATAATAAGGATGAATCCAACTGAATGACTGATCATATATGACTCCATATTGATTATATCCATAAGCGCCATAGCCAAATTGATTGTTGCCGTCATGAGATTTATTTGAGATCTTATTGCGCACTGTGCCTAAATTGATAGAGTCGAAACTTAAGGCAACTGAAGCAATATCAGATGGGGTACTTTGATCATCAGTTGCACCTCTAGTTCTCCTCCCATAAACAATCTTCTCCTCGTTTGAAACCTTCATATAACTGAGGGCCAGTCCCATATAATTGAGAAAGAAGAAGTGAGTGAGTTACTTTTGAAACATGGCTCCATCATGTTTGTTTTCTTTTGCTGAAATTGTTCCATCATGATTTTTCCTCACCCATATTTCGTCTTGAGCGGATTTTTCCTCACCCGGATTCTCTTCGAAGAGATTACTCATCACCTGGATTTCCCTTGAGAGAATTACTCCTCACCAACATTCGCCTTGAGGGGATTACTCCTCACACATATTCGCTTTTAGGGAATCATATCTAACATCGATTCGCCTTGAGAGGATTTTGCCTCACCTAAATCCACCTTTAGAGGTTCACCTAAATCCTTATAACAAATATAAAACTATAAATACAGGCACATTCAATATTCCAAGTAAACTTCTTAGCAATCTTGAAAGCTAGATATAAAATTGTCGAATGTATATAGTTAGAGTTTATTGTGGCTCCTTGCAAAGCCGATGCCCAATTGACACACTCATATGGAATGAGGAGGGGAATAGTAGCTGCGGTTATCACCAAGGAGGCAAGGACTTTATAGCATTTAGAGGTCCAAATGTGAGTGAAGTTATAAAAAAATCACCTTTTTCTTTTGGGAAAATTTCGCAAACAGTACACCAAGTAAAGGCCACTAATAATTCTTATACACAAAGTTTCAAACCAAACATTTCGGTACACGAAATCTGAAACTCGACCTACTATCAGTACACGACATCAATTTTTGACACCAAAATGTCCATTATGCCCTCAGTTCTTTTTTTTTTTTAATAATTTTTTTTTCTATTATTTTTTTTCCTTCGTTTATAAATGACTCGCATCATTTTTTTTCTTCCGTTATGCTAGGTGAGGAAGGCAGCGTTGGAAGCAAGGGAGTGAGCCAGGAAGAAGGAAGTAGAAACGAAGGAAAAAAAAATTATGATCCATATAATACGAATTGTAGTGATGAACATGATAGTCATAGATCTCTTTAAAGCTGATGTGTCACGCCCCGAATTTTGAATAATAAATTCAAATCCGAAACATGAATTAAACAACTTAATCAAATAAACGTTCTGAATTTTTTTCTCAGAAATAAACACACCTCACATCACTGAATAATACATAAACCAAATCCTCAAGAGTTTAATATTACAGCACACTCTCTCCAAATTTAAATGTAAACTCAAATGAGCATAACAACCTCACAATAATGCTGTAACTCAAATACCACTACTCTAAGCAGCCTGACCACCTTCTCGATTCTCCTGACCTGTAGGATTACCCGCTACACAATTTGAATAGTGTACCGGGATTGCAACAACACCAAACCCGGTAAGCTTTTGACAGCTCGTATGAGTAAACAAGAATGAACTGTTGATTTATTAAATTTTAATTCCTTTAACTCAAGTAACAACCAACAATCTCAACACTCACCACTCGACACACTTTAAATAATAAAGGTGTATACATGATCACGAGTAATTCTACCTACTCGCTGCTTTCATGTCATATGTCAATTTTCAAAAGTGTATTCATGATCACGAGTAATTCTACTACTCGCTGCTTTCATGTCATATGTCAATTTTCAAAAGTGTATTCATGATCACGAGTAATTCTACTACTCGCTGCTTTCATGTCATACTATGGCAGACAGACTAGAGCTCTAACTGAATCGTCGTAATGTGTCACCTTGGCCAAAGTTCATGCTTACGAAGACCTTGCCTCTGTCACCACTGGTGACCAATCCGTAGATCAAAACATTTTAAAGGTCATCCTATCTGACTCAAATGTTACACCTCGACTCACTTATACTTTCTCACAATAAAATCAACAATATAGACAAGGTAATTAAAGACATTTGGTTCGTAATATGTACCATGTGAGATTTACTCACCTCTTATCCAGCTGCGTCTCCTATCAATAAAAATCACAATAATCCAAACGCTCGTCAATCCAAACCGTCAAGTACCTGGAGCTAAGTCTGGTTCGGCCTAGATCCTCCTAGATCAAGCTTTGAAGTTAGATTAATCTCGTGCGTTTGATCAGATTCCAGATCGAATCAGGGACGTCGAAATCTTCAACTCGTGATCTTTCACTCCACACTCAAAATCGTCGTGCAAGGAGGATATAAGGATGATCAGGGGGAGGAGGAGATCACGAAAATGGAAAGGATCGGCCCGTGAAACCCCAGCGTTGAGGTTTTCGGCCGGGTCGGGTTTCGCACGGCTGGGGCTTCTTCGATCCAACTCTGTGGGCGGCGGCGGGGCAAGACGACACCGGAGGGCGGCTGGGCGTGAAGCGGCGACTTCGGGAGGTGCCGGGTCCAGGGCCGGAGGAGGCCGGAGGGGAGAGATGGGGCCGGGTCGGGTCAAGCTGTTCAGCCGCGTGGGAGAGGAGAGAGAACGGAGAGTTTCGGGGACTGTTCAGCAAAAAGAGAAAGATTTCATCCTTAATGAATAAATCCGGATTTTTTTTATATTTATAGAAAATTCCCAATTTTCAAAAATTCATAACTTATTCATACGAACTCCGAATATTGCGTTCCACATATGCACGAACTCGTATCGATGCGCTCTACAACTTTCATGAAGGAAATTTTCCCAAATTCTATACATATAAAAAGTCACTTTTTGAGACCCCCTAAATAACGTTCGTTTTCGAAGATAAAATCGTTCGAACTAATTCCACACTCCTCCAAGCTTCGTACTCGTGCCCACAACCACGAAATCATTTCCAAAATGTCATCGGAAATTAAATTGAATTTTCGGGGTATTACATGCTGACTGTTTTCCCTATAAGGGGATAATAATGATGAATCCAACTGGCATGGATAACTGATCATATATTTCTCCATATTGATTATATCCATAAGCGTCATAGCCAAATTGATTGTTGACTTCATGAGATTCATTTGAAATCTCACTGCGCTCTGTGCCTCAACTGATATAGTCAAACTTACGGCAATTGAAGAAACATCAGATGGGGTACTTTGATCGTCAGTTGCACCTCTAATCCTCCTCTCAGATCAGGTCTTCTCTTGAGCACCATGACCAGCTGTTCTCACTCCGTGGTCTTCATCTTGGGTGGTATGATCAAAATTACCTTCACAGGCTGGTAAATGGGTTTAATCCTCTATTCATAGAAGATTGTCTATATTCATATCTTTCACCTCCACCACCTGTTCCACTTCCACCCTCTCCACCATCATCAGAACTATCTGGAGTTGTTGTACCACCCCACGCATCATCAATATCTGAATTATCTCCTGAGTTTTTAACAACTTCTTCATATAAGACCCTCTCTATGTTGATTATAGTATTAGTTGCAGTTTCTACAACTTGTGGAAGAGGTTTTCCAGCTTCATCATCGAGGTGTGCAGGCATAATCCCATAATGAAGTGGATCAATGCCATTATCAAGCGGCTCACTTGCAACATGAAGTAGATCTATATAGTTGTTTCATTGACCACATTCATCATTGCCTGTCTATCTCGCAGCCGCAGCTTCATGTTGTGGTAGCAGTATACAAACTTTTCCAACTTCTGATATGCCAAATGGTTCCTTTGCTTCTTTCTATTATTCAACTACAGAGTACATAGTTACAGACTACATACAGAATTACAGTTACAGTCACAAACTATACAGTACCAAATCTCTCCTCACACATTTGCATTTAGAAAATTACTTCTCACCCAGAATCGCCTTGAGGGTATTTCTCCTCACCTAGATTTGCCTTGAGGAGATCTCTCTTCACACAGATTTACATTTAAAGAATTACTGAATTTTTTCTATTTTTTATTTTTTTCATCAGATTTTACAAATATTTCTTCACTTTATCTAAAATATATTCTAATATCTAATATATCAGAGATATTTAATGGTGTCGGACAAAATTTCACAGAAACGGTAGAAGATAAGATATTCACACCCTAAGATATATCAATCTATTAAAAAAGGAAGATATCAGGAGATATATCAGAAATATGAAAGATATTTTTAAGGAAAATGATTTGTGGCCTCAATGAGGCCTAAGATTTGTGGCCTCAATCTTAGGTGTCATGCCATGTCATCTACATAAATCATCTATTTGTCAAATCATGCCACGTAATTCTTGAGAAAAAGACCATCTTATCCTTCCAAAATCTAATGACTCTAAATTATTTTGGTTTTCTACCTCAAAAATTATTTTGGCTTTCTTCTAAAAAAAAAGGGATATCTTCACAAATGGTGTATGAACTTTAGGCCATTCTACATTTTGGTGTACCAACTTTCAAAACTATCATAATGGTGTATCAAGTTTGCTCCAATCTTTCATTTTGGTGTACGCCGTTAAATTTTCCGTTATCTTTGCAAAAAAAAAAAAATTCCGTTATCTTTCCTTTAGCTTTGTCAGTTTTTTTTTTTTTTTTTTTTGTAAAGATAACGGAAAATTTAACGGCGTACACCAAAATGAAAGATTGGAGCAAACTTGATACACCATTCTGATAGTTTTGAAAGTTGGTACACCAAAATGTAGAATGACTTAAAATTCATACACCATTTGTGATATTTTCCCAAAAAAAAATGGCTTTCTTTCATCTCTTTTTCATTACACTCATGCTTAGATTTAAATAACAATTTTTTTTTCTTCAATCAAGAGTAGAAAAAATTTCATGAAATTTAGTCAATAGATTTGCACGTACATTCGATTAACAGATTTGTATAACACATGTATATGAATTCAACCTTTGTTGGGTTCCTGCAAATTTTGAAAATATAATGTGAAAAATACATATTCATATAATTGTATTTATTCTTTTGTTCATTGTTTTCTCTTTATGTAGCTAGGGTTTAAAAGTTAGATTTGAATTTATTATTTTTTGTTTGTCTTTCCCTTATATTTAGATTGTAGATGTTAATTAATGGTTACTAACGTGTAATTTTTTCTTACCTCTTAATTTAGACATAAGTATTTCCCAAATTCAATTTACTAATGCTATATTTTTGTGGATGAAATTAATCAATATTTGAAAAGAAAAGTTAACGTCTATTTCTTGACACATAATTCAATATATTAATGCCATTTGGGAAGAAAAATTAAAGGAAAAAATTTAATTAAATGAAGAAAAATATTAATCAAAGAATCTCTAGACATATCCCTTAAATTAATACATAATTAATAGCTGATATTTTTTGTTCACCTAATTAAATTCATTAATGTAATTGATTCACCTCCTAACATCTAAAAGGAAATGTAAAAGGATAAAGTTGGTGTTGAAATAGTATTATGTGGCAAGATATATTATATGGAATTGAAAATAAATTTTTATTTACTTACATGGCATGACACGTAGAATTTAAGGACACAAATCTTAAGCCTCATTGAGCCCCTATATCATTGCCCTATTTTTAAACCTCGGTAATAACAGCATGTCGGCATCTACTATAGTCACTCTTTTCTTTTTTCTGATCGCAGACAATTTTTTATGTAATTTAAATTCATTCCGGTTGTTGCTGTCGGAACACCTGCCTTTTTTTTAAAATATATCCAAACACCAACAACAGACGTCGAGCCGATGGATCCAGCTTCTGGCCAACGAACCAAAGGATCCAGTTCGATCTTTTAGGTCCCTACTTCCCTCGACGGTTATGTCACAATATCCCTAAAGCCTATCTATCAGAAGCATCGCAAACAAGCCCTTCATTCAAGACTTGATGAAAGAAAGTTCTTCAAATTCTTCTTTCTTCTAACTTTATTAGTTACACTGGGAAGCACAAAAACACTTATTCATCATCAGCACACAGAGTATGTATATCGATCTGTATAAATTAAACTGAAGTTAACCCTGCTTCGGTTCGTTGACGTAGCTTCCCATCCTCACCACGATCCCATCGGGATCTCGTACATACCCCACTTTCTGGCCCCACTCTTTCTCTTCCGGCGCGCTCACCGCCACCGCTCCGTTCTCCACCGCCCTCTGAAACATTAGCATTTACACACAAATTACTAGAAACCATAAACTCTAGGGGAACAATGACAAGACGACAGGTTGTTTAATGATTACTTTATAGGCCGCGTCGACGTCGGGGTACGCAAAGCAAACCTCAACCGGCTGCCTCTCACTCCCGGAGCTCGGCTTCTGAACTTTTCCGGTGAGGTCGTCCGTCTCGTGCTGGTTTTGCGGCGTGAAAGCTATCGTCGTCTGCCCGCTTTCAAGCTCTCCCCATCTGTATATATTCAATCATCATCAATGTATTTAGAACTAGTGATTGTGGATTAATACTTAGGAAGGTGATTATATACCTGTGAGACTCGTCTATACGACGTACGGCGTAGCCGAAGGCTTTGGAATAGAAGGCTGCGGATTTGGCTACGTCCTTCACGTACACCACCGTGTAGGCAAATGCTGGGTTTAGATTCGACGCCATTGTTGGTTGGATTCGGTTCAGTAATTCTGAAATCGATTCGATTTTGGAGGTTGATGAAGGTGATGTTTGAGCTTTTATTTAGGAGTTGGAATTTTGATCAGATCAATCGTGGACGTATGTGACTGAATCCAATAAGAAAGTACGTGGCATGTGGTAAGGAACTGTGGAGGTGGCAGGTGGAGGTTCTGCATGTGGTCAGCTCACAGAGTGCTGCCATGTGGTTTGAAGAGGCTAGGACAGTTTATCTCTTTTCTTGATCTCTTTTCTTCCGTCGTTTACTACATCGTTACTTTTCGACAAGTCGTTTTACGAAATTTTGTCGACAGTTTAATCTACACAATTGACTCTATAAAATGTATAGCTTGATACCGGCAACAAAGACGTTGATAATGTTAAACAATTGTCCATTTGTTCTTGAAAGATCTCTTTCAAGTATTTCTTTTTTATATGGATACATGATATTCAACTCCAAACCTCCTGTTGATTTACTTCTACGGTAAAACAAATATTAGTTAGTTAGTCCATTGAACGCATGCGCATGCACAGTGCACGATTAATTCATGATGGTTACTGTGAAAATGACTGAGTTGCAGCATAGGAATAAGAGAGGAAATAATAGTCGAAAGACGGGGTAAAAGGGACAGAGAGTCGTCAAATCTCTAGCATTAGAGGGTTTCAACTTTGGATTAGGGGTGGGCACAAATGACCGAAAGACCGAAAAACCGTAACGAACCGATCCGGACCGGCCGGTTCGGTTTGGGTTTAACACTGAAAATGACTGATTTTGGTCCGGTTCGGTCCCAGTCCTCAGAGTGCCGGTCCGGTCCCGGTCCTTGAATTTCACTGACTTCGTGGACCGGAAAACCCAAACATGTGTATGTGTCCTCCATTTATAGGTTAATATTTGAAGTCTATACTATTAGTATAGACATGACCACACGTCCTGGGCCCAAATATTACTAATTTTAACATATTTTTATAAAACTTTTGTACTTATCTTCTCTTCTTTTAATCTTTTTGACATTTCTGACTCTTCTGTCTTCTCCCATCAGTCTTCTACCTTCTCTTCTCCCTCGTCTCTCTCTTCTTTCCTCTGTCTGCGTCTTCTTTTTCCTTTCTTCTTTCTTCTTTCTCTTATTTCTTCTCTCTGCGTCTTCTTTCTTCTTTGTTTTCTTTCTTCTATCTGCATCTTCTTTTTCCTTTCTTCTTTCTTCTTCTCTACTAAAGGGGAAGGATATATGAACTGTTCGTTAAGTTCTCTATTGAAGAGGCACCAGAATTTTCGGCATCCGGAGCTAGAATTCGAAGAAATCGGGACATGCATGTATCTGATAGCGTTTCTCATCAATGTCTAGGTAGTAAGTGTGATCCAGATTTTGAACTTCTTCGAATCTTCGATGACCAACAAGGTGGGATCGATCTGTGTTTTGTGATGTGGTCTCTGATCACCATACCTCTTTTGCTTCTGTTTTTGACTTTTTCGAGATTGATAGATCTGTGATGTTCTATAATTTTTGGGTTGATCTATATGTATTGAGTTTTGTATTGTTGTAAGACAAAGATTATGGATTAGTTTTGTAACGAGAAATTTTTGAATCAGCGTCGTCTTTCGGGATGAAGAAATCGGCGATATAGAACTGAAAACCCAGACAAACCGGACCGTTTAGTCTCGGTTCGGGTTTACGCCGGTCCCTGTTTTCAACAAGTCGAAGCCTGGCCCGAAATTCCTCTGCCGGTCCCGGTCCAGGTCCCTGTAAAAGCAGTGCCGGTCTGGGACCGTGCCCAGCCCTACTTTAGATCCTTGACTCAAAATATCAAAATATAAATCATCCCACTTATCATAGCAAGAGATTTTTATTCTCACTAACCCGATTTAAAATAAAATGATGATAATACCCTTGACCTAATTAAAAAACTACCATGTGCCACTCATCATTCTCCCCTCCCTCTCTGTCTGCAGACTGACGATGTCTCTCTCTCTCTCTCTCTCTCTCTCTCTCTCTCTCTCTCTCTCTCTCTCTCTCTCTCTCTCTCTCATGCTCTCGGCCAGCGCTCGCATCCCATTCTGATCCGGTGACATCTCTCTCTCTCCCCCCACCGCTGTCTCCGATCGATGGACCTCCGCCTTCTTCTGTCTCTGATCTACTACTGGAAACTGATGTGAGTGAGTCCGAGAGCTACAATAGATTCACCGCCGATGTGAGGGAGTCCGAGAGCTGTAGTAGCTTCTCTTGCTGGAGATTTGATGCAGAAGGCCCTTCCAGCTCAATGAAGTCATTTCCGCGACTGGCTGCTTGGAGTTTCTGTGTTTAGGCGCGTCGAAATTGGAGATGGATGCCGAGATTGGAGACGATCGGAATTTACAGGTGGTGGTGAGAAGATCGACGGCGTCGTCTATGGTGTTGTCGTTCACGTCTCACGGTTAAACTCCTTGAACTCTGATTGGGTGCCCAGAGCTTTTCTTTGGGTGGCCAAATCAATTTCTAGATTTTTTTTTTTTAAGTAACAGGACAGAAGGAAAGAAAAAAAAGTTTTAAATGTCTATTGCCCCCTAATAGACGTCTATTGGGGGGCAATAGACGTTTTTAAATTGATATAATCTCTTCATTTTTTTTCTTTAATTAAAATTTTATTTGTCTAATTTTAGGAAAATTAATTCTCATTCTGATTAACGAAAGTTCTATTGGAGGGCAATAAACGTCTATTTGAGGGCAATAGAGGTTTATGGCCCCTCTATTGTGGCAATAAACATTTCGGACGACCTATGAAATCTCCGATGATCTCTTTGAGGATCTCTGGCAAGGTTTTCAGAAAAATCCGGTGGCCGGCGGCCCGTGACTGGACTCCAGCTAAATCTCCTATGGTTTCCCTCTCTTCCATTTTCTCTTTCTCTCTCTAAGTAACAAAGGGGTGAAGGTGAAATGGTATTAAAAAACAAAAAAAAAATTAATGGGGTATTAGGGAAAACTTCTTTAGAGTGTTTGGGGTAAATAAATTAAAAAATTAAAAAAACTTAATGGGGTAAGTGGGAAAAAAATCTCTAGAAATGGGGTAAATTGACAAAAACCCTTCAACTTTTTCTTAACTCGCCAATTATTAGTATCAAACGGCCAAGGTGATTTATTTCTATCTCCATTGTATGGAGAACTGTTTGAGGTGTAATAACAGATGTGGTGCATAATCAAGAGGTCAATCCTACACCTTAGTTTTTGGTTTTCAGTATCGTAAAACCCATTAACACCTTTATTTATAAGCAAGGTTACTTTATGAACACAAGCAAAGACTACATACTAAGAAGCGCATATGTGTGGTTACAAACTGACAACACAAGCAAAAATATACACTCGATTACGAAAGAGTGACATTCTTCATCAAATTGCATCTGCATTGATAAGAGGGGTATCAGAGGTAACCTTAGCATGTCCAAGCTTCCTTGCAGTACGTTCAAGCTCTTCATCACCATGAGTCGCCTTGGACTCATAGTACAGGACTGTGTATGCCATTCGCGAAACCATAGCTATGAGGCAGCGGATACAATTTAAGAGGAGCAATGGAATTATCACTGCTTTTACTGGTATAGCTTTAGCGACAATCCTGTACAAAACAAATAACAACCACAAGGAGGTGGCTATAACAACATTCAGAAAAAATCCTCGTAGCTTTGATCCCTTAATAAGCTGTCCAGCTTTTCCCAGTGCCTCCATGCCACATTTTTCTTCTAGTACCGAAACAACAAGTGCCAAGTTCCACACTACAGCTAGATAAGTCTGAACAACTAGAGCTAGAATGCATGCGACTATAGCAAAAGCAGAGATGGTGAGCTGAAGATTGAAAATCAGCACTAAAGGAAGAACAGAGGCAAAGAGAAATGAAAAATAACCTAGATCAAGCAGTGTTATGTAAAACCATGTACAAATGGTCTTTTCAATGACTTAAGTGCCTTTGGTAGAAGTTCCTTGATGGACAAGTCTTTTCCACAGTATGATACTGCTGATGCTAAGACTGAGACTGTTGCAAAAAACAATGAGGTAAAAGACAACCCCAAAATGAAAATCCATTCTAGTCCAAGAAATAATCCGAACTCGTACTTGGCAGCAGTTACAAGATCTGCGAATTCAGCGCCTCTGGGACTCGTAGTTGCCAGGAAGCGTGCCTTGATTGCAAAACCAGTGATTATTGGTTTGAGGGTGTAGAAATTAATCACCAAGAGGAAAGACCTAACGAGTATTATGAGAAGGGTGATGGAGGACACGGCCTTCCCATTTCTGAAGAAAAGTTTGTGGGATTTCCTTAGGAGTCCCAAAAAATTTAAAAGCATGTTAAACTTCATCAGAAGAAAGAGGGTTGATACTCTTCTGAAGTTCCAAGTCTTTCTTGCATTGCAAAAGGCACATAGGTGTAGCCTGTTTATATTATGTTTTCCTTCATTTTCAGACTAGGTCTATTCTAATTTGTCAAAGAGACTATGTCTATTCTATTAATTCTTACGTCATTTATCCACATAGAAGCGTCATTACTCATTAGACTTTAACGTCTTGAGCAAGCAGGAAAGTGTCTACCAACTGAGTCAATAATAATTTTGTGACTTGGCCAATTTCCTAGAAATTTCATCCAAATTCAAGCACAGTTGATAGAACTAGTCCACAAGGACCACAAATTCATACGAAGACCCGGCCGGCAAGAATATTAATGCTTGTACCTTGGACCAAAAAATATATGGTTCAGCTCAAAAGGAAACAATTTCTTTTTTGAGCGGAAGACCTCAAATTTGTTGAAGTTAGGCCAAATCACACATATTTACTCTCCATTAGCTACTTTCACCTTAGAAATAGTCACTAATAACAATTGAAAAATAGAAAGTGAACTCAGTGTTTCGATCAATCTGTAACACCAATTTTCATGACATTAGTTTATAAGCCTGAGTTGTAGGCTTCTGTTTCAACTTTTGAAACTTTGAAAACATATTTGCTTAGCCTTCATCTGTCTTGCAGAAAAGAAAAGAAGAAATATTCTGCATTTTTCAAACTCCATAAAATATATTTGCAATCAAAGCAGAACATCTTGGTTTACAAGCCCTAATTGTTAAGAACGTCGGAGCCTTGGACATGGATTGTACAGATGGATCATGGATGAAGTATCAAGGCCTAGCGAGAAGCTAGCTCTAGCTAGTTCATTTGCTCTCACCAAGTCTTGTTCATTTATGGGTCAAATCGAAATGTCCATTTATAAAATGTTAGTGCGTGACTGAGTGTGAGCTAGCGTCAAAATATGGAGAAGAGGGAGGTGAGGAGAAAAATGAATAAGGGAATAGTTGGAAATTTGAGGATGTCTAAATATCTAGGGGACTGAAATTCAATAAACGTCTCAGAACAGTAAAAAAAACACACCTAATCAACGCTGAGAGTCTTTGTACGCGAGTGGCCATAAGCGCGCCAGACACCGTGCTACGCGACCTATCCCTGAAACCATGCTGTAGCCTGTAGGGCAACATACTCATCTGGAATTGCAGAGGCATCGTAAACCATGAGACGCAGCACGATCTCGTTGATTTGGTTCAAGCAAAGCGTCCAAGTCTGATTTTCTTGGCTGCAACTCTAGCGCAGACAAGGCTAATTGACTCCATTACGGTGAGCCTTGGTTTAAAGGGTAGCATCTGTTTCCCTCATCAAGAAGGATAGCAGGGTATTGCGCTGCTTTGGAGCTCTGATACGTACATATGTCAATCTCCGAACATATTCTCCTAATCACATCGATGTTGAAGTGGGAGAGCCAGGTTCAGCGACTTTATGGAGGTTCATAGGTATATATGGAGTGGCTACGAGAACTGGAAAAGAGTAAACTTGGGAGATAATTGAAACCCTAGCTGCCAAGAGCTGTAACCTACCATGGCTTATGGCCGGAGATTTCAATGAGATTATGTGCAGTCCAGATAAGTCGGGAGGGGAGCCTAGGGATTCTGCTCCGATGAGAAGGTTCAAGTCTCTCTTTTGTATACCTGTCACACAAGCATACAAAAGAGAGACTTGACAGAGGTTTCCAATCTCTTCCATGGCGGAACAGGTTCCCATATAGTACGGTTTTTACTCTGCACCCTACTCAATGAGACCATTATCCTTTTCTTGTGGAGATGAGGGTGGAAAGAAGCAAAAGTAGAATTGCATCAAAACGATTTCGTTTTGAGAAGATGTGGCATCACAATGATCAATGTGCAACAATCATCCAAAGAAACTAGTCACAACCTCTCACAGGTCATGCTTTGTACGTAGCAGTTGGGCCAGAAAATTAAATGCACAGGTGAACAACTTCTTCAGTGGCACCGACTAAATTTGAAAAGCAAAAGATTGAATTACGTGTTGTGCAAGAAAAATTGAATGATATTATGAAAGAGCCCTATTCCCTAATATGGGTCTGGACCCAAAGGATGTAGGATAATAAGAAGAAAAAGAGTAATTGCAGAGAAATGAAAAGCAACTTGTTATATTCATTGATAATTCTCAAAAAGCCTCAAGCCATTACATAGGGCTGGGATTTTTAAACCAGGAACCGGGAAAACCGAACCGAACTGTCTGGTTCGGTGCGGTTCTTAGGCTGTAGTTTTCGGTTTCATAGCAAGACTGAACCGAGTTCCCTTCATTCGGTTCGGTTTCGGTTCTCAGTTTTGGAAACACAAAAAACCCGAGGAACCGATTATATGTTGTATTATACACGTGATGATAGGTTATTAGGTTTTTTCTAGCCCCAAATTAGAACCCTTCGATCAAACCTCGAAGCCTCGACCAAAACCTCTCATCGCCTCCATCAAAACCTGTCAGGCTCGACCAAAACCTTCGATCAAACCTAAAAGCCTCGACCAAAACCTCTCATCGCCTCCAGCAAAACCTCTCAGGCTCGACCAAAACCTTCGATCAAACCTGTTCGACTGATTCAGTTCTTCCTTCAATTTCATCCTGAAGCTGTAGTTAGCTCTTCAATTTCAGAATCTCCAATCATGCCCAAAGCTGCAGGTTGCTCTTCCGAAACGTCTGCAACCTGTTCATCCCAATCTGAACCATCTTCTTGCAATGAGCTTGTTGTTGCAAGCAACAATTTGGAACCATCTTGAGAAGGACCATCTCAGCCAGTAGCTGTCCCAAAATCAAAGAAAGCTCCTTTTGCTCGGAGCACTGCTGCGAAGAGAAAAAGGGGAGAGAAGAAGAAAGGGAAGCAGAGGTCTGAGGGTTGGGATCACTTTACGAAGGAAGATCATCCTTTAATCGAAACTCTTGATGGAGTTGAGAAGGTGGTTGGCCATACAAAAAGAGCTTAATATAAGTACTGTCCGACTTATTTGGCTTGCAATTCATATGAAAATGGCACATCATCTCTTAGGAAACACATTGAGATTGTTTGTAAAGGATACCCTGGTAGAGTTAATGTTGAATCGGGACAACAGGTTTTGACTAGTGATGGAAGAAGAGGTGGTCAGGGTAGTTTAGTTAGTATGAATTGGTCACAAGAGAATTGTGTGGAAGCTGCAACTCATATGATAGTTGTGGATGAACTTCCCTTTACTTTCATCGAGAAACCTGGGTTTAATTATTTTTGCAGTGTGTTGTGCCTTTGTTTAAAGTCCCATGTAGGAAAGTGATTGTTAAAAAATTTCTGGCCATGTATGATGCCAAGAAGGAGGAATTGAGGAGGGAATTGAATTATCACTGTGTTTGTTTGACAACTGATACATGGACTTCTTGTCAAAATATAAACTAAATGGTAGTTACCGCTCATTTTATTGATCGGGGATGGCAGATGCACAAAAGAGTGCTTGGTTTTTGTGTTGTTCCAAACCACACAGGTGTAACCATAGGAAAAATCTTAGAAAGTTGTCTGATTGATTGGTCAATCGATAAGGTTTTAACCATTTCTGTTGACAATGCCTCTGCCAATAAGCATGCCATTGATTATCTTAGGATAAAAAATGTGAAATTGGGAGATAAAACCAATCTGTGGAGGCAGGTTTATGCATGTGAGATGTTTGGCTCACATCGTAAACCTTATCGTGAAATCTGGACTGAATATGATGGAGAAGTCAGTATGTAGCATAAGGATTGCTGTGAGATATGTTAGAAGTTCTGGTGCAAGGTTAGATGAATTCAAAAGTTGTGTAGAGAAGGAGAAAGTTGCATGCAATAAGATTTGCATATTAGATGTTCCGACAAGGTGGAATTCCACCTTTTTATGTTGGATACAACTTTGGAGTTGAAAAAAGGCTTTGTTAGGTTGGCTGATAAGGAGGATTCAAAGTACAAAAGCTACTTTGATGAAGATGAGGAATTTGAGGAAGATGATGAAGCTGAGAGACCGAAGAAGGCTGTTGTTAAAAGGGTTGGGCCACCAAATGATACAGATTGGGACAATGCAGCAATCTTTGTGAAGTTTTTGAAGGTATTTTATGATGTGACACTTAATGTTAGTGCTTCACTTACACCTACTGCCCACAAGGCATTTCATGATATTGTTGGCATCGAAGCAGAGCTTGAAGAACTCAGTTCTGGTGGTATAGGACCCGAATCAACCCAAGCAGATAAAGTGTTGTACAACATGGTAGTTAAGATGAAGGCAAAGTATTCGAAGTATTTTGGTTCGTTGGATAAATTGAATCAACTTTTCCTAGTTTCCTTCGTCTTAGATCCTAGGTATAAATTGAGAAACATTGCTCATGTGAGTGAAACAATATGGAATTTGAGTAGTTGGGAGATCAAGAAGAAATGTGATGAAGTGAAGCAGCTTGTTGTCGATCTATGTGACTTGTATGGTCAGTAAAATGGTGCAAGCAGTGGGCAGAACAAGTCTAAAGGTGCACCAAATAGTGATACAACAACTAGCAAGTCTAGAAGCAGAACAAGGTCACTTGGTGGGAAGAGGGCAGTTATGCAAGAAGAATGGAACCGACAGCTAGAACAAAATAATGAAGCTGTTGTGGGACATGAGGTGGATATGTATTTACTGGACCCTATAGAAAAACCAATTCAACAAGATGATTGGAAGATTTTGGATTGGTGGAAGCTGAATGGAGGTAAATATCCCAACTTGCAAGCATTGACCAGAGATGTATTAGCCATACAAGTGTCCACAGTTGCAAGTGAGTCGAGTTTCAGCACCGGAAAAAGAGTGATAGATCCATACAAAAGCTCCTTAAATCCCAAAACTATTGAAAAGATTATATGTCTTCAAAATTGGTTGAAGTCTGATGCTATTATGGGGTTGGAGTACATTCCTACTATAGAGGAAATGGAGTCCTATGAAAACATTGAAGCCGGTATGTGTTTTCAACATTCTATTTTTGGTTTGTGACTTTGTGTTGTGTTTTTTGTGTTTTGTTCCTTAAATCATACCATCTGAGTTTTGTGTTGTGTTTTTGATTTGTGTAGAACATGAAAAAGAGGACAAAGAGAGAGCTGAGAAGGCCAGGAAGAAAGCTGCTCCTGCATCTATTTCTGCACCAAGTCCCCGTACTACCAAAAGTTCGGAGGCTTCTGCTGCTACAGTTTCTACATCTAAGAAGAAAAAACAGAGAAAACAGAAAAAATGAGTTGCTGAAAAGGTCTGATCAGTTTTCAAAGCTTTGCTTTGTTTTGATAGAATTCAAGTGTTCATGAATTGCTTTGCTTTGTTTTCCTAGAATTCAAGTGTTGATGAATTGCTTTGCTTTTTTTTTTTTAATACAGATTTGCAGATTTGCCGATTTGATGATGGAGTTGAGCATTGGGGATGGATTTGCTTATTTAATGCAGTTCATTCATTGCTGCATTGCAGATTTGCAACCATTGCTGATGGAGTTGTTTTATTTTTTCTAGCTTTTGTAATTTAAATTGACTCTTGGTTGAATTGTGGTGTTGTGGTTCTGGAAAATTGCCATATTTGACCAAATTGGATTGCTTAGATATTGTTATTCTATTTCAGTGTTTCACTATCAGTTAGTCTGAATTGCTGGCAGTAAGTGTTGCTTTCATACTTTGACAGTTTGACATGTTTTAGTGTTGAAATGTTGTGTTGAATGCAGTAATGCATAATGCAGTTTTCAATTTCAGTTTTTAGAATTGAGATGTTGTGTTAAATGCAATAATGCATAATGCAATTTTCATTTTCAGTTTTTACTTTTTAGTTTTGAGTGTTGACAAGTTGAAATGTTATGTTGAATGCAATAATGCATAATGCAGTTTTCATTTTCAGTTTTTAGTTAGTTTCATTGGTAACATTGTGAATATTTTGTGGATTGTTAGTGTTATTTGGTCAGTTTGTGAGTTTGTGTTGTTGGGAAAGCATGAAGGGTAGTGTGTTGATTTAGCATACTGCACCAGATACAGAAAGCATGCAGGTCAGAAACCAGCTCAATTCTAGTATGCTTCTACAGTTCTACTCTTCTAGTGTTCTGGAAATGAGGAAACTAACCCGAGAAACCGAGGAACCGACCCGAGCATGGTCGGTTCGGTTTCATCTTGGTTCTAAAACTGGAAATTGTCAAACCCGAACCGAGATGCAGTAATCAGTTTCGGTTTCGGTTCCTTTACTGGAAATGGCAACACTGACCCGAGGCCAGCCCTACCAATACATATAGCATAGAAACTTGAAGGGAAAGAGCTGTCCAATTTCAAATAAGGATCAAATCACTGGTGACTCATGACAATTTTACCTGAGAACTTACTGCTAGATAACAAATGAAAACAATAAAAAGTAAGTTGAATTATTGGGTCAGAGCCCCAACATTCCACCTCTCTTGACAGAAACCATCACAAGCTACCCTTGAAAATCAAGAAAACGTAGTTGAAATTCATCTGCACTCTCCCATGTAGCATCATCTTCATAACCATTTTCCCATTGAACTAACCACCTTACCTCAGGATTGTTACTAGCTCTGCTTGAATAAACTCCTCTGTAATATCTTTGCTGGAACTCAGTTACTCTTGTTGGTATCAAAGCTAGGAGGTAAAGTTGGAGACGGAACTACTGAACTTCCCAGATTCTTCTTTAAAAGTGACACATGAAATATTGGATGCACCTTTGCAGTCGCAGGTAGCAACAATTTGTATGCGACTTTGCCAATTTTTTCAATCACCTGAAAAGTGCCAAAGTATTTTGGAGCAAGTTTGTGGGATTTTCTGACTTGCACCGATTTTTGCTTGTAGGGTTGCAACTTCAGGAACGCCCAATCACCAATATCAAACTCCCTCTCAGTGTGATGTTTGTCATAGTATACCTTCATCCTTGCTTGGGCTTGTTCCATGTGAAACTTGAGGTTGGACAACAATTCATCCCTATTTCTCAATAGCAGATCCACTTGATGAACAGCAGTACTACCTGGAACATATGTTCTTACTTGGAGAGGAGGGATCCCATAAAGAGCTTGATAAGGAGACATCTTAATAGCTGAGTGGTAGGTGGTATTGTACCACCACTCAAGCCAAGGCAACATTTCTGTCCACTGACCTTGTACCTCCAAAATCACTCACCTTAAATACTGTTCCAGAACCCTATTTAAACATTCAGTTTGACCATCTGTTTGGGGATGGTATGCAGTGCTCATACATAACTTAGAACCTTGTAACTCCAAGAAATTTTTCCAAAATGCACTCAGAAATATGGGGTCCCTATCACAAATAATATTGTCAGGCATTCCACGAAGTCTAAAAACCTCTTGAACAAATAATTCGACCACACTTCTAGCAATATAAGGGTGCTTGAGAGCAATAAAGTGTGAATATTTAGTAAGCCTATCAATAACTACCATAATGGAAGTTTTACCTGCACAGTGAGGAAGGCCATCAATGAAGTCCAAAAGTCAGTGGGAATAGGGTTAGGTTGCAGCAATTCGGGAGGTGAAATTGTCTCATAGTGAACTTGCTGACAGATTAAACATTCAGAAACAAAAATTTTAACTTGCCTTTTGATTCCAGGCCATAGAAAACTTCTAGAAACCCTTTTGTAGGTTCTTAACCAACCTGAGTGTCCCCCACTCTTACCACAGTGAAACTCCTTGATAATTTTCAACCTCCAACCATCAGCATTAGGGACAAAAACTCTCTTCTTATAAAGCAACTGACCATTAACCACAGTAAAATTCTTAGAAGTGATAGTTCCCTACTCAATGCCTTCCATCAACCTGTAAGTCTCAGAGTGATTTTTGCACAAATTAGATATTTCACTCATGAATGTAAACATAGGACTAGAAATTCCCATGAGAGTTTAACTCACCATGTCTTGATAGAGCATCAGGGACAACATTAGTATTACCAGATTTGAGAACAATGCTATAGTCATACACGAGTAACTTTAATGGCCACTTTTGTTGTGCATGGGTAGTATTCCGTAGGTTCAAAAAGTACTGAATAGTCCGGTGATCTGTAATTATCCTGAATGGATGTCCCAACAAATAAGGTCGGTAGTGTTCAACTGCTAACATCTCCTTATCATAAACACTCAATGCTAAATGTTTGGGGGCTAGAGCTCTATCTTATTTGCTCTTGCGCCGACGTTCTTCTTCAAGAACCGCAACTATAATATGTCAATATTATCAAAGATTAGTATTCTAACTTGTTGGTTAAGTTGATGATGAGTTAATCATACGAATCAGGTAAACTTTGAAGTAGAATTTCAACACGTTCACGAGTGTCTATGTTTTGCCTCATTGTTGTGAGTTGTGAGAACAAGGTGTTGAGGGTGTTGTTGTAGTCAGTTATCGTAGTCAACTCCATCATTTGAAGGGTGTAAAGCTATCTCTTCAAGAAGATTTTTTTGTGTAGTGATTTGGCCTCGTACAATTTTATGAGTGTATCCCAAATCTCTTTTGCCATCTTCTTCTCCGCCACACTTGAAAATACTTCATTGGCTAGTACTAGGTGCAGATTAGCAATAGCATTGCCATCCATCTCGTTCCACTTGCCATCATCAGTGATCTCCTCAGGCCTATCTCCAATTGCTGCCAAGCAGTTATCTTTTCTCAAAACTGATTTTATTCTCATTTTCCACAATGAAAAATTGTTCCTATTGAACTTTTGTATTTCGTACTTCGTCGTCATTGTTGAAGATGTCTCCTTATTGGATCTGATTGTAGCACAAAAATTGGCTATAAACCTGGTGCTCTGATACCACAGTTAGGATTTTGTGGTATGGGGCACTCAATTACAACTGAAGTAGAAACTATAAAAACGAGTGAAGCACAAGATGATAGGCAAATTGTAGAAGGTTTTAATATAACAAAAGGATACAACAATTCTCTTCTGCAATAAGGAGAGCACAATTGACAATACTCATGACTCTCTTATAATAGGAAGAAATACACTCTAACAAAGGAAAGACAATTGAGTTTTAGGAGAAATCTCTATTTTCTCTCTAAACTCCTCTCTCTCTCTCTTTCTCTCTGTTTTCACTCACCAACATGGGATAACAACTCTATAACATATGTCCTCTATTTATACTAGATAGAGGAGGTTACAACTAATTTCTTAAGAAATTTAGCTATAGATGAGTTGTAAACACAATCTTTACAACTATCATATGTTAGAAAGTAAGCCACCATTTTTGACTAATCAAGAACTTAAGCATGAAGTAAGCTACCATTTTTTACTAATCAATAACTTAAGCATGAAGTAAGAGTCAGAAGTGGCTTTACCGCCACAACATGCACTCTTAGATTTAGCATTGTCACTGTTTGGCTCCAGTTTTGTTGCAGCTAGTCAACAGTCTCTTTTATGTGGGCGGGCATGCCAGCACCGTCTGCTGCTATAGTCGGGGATGTCCCTTGACCTGAACTTCTTTCAAGTGATTGTAGATGAGGAGAGCACCAACCTCGTCACAGGGGTCTTTGTGCCTCGTGGTGAGGACTTTTGCTTAGCTTCTTCAATATCGCACAATCAATACTCGATGTCGTAGATCGAGTAGAGCGAAAATCACCGGGAAGTAAGGAGAACTTGCTAAAGCGCGACTTTAGCATCACTAGTTTGCGAGGGCGTTACCCTTACTTGGCTAGTTCCGTAACCATTGTGGTCACGATACTACAGTCGGCTCCCGAGGAGAATGGGACTGAAGCACGTTGACAGAGGGTTTGGTGGCACTGACAATCATCTCCCGTGGAGACTGGGACTGGAGTGTGGTCACCGGTAAGAGAGAGAGTTGGTTGCTCCGGGGAGACTTGGATAATCGTATAGATTAATTGATGAATTGGCTCTCTTTGTTACTTCATCGTAGCCTCCATATATAGGCTACTTTGTTGCATATTCGCCAGGCCACAGTGGTTGGCCTTAAACAAATCATGATGGGTAGATAATTAACAATTATCTGATGGCTTGGATATTGCTAGAATATAGGCAAAGTTGAGTGCCTATTGGATGCGAACCGATGTGCTTCTTAAATATATCTTCGCGATCATTCCGCATTATAGTGGCGCACTAATGATTCAACGCACTAATGGAATCATGATGACATATTCCCTATTTTACTGCAAAAGGTGATTGACTGATTGTATGCTCCTTGATTCCTTGATCCACCTTCGTTGTGATCATGATTACTACATGTGTGGGGAACATTGATGATTGCTCTTAGTGGTCTACATTGTTCCTTCTTTAATAGGCCCACCATGCAAAAGTAATTACACACATGATATATTATATATATTCTTTGTTGGGCACCATGAAATGTAGCTGAATGTTTCCCCACGTGCATGTCATATTCCTTAATTGAATGGGCAGCCTTGATTATTGTTAGCAAATAAGTTTTCTCCAAGACACGCCTTGTCAGGCCAAAATGCTCATTTTGGGTTCAAACATTACCCCCCAGACCTCGAAGTCAAAGGTCTTCGTCTTGACTGAAGAGGTCTTCAATCAACACTGCTCTTATAATGTCATTGCTCCAAAGCCACTTGTATTTTGACTGAAATTACTTGACTGATTCCATATAGGCCTCTAAATAGGCCATAAGGCGTGAATGCCACAATCTAAATTGCCTTGGTGAATAGTGAGATAGATTTAAAGAATGGCATGTAGAAAAAGAACCTGGAAGGTGGTGCATTTCCTCGAAAATCATCAAACTTGTTTATCTCTGCACCTTTGTCATGAACTGACGCTTTCTTTGCCAACTTTATTCCCCCCATGTATCTGATGTCTGGTATGCAGTGAATTGGTAAAACTTGGGTAGGTTATAGGAGATCAGAACTTTAGCGTGTCCCCCATGCGAAGGAGACTGCTTTTGATCATGAATAAGGATCCTTCTCTTCCTTGGTGGTAGCTTCGCCATGTGTATAGAGCACGTATATGCCTTGTTTGCTGGCTCTTTGTTGATTTTCTCAAATGTAAGTGTTGGAGCTGCTTCACTGGCTAGATCAAGTTTGATCAAGGCCTCTTCACCGCCTCAGATTCAATTCTCAAGATGGAATAATAGTTAATTAATTATCAACTAGAACCATTAACTGGCCCAGCTAATAAATTAATCTCTAAAAATACCTGAGCCACAAATCAAGGTATAGTGGAGAAGTGTTCCTTGCGAACAAATTTTCTTCTCGAACATTTTCTGACTATTGGCTTAAGGGAAATCCGAGTGAGGAGAAATTTTCTCAAGGAAGATCCGAGTGAGGAGAAATCCCTTTGAGCTTGATGAAAATGTTCTTCACGAAATGTTCCTCGCAAAGGCTTCGCTGGCTTTTTCCTTGAGCTTGGTGAGAATGTTATCTCTTTGTTGCTCACAAACAAATATTCCTCATGAAGACTTTGCTGGCTTTCTCCTTGAGCTTCGCTAGAATTTCTCCTTGAGCTAGGTTTAATGAGGACCTAAGACCTTTAAAATATTTCTCCAATATTTCTTTGAGGAGAAATCTCCTCGAAGCAGATCCGAATAAGGAGAAATTTCCTTGAAGCAGATCCAAGTAAGGAGAGATTTTCTCGAGGTTGAGTGTTTTGTTCCATCACTTCAGCTATTTTCTTCTCATCTTCATGTTCAGCTTCCTCTCAGTAGATGACGGTTTGCTCTGGTACTTTTGAACAATCCAATTATGAAAAACCTCTACAAGATCACGGGGGAGGCCATCTATGCTTCACTTCAAGCTCCGATGTATCAAAATTTATAGCATGAAAACCCCTCTTGTGAGAGCTTGCAGGAAAAGAACACGGATACTTCGCGTCAAAGACTTGGAAGAAATTTGGCTCGTAGGAGGAGTAACCTTGCCCCCCAAGTATCCTTGTTGGTTGGCGAAGCGTGATCTTCAATTACAACTTTGGAGATGAGGATGAACATAGATTGGCTTTGTCGCCAACTACCATGTCATAGAACGTGGTCTTTGTAGAATTAGCCACGAATTGGCTTTTGCATTCAACCACTTGCTGGTCTGAATTCTCCATATCAAGAGCTTCAAAGAACTTGAACTCCTTCATATGATTTTTAGAACCGATAATCAAATAATAATGATCATCATATTCATCATAGATTGGCTCCCATCGAGATCATATTTAGAGTCACCAAAGAGTGATGAATTGATCTCTTCTTTAAAGATAGGCATATCAATATTTGTTTGCCTCTATACTCTTTCCAGGCATCATATTGAGACGCCTCTATGGATTGTTTAGTACCATCATAGACAAATTTTTTTGGCAAGAAATTTGGAACTGGATAACTATAAACAAGAGTTAACTTGTATTGATGATACTCAAATTTACAGTCGCGAATGACAAATTGGCCACTAGATTATTTATTCTGGCCATTCATGCAGCGTGGGTTGTAGATATTTTCTCCACATATATCAAAGCCACCGCATGGCCTACACACTGGTGAAGAATTTGAAGTTGAATTTACCAATAAAGCCATAGATTGGCTTTCCAAGGCCAAAACTTAATTGATAATTAAGTTGGCCACGTCTTAATTGATGATATGCATGACAACGTCTAGAGCTATGAAAGCCATATGCATGATAATTTAGTTGACCATTTTGAGCATACTTTTGATCACTATCATGACCGTGGTAGCGTCCAGTAGCAAGATCGCATCTCTCTTGGCTAGATTCTCTTGGATGCTTTTCTTCTATCTTGCTTTTCAGGAGAAACCCAGAAGCAAACTATTTCAAGTCTCTCTCTTTCCTCCAAACTTCGTCTTCCATTTTCGAAGAAACCCAGAAATGGCACCCAAGAAACCATTCGTTATCGATCAGGCAGATGAAATCACTGAGAAAGCCGCATTCACCTGGCGGACTAACATGGGTGTTCGATGTAGAAGTCAGACCGAAGAGGAGAGAAGTCGACTGATGGGCTTTGGTGGAGGTGATAATCAAGTGAGCCTAGGTCCCACACCTTGCGATCGTTTGCTAGATGATGTTTGGGCCTATTATGGGCTTCCCATCCTCAGTCCCATAGCGGCTCTTCAGCAGGTGCCCGGTGATTTTAGTAGTTGGGGACCAAGGAGGAGAGTGGGTTTCTGGCCTACCATCGCTCCCGAGGAAAATGTTTGATATCAGAAGGTCCGAGTGAGAGATTTGGCCAGTTGGGATGCGGTGGGTATCACCCAAACCATCGATCTATTCTTTTGTCTTTCCCATAATACCAGCCCTGCCCCGCTAACCGCCGCTCTTTGCTTCTGGAACACCTCCAGCAATACATTTGATTTCCGGTTTGGGCAGATGAGCATAACTTGCTGGATGTTCTTACCATCACGGGGTTGCCCATTGACTTTGACCCCTATGTGCATGGTCAGTTTGATGGCATTCAATTTCCTTTGAGAATGGATCAATGTTCTAAAAACCGGTCTAGGCGGTAAGAAACCGATCGGATTTTGGCCTAGGCGTTGCCCTTAGGCGCTGGGCTACTAGGCGGGATAGGCGGGACTAGGCGGGGACTAGGCGGCCCTAAACCCTAATTTATTCTATATTTTGACTATTTTTATATTTATAATTAATTTTTAGACTTTAAATATTTTTATTTATATTATTATAGGTCATAAAAATAATTTAAAAATTAAAAAAATAAAAACCGCCAAGTCCCCGCCTAGGCCCCTAGGCGCTAGTCCCCGGTCACCGCCCGACTAGCACCTAGTATTTTTTAGAACCTTGGAATGGATATAGCTGGTCGGGGGCATCACAACAAATCCTACCCATTCTGGCGTGACTATTACTGCACCCAGCGTGACCACATTGGAGGTATCGCATTCTTGGAATTCTGGCTTTGCAAATTTATCTTTTGCACTTCTTCCAACAAACCTACTGGGACCTGGAATTCTTTGGTCACTGCTCTCTACAATGGTATTTGTGTTGGCCTTGGGCAACCTGTATTGGGTGCGTTATATCGCTCCCTTTATAAAGTCGTAATGCGCCCTTTTGATACAGACATTAGTGGCCCTTTCTGGATCATCGCATTTTGGCTGCAGATTTATTTCCCTCGCTTCCGTCGCGGTGATATTCCAAAGGATCCTCCAGTCGATTCCCTTTTGGGGAATTGGCTTTGCCGCAACGTAAGGTTCCGAGCTCCACCCTACTCCGAGTGCTTTATTTACTTGTACTTGCTGGAAGAGATGCCGGATCCAAAAATAGTCCTTTCTAGGCGATTCCCTCCTCCCCTTGATGATGGCTTTCTGCCCAGTGGACTGGATCATAGAGAAAGAGCCCTCCTAGCCTTTCGTCGCGCCATCTCCTGCTTGGATATTCGTCTTGCCACCGACCACGTGAGCTACGAGCTTTATGCTCCTAACCACTTTGCTCGCCAATTTGGGTTGGCCCAATTGGTACCCTGGCCTCTGGTTGATTCTGCCAAATACTATACCTCTTGGCAGAGACTAGCCCCGCCTGGGTCTGCCTCCTTTCAGAGTCAGTTTACTTTGATAGTGATTCCCCATTGGGTCAAAGCGTTGTACCCCCTCAACGATGTCAACAATGATTATGCTGACTGGTGGAAAGAAGTGTCCGTGAATTGTTGGGACCTGCCACATGACGAACTCTTCGCCCTGATCTTTTGTGGCCTGAGTAGTCCTGGTCGAAAGGACCACGAGATTCTTGAGCGCTTTTCCAACCCTACAGCACAACTCTCGCTACATGTTCTACCTTCTCGCTCATCACATCCAGGGATACAAATCCACGAGCCTGGGGCAACAGTAAGTTTTCGTCTTTCTTCACCATTCCTTTTCCTTGTCTTGATTTTCCCACTCTTATTCCTGAGTGTGTTTTACAGCGAACTACCCAGAGCAGGACAACCTCTATTTAGGCTGGGAAACAAAAGGCAATAGTAGAGGAGACTCTTGAGGGAGAGTCTTCTCATGATGAAGATCCCGCTGAGGTAATTTGGTTAAGAACGATCCCAAACTTGTATATTTGGTGCTTCCCCCCTTTTTGAGTTGTGATTCTTTTCTTGTACAGGCCACTGCTGTCTTCCCTCGCAAACGCGATCGAGCTCAATTCGTCGAAGAGAGTTTTGAAGATGACGAACCTCTGGGAATGAGATTGGTAAACTCCAGCCCCGTCTTATCCTATTTAAATTTTAGAATCTGGGCAGGATCTTCACTATGTATCTTTTGACAGGTCCGTCAGAGGACCACTAATCCCTCTCGCCTGAGTAAGGCTGGATCCTTAGCCGTTGCAGAAGAGCCAACTCTCTTGCTAGTTCAAGCACCAACTAGCCCGTGGTGCCTCTTCCCTCTCCCACATCTACAGAGCATCCGTAAGGTCCTACCATTCTAATAACGATTTCTGATGACGACTCCTCGGAGCATGAAAGCGTGGAAAGCCACTCTAAGGCTTTTGCCGCTTATGAGGAACTAATGATGATAGAGATTCTCGCGACACTAGAGGTCCAGAGGTGAATGAAGCGGGGTCTCCTTCCTTTCAGAGTCAGATTACTTTGATAGCTGATTCCCTTGGGTCCAAAGCTTGACCCCCTCAACGATGTCAACAATGATTATGCTGACTGGTGGAAAGAAGTGTCCGTGAATTGTTGGGACCTGCCACATGACGAACTCTTCGCCCTGATCTTTGTGGCCTGAGTAGTCCTGGTCGAAAGGACCACGAGATTCTTGAGCGCTTTTCCAACCCTACAGCACAACTCTCTACATGTTCTACCTTCTCGCTCATCACATCCAGGGATACAAATCCACGAGCCTGGGGCAACAGTAAGTTTTCGTCTTTCTCACCATTCCTTTTCCTTGTCTTGATTTTCCCACTCTTATTCCTGAGTGTGTTTTACAGCGAACTACCCAGAGCAGGACAACCTCTATTTAGGCTGGGAAACAAAAGGCAATAGTAGAGGAGACTCTTGAGGGAGAGTCTTCTCATGATGAAGATCCCGCTGAGGTAATTTGGTTAAGAACGATCCCAAACTTGTATATTTGGTGCTTCCCCCTTTTGAGTTGTGATTCTTTTCTTGTACAGGCCACTGCTGTCTTCCCTCGCAAACGCGATCGAGCTCAATTCGTCGAAGAGAGTTTTGAAGATGACGAACCTCTGGGAATGAGATTGGTAAACTCCAGCCCCGTCTTATCCTATTTAAATTTTAGAATCTGGGCAGGATCTTCACTATGTATCTTTTGACAGGTCCGTCAGAGGACCACTAATCCCTCTCGCCTGAGTAAGGCTGGATCCTTAGCCGTTGCAGAAGAGCCAACTCTCTTGCTAGTTCAAGCACCAACTAGCCCCGTGGTGCCTCTTCCCTCTCCCACATCTACAGAGCATCCGTAAGGTCCTACCATTCTAATAACGATTTCTGATGACGACTCCTCGGAGCATGAAAGCGTGGAAAGCCACTCTAAGGCTTTTGCCGCTTATGAGGAACTAATGATGATAGAGATTCTCGCGACACTAGAGGTCCAGAGGTGAATGAAGCGGGGTCTCTTCCTCTGGGTGACCATGTACCAGATATCGACCCGACAGCCAGATAGGTAAGCCACTGTTGGCCAATGCTTTCCATTTCCCTTTAGATCCAAACCCGCTCTCTGACATTTCTAAACCTGACCAAGATTCTGTTCGTACCGAGGAGGTGGTCCTTGACGCTGAAGATCTGGCCGGCGGGATGTACATCCCAGGTTTGGGGAATGAGGCGAGCAGTGGTGGTGGTCTCTTGATTTCAGAAGTAGACGAGGCGAGCATTGAGGCTGAAGGTTCTGCTCTCGGACCTGCTCGTCTCCAACACTCTACTGATGAACCTCACATTGAATTTCCAGAGTCTCTATCGGCTAAGATGTCGGACCAAGCTCAGGGGGTCGTTGAGGGAAATTATGCTGAAGATGGAAGAATTGAGGAACCAATTGACCCTCTAGCATTGGTGACTTATGATCATGCTGTGAATCCTCCGCCTCCTCCTCCCATTAGGCTTGAAAAGCTAGCTCGAATCCTTGAGGAAACTCCTCCTACCGCCGCTGAACTAGTGAGGCCAGAGCTTCAAAACTTTTTGGGACAGCAGCAGCTGGGGCCTGAAGAACTCCCCAGGATCTGGGAAGCCATTGTGTTCCTTCGCCGAGAGTGTGTGGTCAATCCAACTCAGCTCGACACTATAGAGAAGTTGTTGAAAGACCTTGATGTGGCCCGCGCTCGCCAATCTGCCTCAGAGGCTCGAGCTCGTGCGGCCCGCGTGGTACGGAATAACCTCGCTAGTTAGATTGAGACTCTTCGCGGCACCTTGAATGATCGGGCCACTCACATGGGGGAGATTAGGCTCCAGAAGTTAGACTTAGAAGCCCAGGTCCGACATCTCCAAGCTTGTTTGGCCCATTTGAACAACGAGCTCAGCGCGGAGGAAGCCCAACTGGACGCTTCCTTAGCTGCCTCCGAAGAATTGACTAGCCGCTTGGCCCAAGCTGAAGAACGGGCCTAGTTGATTGAAAACGGGGCCCTTGCTGCAGACCTCCAAGTTGACGTGCTTTGTGTGAAGCTTGATTTTGCGGGCCAGTCACTTTAGGCCTCTTATGACTTATAGTAGTGATTTCCTTAGGCCCAATTGTAGTCCAAAATACACACACACACACACATATATATTCTTCTTGTAGTACCAACGGCATCTTTATTTCTTAACTAATATTTATCTTTCGGATCCACTTGCTGGCCCCAACTCAAAACTCTTGGTTTTATCTTCTTAATGAGTCTTAACTTCGCACATAGTTGGTAAAAAACGGGACGTGTATAGTACGCGAAAAATACGTACGTGTATTATTCAGACATTTTATTAAATAATTCTTTGAAAAATTCGGCAAAATATTTTTAATTAATTAAATAATTAAAATTTTTAATTAAAAATATTAATTTATATTCATTTTTGTTCAATAATATGTGTAAAATACGGAAAAAAAATGTAAAAATCATGTATAGTACGTGTATAATACTTTCGACTTCAAAAGTATGGGAAATTTAACGAGTCCCTTTCAAAAATACGAAATACAAAAGTGTATTTGAATAAAACGTAAATACGTGTTTTATTCGCGTATAATACGAAAAATTACTAACTATGGCTTCATATTAACTTACTGCTGAAACGGTTGTGAGAAGATAATATTAAAAATGGTTAATGCTCATACACCCTGAATGCTATCAAAATACTTCCCAAAAACCCCAACAATTTATTTTCATTCCTCTTCACCCAGCCATCTGTCCCTTTCTTTCTTACTTGCACAACTTTCACCTTTTCATTCCATCAGTACCCTTCTGATGTTTCTTTATATTAGTTTAATATTTCTGTTACGATTGATGAAACGTGGTGGGCCCATTCTTAAAATTATTTGTTTAAACAGAAGTCTGATAAGATTCATCCTCTATTCAAAGGTAAACAATACGATTTACTATTCATAATTTCGATCGTTGACAGACTCGAATTAGTTGTCATCTGTAAAAATACTAGTAAAGAATTGCAAAAAGAAAGAGAAAAATTGAGAAAGCTGAGAGCCTATAGAGATAGTCTTAATAGGGAATCACCCAACTATTGGGATATCATTTATAGACTTCAGACTAGAATCTATAAAATAGAACAAGAGATTGATAATCTCTTATATGTTCTTGAAGATGAACAAAAACCTCTGGATTATTTGACCATTGGTTAGATCCGCACTTCACTGATATCAGAGCTTGTAAAATAGCTCAAGGAGAACCCCTCCTTAATGGGGACAATGTCAGAATTGTTATTAGAGAAAATAAATTCTCTACTGAAATCTTCTGATGAGAAATATCAGAAGCTGTTACTAGAACTATCTAGATGTCAAACTCATCTAGAAAAATTACCTGCTATAATCCACCAATTGGAAAGATTGGAAAACAAACTGGATTATATCAAGAATCTTCCAAAAACAGAAGAAGAAAAACTAACGAGTGTTAGTAGAAAAATCAAAGAACAGCAAAAAACGCTGGATTCTATACTGAAAGACAAGAAAGTGCCTACAGTAAAAAAGAAGACTAATGGATTCAAACCATTAGAAAAACCAGACACAAATCGTGTTCCAAACATGATTTTTCTGGAACCATCTACTAGTCAGACTAGTATCCGATATGAAAACCCGGAGAATACAGAAAAAAGAGAAATGAAGATGTTAAGCATCTTTGGAAAAAAGAAAGGAGTACAACTCCTAAATGCTGAAGAATTTGAGTTCAATGAGATTGAACAAGAAGTAAAAAATTCTTCAATCCCAAAGTTAGATTTTAAACAGATCTACAAAAGAGGAAAGTTTGATTTAATGGACAGCCATTATTTTAAACTACTGGAGATTACAACCCCAGCAACAGCAGGTGGAGAGACCGATCTTCTACTAATCACTCCAGCAGAAGTTGCCAGAGCTCAAGCAAAAAAAATATCAATTTATGCACATTGGAGCAGTCAAGTAGGCATAAATCTGCTTGCTCGGGAAGGCATAAACTGTTCAGTCCTATGTGTTTTACAGGAAAACAGGTTAACAGACTTCCAAGCTAGTCTGTTGGGAACACTCGAAGCATCCTTATGCGACCAAGTGTCGTATTTCAACTGCTTCCCTAACTTCACCACCAGCTTGAAAGATGCAGCTCACTGTCTCAGACTGAGAGTCAAGACAGATGACATATCCATGAAAGAAGATATGCAAGAACTCGCAATAGTATACAGAATATACTATAAATTGATGAGTACCACAGTAGCCCCTAAGACAAGGATAACAAATATCCCAGGTCTTACTACTGGATTCCTCACCAATCAGAAGAACCATTCACAGCAGATCCACAAAGTTACTTGGAATGAAGTAACATTTCCTCTTGAATGGAAATTATCCGGTCCAAAAAAGCAACCAGAAAGAGCAAAAGCAATAATCTACGAGAGTAGAAGAACTGGAGAAATCAGCCTCAACTTCGACAATCACAGGAAAAGTGATGTCTGTCCTGAGAACCTCAGGATAAACAGCAGCCTTCTGAGAAGAAGCTACAGCACTAGAGAAGCTAGTGTCAGTGGTACAAAACCCACTATTAAAGAGCCAATAACAGAAGAAGATCTGGAAGCTGATCTGAACAGACCAGTCCATATGCTCAAAGCTGAGAGGCTCTATGATCTTTATGAAGAAGCTGAGAATTGTGAAAATCCTGAACGATTAGAAAAACTAATCGAAGAGATGAAAGAATTCAAATTCAAAAAGATGAGAAAAGTCTTTCCTTATCAAGATATTGAAATGGAAGATGGAGAAAGCTCCAGAACTTTCATAAAAAGAGAAATAAGGGAAACAAAACTCCCATTTCAGAAAGCCCCCACGGGTAAAAAAGGGGAAAGAAATTCCCAAAGATTTGTCCCAGAGGACAATCTGCCAAGAGTTCCGATCACGAACTATGGCATTTGGTTGAATCTAGACAAGAGTCTAGACAAGAGAAAAACCATTGACCAATGGGTAGACAGCCTGATGATGGCTTCTGCACTTACCCTTGGCAAATTTGAAGCACCAGATTTGCAGGTGTACTATGAAACTACTCTTACTGGAGTGGCAAAAAAGTACTACCTATCCTTCAAAGAAACTGCCAGAGGAAGAGACTGGCTTGAAGAAATCAAAAATTCAAAGTCTCCGTATGATTTTACAATACCTCTGTACGATCAGTTCTGTGGAGATCTCTCAAATCTGAGTGAGAAAGCCAAAGAAACGGCAAAATCGAATATCTATGCTCTAAAAATCTGTGACATGAGATATTTCGAAGAATACCTGAATGAATTTCAGGAATATTACTGTACAATTGGTGAACTAGAGAATACTGATCTAGTTAATCTGTTGCACAGAAAGCTCCCTGAACCATGGAGAACAGCTGTGAGAGAAAGCATAGCTGAGAAACCAATTGAAAGATTTTCAGTTGGAGGAATTGCCGATAGAATCCGGCAATTACTGAAGGAGCAATGCAAAGCTAATCTTAGAGCTAAGATGGCCAAGAAGCAACTCAAAGGAGTTGAAAATTTCTGTTATGGAATACTGGATATGCCCACAAACTGGGGATGTCATGAATCCAAATTCCACAAAAAAAAAAAAAAAAAATGTTACTCTAAAAAATTCAAAAAGAGTAATTAGAAGAAGGATTGGAAATTCAAGAAAAGTTCCAATTACAAGAAGCAACAGGATGAAGATCCTAAAAAGAAATTCTTCAAGAAAAAGAAGAATACCCATCAGCATAAACAACCAAGCAAGAAAGCTTGCAGTTGTTGGCTATGTAAAGCTGAAGGGCACTATGCAAATGAATGCCCGGAAAAGGGTAAAAGATCTACTAAATCTCTCTTTGAAGAATACGAGCAAATAGTAGAGGTAGCAAACATGAAAGGCTACGAAATAGCCTATTCTGATGATGATGAAGACGACAGGTCAGTTTACTCTGCCTGGTCTGAAGAAGAAGAGTCATCAGATGAGTCTGAGATAGATTATGAAGTAGAGTACTTCGAATCCAGACAAATGAATGTTTTGAAAATCAAAAACTGGGAAGAAAGCAAGACAGAAACTTTCATGTCTTCTTATCAGGTGAACCCTGGTACATTCGTTTGTGACTACTGCTTATGTCACGAAAAAAATGGTCTCCCTATGTTTTGTGAAGAGTCTAAGAAGACTTATCACAGAGAATGCTTCATAGCTGAAGCAAGAAGAAAAACCAAGAGTGGTCTTGTCAGCCAGTTGGTTGAACAAGAATATGAAGAGTATTTCGCTGAGAAAAAAGCGAAAGAAGTTGAAACTCTGTTCCAGGAAACCATGGTTGCCTCTTCCTCAGAAATAAAGGAAGAAATCATCGGTGAAGAAAAAATCGATGAAGATATTGAACTGGTTGAAACACCAGAAATAGTTCCAAAATAGTTCCAGAAGAATGCAAACCATTCATTCCTCAGGAACAAGCTCAGGAAAATGAGCTTCAACAATCGAAAGTCGTCTCTACTAGTAGATACAGCAACTACATAGAGATTTGACTAAAATTCCCTGATCACAAAAAATATCATCTACATACCTTTGTAGATAATGGATCGGGATTTACTGTTGCAAAAAGATTTGCAATTCCAGATGAACTCTGGAAAGAAGATAAGAAAAAATCTGCTACTGGTGTTACATTTGATGGGAGCCATCTCACCATGAAAAAAGTAGCAAAAAATGTTCAAATCACCATTGGTGGAGGAACATTTATCATCCAGAATGTTTGGCAATCTGAAGGCCAAGGATCTGATTTCTTGTTGGGAAATGATTTTATTCTCCAACAACGATTCATTCAGGATGAAGAAGCGATACGCTTCAGGAAAGGAGAACGGGTGTTCTGGGCAAACCGACTCACACAAGCAAAAAGTGTAGTAGGTCCCGGTTTTACTACTCAGTATCAGAGATCGCAACCGAATAGTGGTGATCTTCCGCCCTACAAACCCAAATTTGAACCCATACTCCAAATCAAACAACAAGAGGAATTACTTGTTGAAGAATCTTCTGAAGAAGAAGAAGAAACTAGTGAAGATGAAGAAGCTAGTTTCATCTATGAGCATAATCTCAAGCACTTTCAAAACAAGCTTGAATCTCAGAAAATTCCCACTCTTGAAAAAATCAAGAAACTACTCAAGCAGAATATCGATGTAGACCCTCAGAAGTTTTGGGAAAAAGACCCAGTGGTTAGTGAATTAAGATTACATGACATGAATACCATCTGTCATGTCAAAGCCATTCCTCAATATAAAGAGGAAGATTAGAAAGAATTCAGAAAAGATATTGAAGATCTCCTGAACAAGAGATTAATTCAACCTTCCACTAGCCCTCATCATGCTCCAGCATTCTACTTGAGAAATCATGCAGAAAATCTATGAGGAAAAGCTAGAATGGTAATTGACTACAGAGATGTCAACAAGAAGACTGTCAAAGACGGTTATCAAATTGCTCAAGTAAGAGTATTGATCAACCAGCTCAGAGGAGCTAAAGTCTTTTCGAAATTCGATGCAAAGTCGGGTTTCTGGCAGGTCAAGATGCATCCTGAGAGTATTCCTCTCATTGCATTTGGAACACCACAAGGTCATTACAAATGGTTAGTAATGTCTTTTGGTCTAAAGCAAGCTCCCTCAATCTTCCTAAGAAAGATGGATAACATCTTCAAGCATGTGGCGGAGTTCTGCGTCGTCTATATAGATGACATCCTGGTCTTCTCCAAAAACAGAGAAGAACACATGAAACACCTCCATGAGGTAGTAAAGCTGATAGTTCAGCATGGAATCATCCTAGGTGAAAAAAAAATCTTCTTTATCCTTGATGAAGTTGATTTCCTAGGAATAAACATCAAAAATGGGGTAATAAAACTCCAGCCTCATATCCTTGAGAAGATCTGGAAGTTTCCAGATAGAATTCCTGATGCTAAGAGTCTAGAAAGATTCCTTGGTGTCATAAATTATGGGAGAGATTTCATTCCCAAAATCTAAGGGTTAACAGCAATGTTATCTCCTAAGACAAGTTCCAAAAGAAAATGGAACTTCACAGAAGATGATGAAAAGATTGTGAAGCAGATAAAAAATCTCTGCAAAAACCTCTCTCCTCTTCAACAACCAGAAGAGAATGATGAAATTATCCTCCAAACAGATGCGAGTGATAATTACTGGTCCGGTGTGGTTCTGGCAAAAACGCCTGGAACTAACATTGAAAAAATCTGTAAATTTTGTAGTGGCAAGTTCAGCCCTGCAGAACTAAATTATCCCACAGGGGAAAAGGAAATTTTGGCTCTCAAGAAAACAATTTTAAATTCTCCAGCTTTTCTTGGAAAACCCTTTACTGTCCGCACCGATTGTGCTAGAGTAAAGAATTTCAAAAATTTTAACTTGATAAAGCTGCTGATAGAGGAAGATTAGCCAACTGGCAATTGTTTCTTAACCAATATGATTATATTGTTGAATTAATTGCAGGAAACAAGAATTATCTTCCGGACGCATTAACCAGAGAAATGGCAATGTTCAGTCAAAAAGATAATGACGAAGGTCGTAATCCCAGAAGCAGAAGAACTGGGAAAGAACATGAACCCGAAGAGGAACCCAAAGAAAAAATCCTCAAAAGGTTTATGCTAAGTCCAAAAGGCTTGGCCTCAACTGATCAATCCCAGGGTAAAGGATTGGCTAGCCCGTCTCAAACGGCAGACAGTAAAGGCTCATCAAGACCGTTGACGACTGCTGCTTTGCCAAAAAGCAGACCAACTCCAACTGGAGTCATAAATGTTTTTAATTATGAATTAAGAACTTTTGATACTCCTGTGTTCAGAACTGGCAGGAGATTAGCTTATCACCAGAAGGCAATTCTGGATAATCTTTTATTTGCCTTTCAAGAAAGAAGCAGTGGTCTGATGTTCCCAGCTCTTTTTTCACTAGCTGAAGAACTCTACGAAAATGGTAGGCCACAATTTGAAGAAATGCATACACAGCAGAGTTCTGTAAGAAAAGAGAAAATTCACTTCCTTGAAAGTCCAGAAAGTGCTAGGGTCCCTATCATAGCACTCAATGAATCAGACTGGCATGAATTCCATAGTCTGATAGGAAGACATAATTCAGAAGACCTAGTTCCTCCAACTCTCTTTATTGTTTCAGGACCTTATGTTGGGAGATACTTAGTCAATGTTCAGAGTGAACATCCTCAGGAACACAAGCTCTGCCTTGTTGAAAATGGTTTTGTCCATAATCTGTGGACCAAAACAAATGATGATCTGAAAGGTTTGCCACCTATTATTGTCAACACAGTCAAAAACATTAGAAAAAATGACTGTATGCTTCGTCTGAAGTTCAAATCCACTCCTCCAGAATGGAGTCAGAAGGCAAATGGAGAAGTTAAATATATTCCTCCATACCATTATGTGAGAATTATTCAAAGGAAATATCTTCAACCAGCCTGTGTAGGGTACAATGGCCAACCAAACTCAAGCATCCCGTGGATGAAGGCCATGGCTCTAGAGTGTATCAAGAAGATCATCTCTGAAGATATCATCAATACCTTCCTGGCAGCAGGAGAAAAAATTATTATCATTGCATATGATCATCCTGACGTAGTCAGCAGTGACCTATTCCTATCTCTCACCAGAAAAGAGATAGATTCGACAATGGCATGCATGCGCTGGGTGGAAAAGCTTGAAACTGACAATCACTATAAAATGTATGTCGATACAGATGTCGAAGATAATGCTACCACTGTTAGAATGGCCCAGGCAGACAACAGCTCCTTTGTCTTTGGCTACCATTCAGAAACAGATGAGAATATGTAGCATCACGGGTGAAGCTACAGGTGAAAGAAGAGAAACACCAAATAAGTAACTGTAGTACTTTTGACCTTTTAAAAAGTTAAAAGCTACTTTTGCTTTCAAAAAGAAGAAACATTTCACCTACCAGAAGAAACACTTTACCTACTTGCTTTTGTTTTTCTCCATCCGACCTCCACCAGCAGGAGCACTCAGAAAAGCAAAAGTTCACGGAGTTGTCCTGTACATTTTTATGTTTTGAATTCTAGTTTGAGTTCCGCTCTCTATATAAAGAGCTTTAAGTTCCATTTGCAAAAAATCAGAAAATGGAAGAGAAGAGTCTTCTCTCAAGAAGTAAGAGAGCCATAGTAGCAGTGTGTTTCCTGTTCGGTGTGCAGTAGTGTGCTTTCATTACAAGTAAGTACCTGTTTTTCATTCTTATGGATAGCTAAACAGCCTTTTGCTGTTTACCTGAGAATGAGGCTCTGGATTTCTAGCATGTATTTCTGTTGAATAAATAAAGGAATACCCACCCATGTTTGTCAAAAGTAGCAAAATTGAATATCTTTATCTATCACTATCTAGTTTGCATTATATCTATCACTATCCGTTTCATAACCTTGTCTTCCATCCATCACTATCCATTTCCTATATGCATTCTGAAGTTTGAAAAGTTTTGCTCACCAGAAAAAATCAGTTTTAAACCAAGATTAAGACAAGCAGCAGTGATTCCGCCTGTTAAAGTATCTGCTTGGCAGGAAGCCGTTAGGAGAAAAACTTGGGCATGTTGAAGGCTAGTCTTGTTTTCATTTTTGTTTTAAATAAAGTTTCTAAGGTAGACAAAAGCTCTAAAACTCAGGATAACACATAGGAACTATCCCTTTTAGTCTTTTCCCAAGCAAATAGTAAGATACGAAAAGTTTGGTGCATTTGGGCACAATACATAAGATTTTTGGGCAAAAGGGAATTACCCCTATTAAAAATGGAACAGTTACCTCCTTGAAAATCGTTCGGTTCCTCCACGCGCCAATAATCCTTTCTTTTTCGAGATTTAGGGCAACTTAATCAAGATTTACTGACACTTAGTTTGACTCTTCGATTGTCCATCCAATGGTGGAGATACTTTTCCGTGATTTAGAGCAGCTTAATCAAGATTTACTGTCACTTAGCAAATAGGTTTTCTACAAGACACGCCTTGTCAGGCCAAAATGCTCATTTTTGGTTCAAACAGTCACTACAGACACTCTTAGATTTAGCACTGTCACTGCAGGCACTCTTAGATTTAGCATTGTCACTGCAGGCATTTAGCACAGTCGCTACAATTACAGTCACACTTATATTTACACTATAATAGTTTCGCTCCCCCGAGTGCTGACGAGAAAGAAGGGCCGTGAAGTCCGTGGATCACCAATTTTGACCGCCAAATCTCCCCCACAGTTTTAAACCCACCGCCCACGTGTCTTTCAGCTCACGTGTGGGACTGACTCTACCTGCCCCCTCCCTCATTGATTCGCCTTTCGTCTTCCGTCTGTCACCGATGTGATGCCACTCCCATTCTTTATACCCACGCCAAATTATCACCGTTAATATCAATTCCAAACCCTCCTACAAATTTGCAGAGCTCCACTTACTTCAAACCCTAGCTTCACTTCCTTCTCTCCGAGATTGGAAATCTCCGAACAGATCATTCCACTCTGCCGATCACTCCGGGTTTCAGGTCAGAGTCGTCGCTCGATTCTTAATTCTATGAGATTAGCTTCAACAATTCAATTGCTACTGAACTGATCTGAATCAACTACTAATTGCAGGTGGTTTTATCTGTACGAATCATGTTTTGATTATACTCGAATTCGCAAGATCATTAATCTTGTGGTTTACTAATCTCAATGGGAGACTCGTCTTCGTATGGGATCCCTAGAGAGGCCAAGCTTGTTATGTCTGGGAAAAAGCAGTCTCCGAATTACTTAGTTGCTTCGCGCTCTAAGGCCTCTTTGCAAAGCTTGGGAGCACTTGGAATTGGTAATAATGGTGTGGTCAGCCAGGCAGCAGTGTTTCTGCTCAAAGTGGCTGCATTGGAGGCAGCGCGGCGGCTCTCCAGGGCCAAGTGCCCCTGGCTGTGGCGCGGCTTCCAGGCTTTGCAATTTCTGTGTTATCCACCGTTTAAGTGGCTTCGGAGATTCGCTCCCTTCAAGGCTCTGGTCGACAACTTGCAGGTTTGTTTGTACAGACTGTTCAGCTTTACCAACAGCTAAACTGAACAGAACTGACATAAGTTCATGATATTCTTGCATTTTGGGTATTTGGATGAGATTGTTCTATTTCCCAAAATTTTTATTTACCTGTATCATTATGTGGGACATTTGATTGCCAAAATAGTTGCATTCTTCCAGACGGTATCAAAGCCATTACTAGCCCTCTCCATTGCAACGGCTTTTACTGATGAATTAGAATTCGGTCCTAGAACTTCAGATGATGTCAACAATTCTGATGTGCGTCCAGAAGTACACCCAGAAGTATCCTCTGCAGAGTCTACTTTGGATACAAGGTAATCAGAGAAATGAGGCTTCTAATTTTGGCACTTGATGCATTCTCTTTGATTGACAATGTTATAAGATGAATACTTGTCATAAACAAACTATGAAGTCATCTTTACCTTACGACATGTCGGTTCAATAGCATCTGCTAAATTTGGTGAGTTGTATTTGTGGAATCGCAATTGTGTACGCTCTATTGAATAGTTATTTAAAAATCCATAGTGCAATGACAGTTGCTTACCTTATTGCTCATTTGAAGTCACTCATTTTACTCCATCCATGGGCTTGTTTTCTCATGATTTATCTTTAAAACTGTAAGTTCACAGCCTTTGTATAATATGCAGCGTTTCTGAAGAAGTTCCTCAAAATGTAGCATCTGAAAGATGGTTGATACAACTTCATAACGAGCTTGAAAGACAAGGGCTTAGCTTGCCAGAAAGGTGTCATCTCCATGTGCCAAAAACTCAAATTCTGCATAATGCATTTCATTTCCTAATACAAATAATTATGATATATACTTGAAATTATCGTCTCTCTTAATAGGTCTCTGGAGTTTTATTGTACTTCTATATGACTAACACTTGATGTACAATATTGTTTTGTATATCCTTTTATGTCTTTGGCGCAAAATTCCTGATTGGGATGTGGTTGAGGTTAATCTAAGTTACAACAGGATGAAAAATGGAAATACACACACACACACACACACACACATATAGTTATCAGTTTCTATGTTTGTAAGGAATTCTCAATGTGTTTAATTTATTTATTTATTAATTATTATAATTATCCTTTTTTTTTTCTCTAGTAGAAGAATTATTTCCACCAGAATTATCGTATTGCCTATCAGGAACCCAAAAAAAAAAAAAAACTTCAGAACCTGTTATGAAGCAGAGACCCATTATCTTTTATATCTATCTCTACTTTCTATTGCATGCGTTACACTGCATATCAGGAATAAAAAAATATATATAAAAAATTTGTTGCTTTCAATGTGACAAAGTATTGTTGTCATTTTCTTCATTTATTAGTTTATACTGAAGAAAATTATAATCTTTTTTCATGTTCTTTCCTTTTATTTTTCTCAAATGCTTACCTTGTTCTGAGGGTTCATCTAATGTTTTCTTCTAGGCCTACATATAAACTTATCTGCTTCTTGTTGCAGCGGACCATGACATGCTAATGTTTATGCAGAATTGACGAGGAGGAACTTCGCAGGTTCTACACAGCTGCTAACAGAGACTTCTCGAGCTTTCTGTCTGCAATAAAGAAGACAATCAGGTGGAGAGAGACTTATGGAATTCTTTCGGTCCAGGAGCTTGAGAAATGGTCAAATATGGTTTTCTGGCATGGATTTGATGTGAAACACCAACCTTGCCTTATAGTACGGCTTGGACTAGCTTGCATCAGCTTGCCATCTCACGATAAACCTCGCTTTGCTCAAGCAATCAGTATGTTTCTTTCGTCCGTCTAATATGTTTTTTGGGTTCTGATAGCATCCTCTCTTATTGGTGTAATCTACTCAGATTCGCTCTTATTCCCTTCTTTCTGCAAGGTCGGTGTAAGATCATTGATGTGCATAATCATCTGAGATTAGTGTTAAGGAATGGCCTGTAACCCTTGCGATTAATGTTGAGGAAGTGCCTGTAAATTCAAGTACTTAACTGTAAAACTTATTTTTGTAAACGCAAAGCATCTTAAAATTAATTAACAAAAGCCAACTGTTTTAATATTGATATGGTTCAATTGAATCCTTTAAGTGGTTTCCTTCCTTTGCAGTCTCAAAGAATATATGCTTCTGTTCATAAGTTCATTTATATTTATTTTACTCATTGCTTCACTCTTACAACATATATTCTAAAAGCAATCAATGATGTAATTGCAGTTTCTCAAGTTGATCATGGAGTCTTTCATTTACTTGATGCCAACAATTCCCAAATTACAGTTGTAGTAGATTGTGAAGGTCTAACTCCATTGAAAATTCCCATGCAAGTATTGAGAACTTGTTCTTCGCTATTGCAAGATCACTTTCCCAACCGTCTTGGCTGTCTGTTTGTTGTACGGCTTCCTCCAATGCTTCGTGTTATTGCCCAAACTTTTATCCAAGTAAGATTCTTACTTTGATTGGCATCTGTATTTGATTTACATCTTCAAGGTGCTGTTTTCTTGTATAGAAGGTCTGGTTATGCTTTTATATTTATATCAATATGTAGAAATTTAGCTGTAGTTGAATATTTGGAACTTCCTTAAATCCACGTTATTTATATATAAACAAACATGTACCTGTGTTTCGTTGTCAGGTTTTGAAACCTTACACCCGAGAAAAGTTGAGAATTGAAGGGAATATGTACCGGAAGATTCTCTCTGAGTGCCTAGAGACACTCCCATCATATCTTGGTGGCAAATGCCTCTGCAGAATATGTTCTGATATAAACATGAAAGATATGCAGCAGCCTCGCACAAATGATATTATGAAGAGAGAGCTGAGAGCAAGTGTTTGCGAGGGTGGGAGTTTACACTCTCCCGATCCAACTAGTGAGACTGAGGTTGAACCGAACCATAACTGTGATCAGCTGCTGAGAACTGCCATAGTGAGCATCCTTATGTTTTGGATTTTAATAGCTTTTATTGCTGGATTATATGACCCTGGAAGCAGTCCCTTTTCTTCTTCATGAGGTAAAACCACAGGAGCCGGAAAACTCTTTTTCCCCTCTCTGGCTGATTTCTTGCCAAGTGTCTTCTTTAAAAATAGCCTATCCATGTATCTTATAAGTTTCCCACCGACGGGATGTCTTGTCATATATTAGTTAGTATATTTGGTGGCATAACTTGTACAATTAGCTTGATTTATGAAATAGATGAATAAAGCATCAAGTTTTCATTTTTTGCTTCTAACGGAATACGTTTATGTCTACAGTTGGCCTATACTTCCCAATTTTGGTCTGTCATTGTTGGAATTGTATTCAATACTTGTTTGTCAATAAATATTTTTCTGTTATCACATTGGTAAGCATAAAACCATTCTTTTGATTTTTTTCACCATTGAAGTCTTGCACTCCAATTGTGGAGGAAGTACCATGAATTTTACTTGTAGATGGATGTATCGATACAGATACTAATGTGCGACCTGACCGAAAAAATGTGGCCTAATTTGCATCCCCAGCACCATACCTCACCCAGAAGAGTGGAAGTTCCTTGGGATATCCTGTTAGTTCCTCTCCTTCTGTAGTGGAATGTAATTCTGCTTCCCATCTGTACTTACTATTCCTGGTGTTGAATTAGATAGTGTGGCCCTTTGAGAATTTCAAGTCGACTTTAGTTACCTCTGAATGGAAACCCTAATGTGATTTTATTATTGGGGCAGGCTCAAAACTATGAGGTATGCACTCCCAAGTTATTGTTATAATGTTATTTATGAATTTATCTGATGTGGCCCTTAATGGTAAGGAAGATAATAGTTGTATCTTCTGAAGGGCTCTAGTGTCTGGGTGTACATTCTGATAATAGAAGTTAATCTCGTCTAGGTATATCTTTACAAATGGTTGTATCGAACTAAACTTGATCTGTTTATCTTTCCTTATAGAAGGCTCAGACTCTACAAAAGGTGATTTTTACTGGTTAGAGAGAAAACGTATACGTTAGCAGCTATCTTAGAACTATTAGGAGTTGGCCTAAATATATTTGAGGATGGCAATTTCTTTTTCTTTTTTTTTAATTTGAAAGGGAGGATGGCAATTTCATGTTAATGAAGAAAGTGGGATTGCATGACTTGCGACCTTGTATGACGGAATTAGATGGTTGCAAACTTACAGCCTGCAAAGTTGTGTTGAATATTGTTGAGCTGATTGTATTAGCACCAATTTTCACGTGTCTGGGATATTGAATGAAGATCTTATAGTTAGTGACATTAAAATATTAAGATCACTTTTTCTTTTTTTTTATCCTTTTCCAGTTGCCCTGCTTTCATAATTTGATTTTGATTTTGATTTTTTACTTTATACAGCATACTATGGAATGTGTCCCTTCCGATTATGAATAGATAGGATGGCTGACGTTCATTGTTAGGTCAATGTCATGAAGTTTCCACAGATAGCACTATTTTCTTCCTTTTGGTGTTTGGATGCAGAACTTATAATCTCAATAACCTGACTGTTGGAGTGGTTAAAGAGGTAGTTGAGTATTCTTCTTAGGTTAAGGCTTGTTTTTCTTTGGAGCGAAAATCTTGTTTCTCTGAATAAATTTGCAATGAATATAAATGAAAGTTTGTAGATTCATGAAAGGACTTTGTCTTTTCAATTTTTTAACATTTGCCATGAATATATATATATATATATATATATATATATATATAAGTCCCTTCTAATGAGGGATCTCTTTTTTTGGTCTTTTCGAGGGGATAGAGCATTAGACCAATTTTTTTATCATATTTTAATATTTTAACCATTCAGATTTTAGGTCGAAATGTATAGATCACTTCTGCAAATTTTCAGTCAAATTGATTATCATGAAAGCATTTAAACCGGCGACTTAAGATTATAAATATGAACGGTTTAAGTTTGACAGATTTGGTTCGTTCATTGATTTATTCTAATTTGATACCTTAACGATCACTGATTTGGCTGAAAATTTGCAGAAATGATCTACACAATATAACCTAAAAACTGAACGGTTAAGATGCCGAAATTTGATTGAAAAGTTGGTCTAATGCCCTATAAAAGACCAAAAAAATGATCCCTTAGTGGAAGAGCCCTATATCTATATATATATAGACACACGAAAATATTCTAAAGAGGATGTCTGCACTGTCGCAAAAGTACGGATGTCGACACTATAGCTCTGCTCAAACCGCGACGGCGAGGCGCCGCTTGCTGGACTGAGGCTAGGGGTCGGACGGACCAGTCTGCAGTCAGGTGGGTGGAGTTGCCGGCGACAAGGTTGCAGCGCTGCCCAGAACCTTGCAGTTGTAGGTGAGGTCGCTGCCTTGAATCCTTCAACCTTGATCGCTGCCCAGAAGCTTTCTGGGATGCATCCGGCAAGCCTCGCTCCGCTGCCGCTACAGCCTGAAACGCTGCAGAAGCATCGCTAAGGTGCGGACGTCCACTCCAGAACCTCTGTGTGTGTGCGCGCGCGCGCGCGCGCTTCTCAAACAAGGACTATTAACATTTTCTTCTATATTGCATTAGAAATTTGACTGAGTGAAAGGTATCAATGTTAATAGTCCTTGTTTGAGAAGCAACTGAAAGTGATAGTAAACTTTCTCAGATAACTCCTTCATAATTATAGGTTCCATTTTGTGGTCTGAATTGTATCAGTTTCCTTTTCCACTATAAGGCAATACATAAGTATATTATACATCCCCAGTCTGCCAGGGAGCGATTCTAGCCTTCAAATATTAAAAGTACATGGGCAGAGGACAGAAGATATATGTACACTAAGACCTGGAGGCACAATTAGGGCACTATTAGACATTTATATAGACTTTGTCTTGCATATGATCCCACCTCGTGCGGGCAGGGCTGCCATTTTCCATGAAAGCTTTCTTCTATATTAATCTTCTTTTGATGTCAGCTAACAGAAAGTGGTTTTGTAGGTTCTTTTAAATGTGCTCCTAATGCACGATTTATACTTTAAACTGATATAGGCATGCTTATAAAATTAGGTCAGGCGTATATAGGAAGCTGCAACTATGCTTATAAAAATTAGGTCAGGCATATATAGGAAGCTGCAACTTTGCTTTGACCTAACAGACGGTGCTACTATTATATTTGATAAGAGCACTAGATGATTATAGCTTCTCCGCATCCCAGAATTGACCTTTGCCCATTGTGAAGGAACAAATTTGGTACATTTAAGGACCGAATGTTGAGTGGAAATCTATGAAAACCCCACTTTGATTACACTATTTTAGCCTTTACTCGCCACTGTTTGTGGCTTTATTGTCTAGCTAGTAGAATGCTTTGTCCTTCAAATTGTCCATGAAGTCTCCTGTTTCACTGGATTCTCGCTTTGGCATGACTTGGATCGGCAGCTCATTTAGTAATCGATCACTGCATTTTGGCTTTTGTGATTAAGGTAGTGTGAATGTGATGTATAATAATGGTGATCCTAGTGCTTGGATGTGAGGTGGGAAGAATTTGATTGTTGCGGTGAAACTTGATGATTACCTTGTGCCCAAGCTGAAGACTTATACATCTGAATGATGTGTTTATGAGTTTCCATCCGCTCGATCATTATTATGTTTGTGCCGAAGTATCCCTGTATTGCAAGTTTCTTCGAGCTGAGAAGCAAATTACCTGGCACTTGTTAAGACATTTGGATGAATAGCGGCACTTTTTAATTTTTATCAATACTAAATGGTGTTTATGTCTCAATGCATGTATATTTCGATATCCTAGTAGCAAGAGTAGATATCATATGCAATGCTCTTGGACCAGTCACCAGTGTATCAAAATTTCAAGTCCAAATGCTCATACACATACTCTGTCTGTATTATCCACCTGAATTGACTGAAAATTAGACTGAACAACCTAATGGATGCGTTCTTGCAGGCTGCGGCGAGCCCGCGTGCTTTGTTGAATTAAAGACCAAAAGGAAAAGTTTGACCTCACTTGTTTACAGATCATTTGGTTATCTCAAAAGCAGGAGTTTAGTAGATCAAGGATCGTAAAAGAGAAACGATGTTTATCATACACATCACCGGAAAGCATAATAGTTTGTTGACCACATCTGTAATGTGATAGTTGATGATCAATTACGGCATACTTACTTAGTTAAGGTGGCATAGAAACTGCAATCCTTTGAGATACTTAATCAGGTAGTGATTAAGGGGGTGTATTGTATTTAGATTTATATATATATATAGTCCGTCTCAGGTGCGGATGTCCATACCGAGCCGACGGTATGGATTTCCTGTTTTCGACCACTTTCCGGCCACATTTTTACATCTTAACCGTTTAGTTTTTAGGTCCTAGTGTATAGATCACCTCTGTAAAATTTCAGCCAATTTGATGATCGTTAAGGCATCCAAAACTGCAAATTACCATTATAAATACGAACGGTTCCCGTTCGACAGATTCGGTCCGTTCGTGTAAAATGCAGTTTTGGATTCCTTAATGATCACCAAATTTGCTGAAATTTTGTAGAGGTGATCTATACACTAAGAGCTAAAAACTGAACGGTTAAGATGTAAAAATGTGGCCTGAAAGTGGTCGAAAACAGGAAATCCGTACCGAAAATTCCATACGGACGTCCGCACCTGAGAATCATTATATATATATATATATATATATTAAGTAACAGATTTAAAAGGAAATCATGCATTTCCAAAATTCGACAGAATTAAAATAGATAGATTTATAAAATCTTAAGATTTCCATAGATTTTAAAAAATAAACATGAATATGTGAAGACAAAAGATAAATTTATTTGGACTAAGATAAATTTATTTGGACTCTGGTAGAATTTGATAAACTTTTGTTGACTCACTAAAGGTCATTAAAAGTTATTATTGAATTCCCGAAATGGATTTGAAATCTGCTCGTAAAAATCTAAATTGAATATGTCTAAACTTTTACAGATATTTTAGCAATCCTAATTGAAGACCCTAGACTTCTAAGATTTCGTAAATTTTTTTAAAATATCATAAAAATTCAAATACACTACACTCCCCTTGATTCACCATGTTGTTCCGAGGTTAGGCTTTTCTTCCAAAAGCAGTAGAGTGTTCCTCTAAGGCTCTAAGCTGATGGGGAATTATTAGGTAGTCCCGGAGTACCACGTGGCACTGCCATGTGGTGGTCCCAACCAATAATATCACTCAAATCTGGTGGGGACCATGCAGAGGGGGTTAAAAAAGAAAAGAAAAATTAAATTAGAAGCCAATCAGAAATAACTACAAGTCACATGGGCCAATAATATCATCCCGGACCACCACGTGTACTATGGTCCGGGACCATGTAATAATTACCACTAAGGGGATTAGCTGAGCTAGTTGCTGAACGAAAGCCTAGTTGATGAGTCCAGCTATGAATTCCTTAACAAACCTACATATCGAAAGTGAATAACTTTCGTTACATGGTTTCTTCTTACTGCAACCTAACTATCCAAATTCGCGCTGTCAAACTGGCACGTAATGGTGCGTGCTAATTGCTGAATATGCTCTACTTGGTAGTGATGTGTTCCTTATGAAGTCGGCATCACAAATCACTACTGTCATCGTCACTAGCTAGCAATCGGTGCATCATCCATTCACTACACATAGTAGGCTCCACTAGAGCCTTCCGTAGCACCTAATCAGCAATAGCCTTTCGTCTTCTCTTATATAAACTCCCTCCTTCAGACCCTAAGATAGGTACTCCTATTCCTTCAAGGCCACCATCCCCTAAGGACTATTCCTTCAGAAGCAATGGCATCCTCTCCAGACCAAACAAACCGTACCCGAGCCTTGTGGCTCACATGCCTAGCCTCGGCCTTCCGAACCGCCCTAGCTTGCACCATAGTAGCAATCACCACCCTCTACGCCCCTCCCTCTCTCCGACACCAAGCAGCCTTGCCGGCATTCTCCTACGTGACTGTAATCCTCATTGCTCCTGATGCAACTCTAGGTGACACATTCCGTGGATTCTGGCTCGCCCTCTACGCCACTATTCAGAGCGTCGGGCCGGCTATCTTGAGCCTCTGGCTCATTGGACCGGCCAGCCTTTCGAGCAGCACAACGGCTCTGGCCGTTGGTTTGGCAGCATTTGTGGTGGTTCTGCCCGGGGAGGCCACTCATTTGGTGTCCAAGCGCATAGCCTTGGGACAGATCGTGCTTGTGTACGTCATTGCTTTCATAAATGGTGGGAGAACGGACGCCATCATGCACCCTGTGCACGTGGCAGCGAGTACGGCCGTTGGGGTCTTGGCTTGTGTTCTGGCTCTGTTAGTTCCATTCCCACGCTTGGCTTGTCGAGAGGTACTACTAGCTAGCTTGTAATAATCTCTATACTAACTGTGAATATGTGTTGGTCCATTATCATATATTCATATTAAGCCGAAAGAAATGTTTGAAGGGGTTGCATGTTTTGACTGTAATCTAGAAAGCTCAAACCTACATGGAGCGAACGAACTTGACTTTTTAGCTAGTGAAATGCAAGAAATTCATTAATTATAAGTACCTTACTTTTGCAGGTTAAACAGAACTCAAAGCTGCTTGTGGAGAATGCTTCGGAGAGGCTCAAGCTCTTTGTGAAGGCTTTTTGTGCAGAAGATAACGCATCCGCACTTGCTTCAATTTCTCAAACAAAGTCCTTGGCTTCCACAGCAACCAAGCTTTACCAAACCATCAAACGCCACCAGGTGAGTTATTTAATTTCGTGTTTATAGGAAAAAATCTCACATATCCATGGAACCAGATATGTGCTTTTATAATCTGTATACTCACTATAGTACAGTTGGAGTATATAGAAGTACAATGTAGTAAACTGTAATTTATCCTTCCTACTTGTACCACATTGTGAATCATATCACTAATATAGACAACGGCATATCTATATAAACAGATCTCACCTTAGTGTGATCGATATGGTACACAATTTACGCCTAGCCGTACTCAAGAATCAAGATTATATTTTCGTAAACCAATCTCTCATCAGACGAGCTGATCCTAAAATATGATTCACTTGTGCACAGGAAAGCATGCAATGGGAGAGACTTCCACTACAATTTTTGAGACACAGCAATGTCAATCCAGTTGATAGATTGCAAGGTTTGGAGATTCCCTTAAAAGGAATGGAAATGGCATTGAGTAGTACTCCTTCATTCCCAGTTGGGGTAGTGGATGGAGAGCTCAAAAGTGGTCTACTTAAACTAGTAGAGCAACTGAGCTTAAATAGAAGCATTTCTTGTGAAGATGCAATAACTGTTCCTGATTCAAAACCAGAAATTGATATTAGGGGCCTCCAAACACTTCAAACCATCCCACAAACCCACCTGGATTTACCCCCATTTTTCTTTTTGTTTTGTACAAGTCTCCTTCACGGAAATTTATCAGCCACAAGTTCTGGTACTACTACACAGAAGAAATTGGTAATTCACAAAAAACAAGAAGCAGTTCCTTCATGTAAACAAAGTGTGATATGGAGTAACTTCTCCATGAAAGTAAGTAGCAAAAGTATGGCAGCTTTCAAGTGCTCACTTTCATTGGGTCTAGCTGTGTTCTTTGGCTTGATATTCAGCAAAGAAAATGGCTATTGGTCAGGCCTCCCAGTTGCTATCAGTTTCGCTGCTGCTAGAGAAGCAACATTTAAAGTTGCAAATGTTAAAGCACAAGGGACTGTTTTGGGCACTGTATATGGAGTATTTGGTTGTTTTCTGTTCCAAAGGGTCTTACCCATTAGACTCTTATCTCTAATTCCTTGGTTCATTTTCACCAGTTTTCTTCAGAGAAGCAAAATGTATGGCCAAGCTGGTGGTATTTCTGCAGTAATTGGAGCTGTACTAATTTTGGGCAGAACAAACTTTGGAGCTCCAAGTGAATTTGCCATAGCAAGAATCACAGAAACCTTCATAGGGTTGTCGTCATCGATTATTGTCGAGCTATTGTTGCAACCCACAAGAGCTTCCACTCTTGCAAAAGTTCAACTATCTAGGACTCTTGGGGCCTTGCATGAATGTATTGACTCAGTGAGTCTTCAATCTGGAAGAGAACAATTGGCAGATAACCAGAAGTGTCTGAAAATTCATGTTGAAGAATTGGGGAAGCTCATTGCAGAAGCCAATGTGGAGCCTAATTTCTGGTTCTTTCCTTTTCATAGTGCTTGTTATGGAAAACTCATCAGTTCGATCTCCAAAATGATGGAACTCCTGGTTTTCAGTGGTCATGCAATTGGAGTTATTGAACAGAATTCTCAAATACTTGAGGGTTCTTGGAAAGGCATCATGCATACAATGGAATGTGATCTCGAACTTTTCAAGAAGATGGTTGGCTCTTTGATAAGTTGCTTCAAGGAGATCACCCTGATAAAGTCGGTAACTGTTCTTGAGAAGGAAGGGCTTGATGATCAAGAAAGTGCCAAATCTTGTGATCTGGAGTTGGGAAAACGGAAAATTCTAAATGCTTTTAGGGTTTGTGGTTTAGAGGATGAAGAGATGGATAAGATTGTGAGTTCTTATCTCCTACACTCGAAGGAAGTTGTTGATAAAATTCGTTGTCAGCAAAGTGAGGAGCTCAAGGGCCAAATCGTTTTATGTTTGAGTGCTTTAGGGTTCTGCATAAGTAGTTTGATGAGAGCAATAAGGGAGATAGAAGAGGGAATCAAAGAACTGGTTCAATGGGAGAATCCTTCGAGCCACGTTAATTTGTACGAAATCTCTGGTAGGATGCATGCTTTACAAACATAATGTATCATCATACATGCAAAATTGTTTGCACAGAGAACTAACACAATTAGTTTGTGGCGATTTCAATTCAGGAAATAATGGAATGAATGCAATGAGAAAGAATACGATCAACTTTATAATTTGGTTGAAAATATCACAATCGAGTAAATCAAAATGTTAGTATCGATTTCGAGTTTGATCTTTAATAAGTGCAACCATCATTGTTGCTTAATTGGTCAATCTTTATGAACACTCCATTAGATCAAAATAGATAAGAGTGCCCGCGCGTTGCGCAGGGTTTTATGATCGGTCTGACGATTTGATCTCCTTTGTTAGAAGAACCCAACAACAATTGTAAATTTGCAACTCCATGCAAATCCATCGCAATATATATATACACACACACAGCAAGGATCCAAAGAGGACGTCCTTGCTATAGTTAAATTGCGGATGGGTCAAGCACAGCCATCCATTGCTTTAAATGAAAAGCAACGGCTCAGATCGATCTCTTCCACAATTGAAACCATCGCAGGTCGAAGTACAAAGACAAAGAGGAACTGTAGACTCTCCACTTCGATGAAACCGAAGTCTCTGGTTTCTCTTTCTCCACCCAAAATCCAAAAACCATCTCTCGTCGAAGTAGAAAACCAAATATGGACTGTAGACTCTCCACTTTGGTTGCATCGAAGTCTCGTTCTCCACTTTGATGAGTCTCTTCTCACCTAAAACCATTAACAGTGTTGGAGTGATTCCACCGGCGATGCCCAATATCAGTCCCCGCCGAACCTCGTCATCTCCTTAGTCCTCCTCACTACTGGCGTTTGGGTTTGAAGATGACGCGGTCAACGGAGCTCATCACCAGTGAAGACCACGATGAAGGTCCCGAAGTCGCCGTTAAAGGTAAACCTTTGAGTTTGAAGATTTGAGATTTTTCAAATTTCAAATTTCAAATTTCAGATTTTGAGGGTTATGGATTTTGTGGTGTGTGTGATTTTTCAGGTTTTGGATTTGCAAGATGATTTCATGTTGGCTATTGGCTTGATTGATTAGCTTCTGTGGTGGTTTCGATATTGTTGAGAAATTGTTACTGTTATTGGTGATTTAGCTTACATGAATTTTGTGATGTGTTTGATTCTTCAAGCTTTGGATGCACAGGCAATGAGTGACGATTTCTATCTAAGCCAAGTGGATTGGTTGCTACATAATGTATTGGCTGTGGGGTAGGAAAACTATGTTTATTTGTGGAATGCTTGTATTGACCTCTTAGCTTTAGGAAATCAATGTATAGAACATGTGAATGTAATGTGAATTTTCTACAAAGCTTTGCTCTTGCTATGATGGAGAAGGTGTCATTTGTTGTACTTTACAGTATTATAGAAGGAATGAAATGGCTTTAGTCTTTGTATATTGTATCCAATTGAGAAATGTTGGTTGTATTGGCTTTGCTTTGGAAGCATTTTGTTTTGTTGGTTGTGGTTGTTGTCTACTTTGGCAACAGAATTGAACTTCTTGTGATTTATTGGAACACATTAAGTCATTTTGCTCCAGATTGGAACATTTTGAGATTTATTGAACTTCTGAGTTGAACTTCTTGTGATTTATTGCATATAAAGTCATTTTGCTCCAGATTTGAACTTCTGATGCCATGGTTTTGAGTCTAACATTGCATATTAAGTCATTTTGCTCCAGATTTTGAGTCTCACATTGCATATTAAGTCATTTTGCTCCAGATTTTGAGTCTAACACAATATATTAAGTCATTTTGCTCCAGATTGGAACATTTTGATTCTAACATTGCATATTAAGTCATTCCACTCCTCATTTTCTGGAATCATTACAAATCAGCTACAATTGAGTATCCACAATTGAAACCATTACATAATGAATTGACTATGATCCTCACTCTGCCATATAATCTTGAAATGATCCAAAATGGCTTCCAAAAGCTGCATAATCAAAGAGACCACAAAATTGTCTTGCCATAAACTGATCAGTGCATCCAAAACCTGCAAAATCAAACAGACCACAAAATCCATAAGCTATCATGGTACAAATAAAAACAAAGAAAGTTGATAAAACCAGAAGCTGGACTTAAGTGCGCAGTCAAGCATAGAAGGTATATTGATCAATCAACAAAGTAGTCTCTAAGCCATAGATAAAAAGAACTTTGGAAGAAAAAATTACTATTTCACAATTTCTCTGAAAAAAGCATGAAGATTTGCTGACAAATATCAAATGGATTTTGAGTAGGCAAATGGGAGGACCTTGATGCTTCATTTTGCTGCATCTTATGTATTACAATTGAGCACCTTTTGCCTTTCACAGTAGTTATGAATAATTGTATAAACAGACCACAAAATCTTCAAATCTCCTTATCAGTGCATCCAAAACCTACCATATCAAATAGACCACAAACCTACTGCCATATCAAATAACCATCAAAATCATATCAGCCAAAACAAAAACAAAAAAGCAACCAAATTGTAATAGTTGCAGCCAACTGGACCTTCAGTTGATTGCATTATCAGTAAATACATGCATCTTATGACAACCATAACCAGAATTAGCAAAATCCATTCAAGAAATTGTCATTTGGCAGAAGGAAGAGCAAAAGACAGTGAAAAACATCATTCAATTTTTTGTCATCACTATGTCAAAAAATGCTTCATCCCATACCCCTCAGACGACAGAAGACGTTGTTTCTGTTGTCTGATTTTTTTGAACGTCTTCAGACAACATATTTAACTATTTATGTCGTCTAAATGGTATCAAAATCAACACCAATTCAACTTTTTCAAGTTTGTTATAATTTAGAAAATTCAGACAACAGATTCTGTTGTCTGACTAAAGGGAGAAATTATTTCTCCTTGTCTGGACAAAAAACCGTTTTTGGCTGAACTAAAACTTGGTTAAAAAAACTTGGCTGAACTAAATGACCTAGCTAGACCCCGAGTTCTCTAATAACACTTGTTTAAAAAAACAGACTCCTCTTTTCTTCTCCTCGAGCAGTCGACCTGGAACCCTTCTCCTCGAGCAGTCGACCTAGAACCCAATTGAGCAACAGATCGGAGCGGACCCAGATCAGAGCTAGACCCCAAATAGTCAACAGATCATAGCGATCTCCGATCTCAGACGACCAACCCAAATCAGAGCGATCTCATATCCCAGACGACCAACAGATCAGTACCATGCGAGAACGAAGGAGAGAACCGCCATTAACAACAGAACCCGGACAAGCGTGTCGCTGAGCTGATCCATCAGCAGCTTCAGGATCGACTGATCCTCGTGCTTCTCCAGTTCGTTCCATCCGTACTCCGCCCGGCGCTTCTCGACTTCATCTTCCGACAGCCCCGAGTCGCGGCTGACCTTGAACTCGTCCTCGCATTCCTGAAGAAACTGAACCTGTAAGTCTCTCATCAATATTCCATGCTAATTGAGATAGTTAACTGAGAAGTACATGATGGGGCGGCATTGTTGTGTTGCTAATTAATATATGTTTTGTCTTGAGTTTAGTGTTATTGGAAGTAAAGGATGGGGTGGGGATCTTTTGTAAATCTTATTTTTGATGCCAGCTATCCATGATTTTAATGGCTATATCTATCTACTCATCTGGTACCTATGCGAAAGTGATATCTATAAGAAATTCTTCATGTATTTCAGACACATGACATGATAATACTGCACTTTATAATTTGGAAAAGACAAGAAATTTTATGGACAAGTTTGTCTTTGACGTGCTGGCCTCAGTGGGGGTTTACATAAAATGAAATTTCTATCTTAATATGATATTCATATCATTAAAGGTGGTTAAACAAAAGTACACATCTTATTTTACTTCAACAGTCTCCATAAGAACTTATTGGACCTCTTCATGAGGTTTCCAGTTATTTCATTACAGTGCCATGTGTTATTGAAGATTTGTTGTAAGATTTAATTTTTTTATCACAAATTGTGACTTGTTTCCTTCTATTGCGCAGATATTGGATGAGGCTGTGGTGCAAAATATATTTTTAAAGTCCCTAGACAACTATATAAAGTGGTGTAACTACTTGTGCATTCAGCCAGTTTGGAGCAAGTATGGACTTCTAGATCTGATTTCATATCCTTTCTTACTTCACTCTTCCTATGATAAATTGATATTTTCTTGTTTATTAAATGATGGTGATTGATGATAGTGACTAATGGAATCAATCAATTTTGTGCAGTTTGCAATCAGTTAGCAAGGAGAAAAAGCTACTGTTTGTTTCCATGTACTGTTTGATCTGGGGTGAAGCAGCCAATGTTAGATTTCTTCTAGAATGATTGTGCTACATATTTCATCATGTAAGTGAACCTTTTATTGAATAACTGGAATTGATCGTTAGTTTTTGTTTACTTCTCTCTCGTAACATCCTTCTGCATGGTTCACCCAATTTAGTTTTAACTGGTGAAGTGAATGAATCAGTATGAGGCTTTAAATACAAAGCACATGAATTTCAATAAAGTGTCACTATGTTTTCTGGTGAATTTGCAGCAACTGCGATGAAATGAAACAATGAAAAAATAGGCATTCCATTTGTTGTGTCATTGTGGAATTTACTTACCTTTGATTTTGAAGTGATATGGAATCTCTATAGATTTTCATAAGACTGGCGTTGAATCTGAAACACTTGTCTGTCCTTTTGATCTTAAATGCTTCCCCAAATACCTCATTTTCTGTTTGGTTGTTTGTTTTTAGTCCAAATTAAGGTGTCTATTCTTATTCTTATAATTATTTTATGATCAATCAACAACGTGTTAACGTGTCTTTTAGCAGTCAGAATTCACTCATGCTTGGTGAAATTTCTTTTCTCAATTTGGACGAGAAATCTAAAAATTGATACACCACTCATCTTTCATAAAACTTTTACAACTGTTTGTAGAGAGATGAATTAGTATTGAGATGCCTAAGGTTTCATTACAATCTCAAAGTAGTGTAAAAGGGTATTGTTTTGATAGATATATATATTTATTAGCTGTTTTGAGTCTTTTGTTCTCAATTCTGGAGCTCATTGTTATTGTTCTGGGTTTTCATTTGTGGTTGTGGGTGCAGCTGCTGTTATGTGTATAATTACCAGATTAAAGGTGCTGTTTTTCTAAGAAGTTTTTTTTTTTCCCTCTCCTGTTCCTGCGCTTTGGTTACAATGTCTGTTGACAATGTGATTACAAAGTTTGGATTTCTTTTCTTGCTGTTGGTCCAAAAGCTATAAGCAAAATGTAGCTAATGTTACTGATCTTGAAGTTTGTCCAGATTAGTATTTGTTAAAGTCTGAACTCACCTGTTCTCCACATCTTTTCTTCTTTTCTTGCCATGACAAATAAAGTTTATGAACCAAACCAACAGAACAAAATAGTATAACCATCAAAACAAAGTTTATCTTTTTTTTTTCTTCCCCTTTTTTCTTTAGGAGATGTGGTTTTGTTAGCACTAGAACTTGAAGATTATAGCATGACATTTTATCTTTCTTGGTGAGACTTGAGTGTTTTTCATTTATGTGAGATTATGATTTTTAAGTTTTAGTATTGACAGAGTGCAAACTAATTTTACTTGAACACCATGAACAATGGATTTGATTCAAATTCATGAAGCAGTCATATTGTAAAAGTACATAGATGAACTGCCTTTCAAGTTATTTCATGAAATACACTTTCATCAGTTATTGTTGAGCTTCATTTCATTTGGTTTGCACTTAAATCATTTTACAGACTTGCTTGCTTCAGCATTCAGTTTTCTGATTAAAAAAGCAATTTCAGCACTTTCTAGTTGGCTCTCCCTTTCATACGTATATCCAAATAGAAATATATCTTTCCCTTAAGCTATTCTGTTACATCCATCATTTTTTGTGGAAGCGGATAATTGGCTTAGCTCTGACTTAAACAAATTGAGGTAAGCATTTATAATCATCACATAGTTCGTTCTTCATTTTATTTTTGTGAACTTTCTGTTCTAGAAGCACATGAATTATTGGAATTTTATAGTTCTGGTTACAATGTTTCATTTTGTGTTATAGAATTGAATGTTTTTCATGGAGTTAACTATTTTCTACTAGAGTTAGGCTCACGAGTTATTGGAATTTTCTGTTATATTGATGCTCATGTTTGTCATGGAGTAGCTACATTCGAATGTTAAATTAAGCTTTGCTGTATGTTTATGAATTAATGTTGCTTCATGTATCTGTGTGTGTATATATATGTGTGGTGAAGTTGTTTAATAGTGATATGTACGTTTTTAAGCTTTCGATCCTAGGTGATAATATAGTTCCTACTTGTATAATGTGTTTATATATAAGATGGATAAATCATGGATGCATGATGATAGAAGATCATTGAAGTTTAAGATAGGACTTGAAGACTTTCTTAAGTTCGCTTTGGCAAATGCAAGCGACATATCAAAAATATGCTGTCCTTGTTTGAAGTGTTGTAACAATGATGAATTTTCTATTGGAGTGATCAAGGACCATCTATACTTTAATGGTATTGATGTTAGATATAAGCAATGGAAATGGCATGGAGAACCTTCCGCCATGAATGAGGATATATTAGGTGAATCAGAAACAGTAGATATGGGTGCTGATTTTGGGATAGGGGATGAAGATGATGAGAGTTTGAGTGACTCAAATGATTTTCTTAGGTTTGTAGAGGATGGAGATAAGCCTTTGTATCTGGGTTGTACTAAGACTACAAAGTTAAACGGTTTGATACAAACCTTCTATTTGAAGGCAAAACACGGAATGACGGACTCTTGTTATTCTGACATGCTAATAATGATTGGCATGTTGCTGCCTGAAGGGAATGAGGTACCTGGGTCTATATATGAGGCTATAAGAAAACACTTGCTACATTGGTCATGGCCTATGAAAGGATTCATGCTTGTCCAAATGACTGCATCCTTTATAGAGGGCAGCATGCAGAAGCAACAAGTTGTCCAACATGTGGTGAATCACTTTGGAAACTGGGCAAAGACAATACTAATAAGGAAGGGGTGCCTGGGAAGGTCTTGTGGTACTTCCCACCAATCCCGAGATTCAAACGGATGTTCCTATCGACCAAGACAGCTAAGGATTTGACTTGGCATGCCAATGATAGGAAAACAGATGGAATGATGAGGCATCCAGTAGATTCCCCGACTTGGAAGTTAGTTGACACAAAGTGGCCAGAATTTGGTAGTGAACCGAGGAACCTTAGGCTAGCCTTTTCCTCAGATGGGTTTAATCCCCACAGTTCATTAAGGAGCCGGTACTCTTGCTGGCCTATTATTCTTGTTACGTATAACCTTCCTCCTTGGCTATGCATGAAGAGGAAGCACATGATGTTAACATTGTTAATATCTGGACCCAAACAGCCGGGAAATGATATTGACGTTTATTTGCAGCCTTTGATAGATGATTTGAAACTATTGTGGGATGGGGTTGAAGTGTATGATGCCCTTAGAGGCGAGTCCTTCAAACTGAAGGCAGTCCTATTTTGGACTATTAACCACTTTCCCGCATATCGGAACCTCTCGGGCAGCATTACCAAAGGATACAATGCTTGTCCAGTTTTTGTTGATGAAACCCGACCATACAGGTTGAAGCATAGTAACAAAATGGCATTCATGAGACATCGCAGATTTTTGCCAAGACATCATCCATATCGAAGGCAAGCTGCAGCTTTTGACAATATAGAGGAAGATGTCACTCCTTCACCATTAAGTGGAGAGGACATGTTGTCAAGAGTTGAAGGTCTGAACATACCATTTGGGAAAAAAAAAAAAAAACCTTCTACCGCTTATAAGGGTGTTGAAGCGAAAAACAGACCTTGTTGGAAAAAAAAATCAGTTTTCTTTGAACTTGATTACTGGAAACATCTTCCAGTGAGACACATTCTCGATGTGATGCACATTGAGAAGAATTGCTGCGATGCTATTCTTGGTACCCTATTGAACATTCCCGGGAAGACCAAGGATGGAGCTGCTTCTCGTTTGGACATGGTTGATATGGGCATCAGAACTGATTTGAAGCCTACACCTGGTCCGAAAAGGGCCAAGTTACCTTTGGCGAGTTGGAACTTGCTGCTAGATGAGAAGAAAATATTATGCTCTTCCTTTTTCAATATGACGGTTCCTGTGCGCTTCTACTCAAACATAAGGAATCTGGTTTCAATGGAAGATTTGAGACTCGTTGGTCTTAAATCACATGATTGCCACACGATTATGCAGATTCTTCTCCCTGTGGCATTACGATCAGTTTTAGAAAATCCGGTTAGGTATGCTATTATTTGGTTCTGCCTATTCTACAAGGCAATTTGTAGTAAGGTGATAGATGTTTCAAAACTTCAACAGATGTAAGCTGACCTTATTGATACAGTTTGCTTGCTTGAAAAGTTCTTCCTACCTTCATTTTTCGATGTAATGATTCATTTAACAGTCCATCTTGTTAGAGAAGTAGAGTTATGTGGTCCAGTGTTTCTTTGATGGATGTACCCGTTTGAGAGGTACCTGAAAGTGTTCAATGGGTATGTGAGAAGTCGCCATTTTCCTGAGGGGTGTATTGCTAAGAATTACATTGTTGAAGAGGCTATAGAGTTTTGCTCAGAATGTATGCTTCGTGAAGATGATACCACTGTGGGAATTCCATCAAGAAGCTTATCTGGACTGTGTAATGGATCCAAGCCTTTATCAGGCGCAACCATGGTGACCATTTTTTCAAAGGAGTTACGACTTGCACACCTGTGTGTATTGCGGAACACTGAAGATGCCATGCCATACTTCAAGTACGTATTACTTTATGCAATGCTACTATTTTTCCTTTGTAATATCAATACTTGTAATATATATTCATTTGAGTTATATTGTTGATCAGTTTTCTTTTCCTTGTACTTAGGGAGCATATGGAATTGTTGGAGTTAACTTTCCCTAAGTTCAAGAAAAACGAGAGGTGGTTGAGGGAAAAACAGAATGCGACATTTGGAGATTGGTTAAAGGAAAGGGTAAGTTCATATGGGTTATGCTTATTCATATGTTGATTTTGAATGTTCTGAGTTTAATTATTTGATGAGTGCACTTTATTAATGTATAATTCAATTAGCAGGTTGCAAATGCGATGCGTGTTCCCGACAATGATGTTTCAGAAACAATGAGGTGAATGGCTGGCGGCCCAAGGCGTGAAGTACCAACCTTTAGTGGATACCATGTCAGTGGAGTTGATTTCAACACCAAAGCCCGGGACAATGTCAAATCTGTTCAGAATAGTGGTGTTTTTTTACTTGCCGATGCAATGCAAGTTGCAAGTGCAAAGGATCGAAAGCCCAGAATTGATGATATGGACTTCTACGGTGTGATTAAAACAATATGGGAGGTTGACTATTACAAATTTAGGGTACCATTGTTTAAATGCGACTGGGTAGAGAGTTCTAGGGGCGTCAAAGTAGACAATCTTGGGTTTACTTTGGTGAAACTGAATAGGATAGGGCATTTAAATGATCCGTTTGTCTTAGCTACGCATGTGAAACAAGTTTTTTATATTGAAGACCCCCTCAATGCTGAATGGTCAGTAGTGGTGAGGTGCCCAGATAAAGACTACGAAGGGGCTAATGATGAGTGCGAAGACCCTGAAGTGGAATTCCCTCCATTTAATCCGACAATGCCATCAGTTGAAACCTTTCATGATGTAGTTGGTCATCAACCTAGCATTCATATGCGAGATGGTGATAAAGGAATATGGGTTGACAATTAAAGTTTTCCCCGTGACTGATGGGAGTAGCATGGTGTTTAGGATTTTGATGCTTATGTATGCATATTAGTATAGGCTGCATTTCCATTTGTAGCTTTTAGCTATTGTACTTTAACTTGTTAGTTGATGGAATATATGCTGATCTAAGTTGTTACTTGATTACCTAAGTGTTTGATTTTCACTAATATGTCATTTTAATTGTAAGTGATGCATCCTATATATGTCATGTTACCTATCATGTGGTTAACAGATTATGTGCTTGTGTGTTTTAGATCATGGTGCCATCTAATAGAGCAGCAGCCGCCGCTAAAGCGATAGCTTTGAGGATGAAAGCTGTGCAAATGAAAAGAACTAGCTCTAAGGATGCAGGGCCGTCAACCACACCTAAGACTTTGTCTCCAAAGAAGAGGGTTGTGTCTGCCAAGAAGAAGGAGGTGTCCTCGAAGAAGAAGGTTGTCGAAACTAAGAAGAAGACTAGATCCCCGAAGAAGAAGACAAAGGCTGTATCAAAGACCAAGTTTGGAAATAGTTCTAAGTCTAATAAGACAAAGGATGGTGATGATGAGGAAGATCCTGATGCAACTGGTGGTTTGAAGCTGCTAAGGAGAGGGATGGTGACAATGAATCGCATTACAAGGTGACTCATCAGAGGGAGAAAGCTAACTATACAGATTAATGATAAGGGGGAACCTTATGGTAAGGCAGCAAAAGAAATGCAGTCTTACGTTGGGTCTTAGCACGTACAAAGATCCCAATTGTCACTGGTGATTGGAGAGAGGTGGACCCTGATGAAAAACAGAAAATCTGGGAATCTATTCAGGTATTTAAACTAAATCTTACAACATATTGCAATCCTTATCGCTTTCAGTCACACTTGTTTCCGATGTAAACTAATCTTCTTTTTCTTATACGTAGGATGCATATGTGATCCCTAAAGAATGTAAGAAGCTGGTGATTACATCTGCTGAAAATAAATGGAGGGAATTCAAGAGAAAATTGACCAACAAGTACATTATCCCTTATATGGATACCCCTGAATTCCTTGAAAATCCACCGGATGATTATCGATGTGTTAAGAAGGCTGATTGGGATATCTTTGTCACTGACAGGATTTCTGAAAAATTTCAGGCTTGTTAGCTGTTGGAAACTTAGTTCATATGTTGGTTTCATTTTATCAGTGGTTTGTATAAGTTCAATGCAATGTAGTGCCTAAATATGCTTTGGTTTGTAGGAACTGCGTGATGCACAAATAGAAAAAAGAAAGGAAAATCGGTACCCTCATCCTATGGCACGTAAAGGATATGCCAACTTAGAAGCCGAACTGGTTAGTTTTTGGATGATACTTATTGAACTTTGTGAATAGAGCTTGTGGTTACCAATTCTAATATATTTTCATTTTTTATAGTCCCAGTCAATCCCCTTAGAGAAACTGGATCGTGCGACGATGTGGGTGAATGCACGGCAAGATAAGAATGGCTGCTTCAAAGAACCTGAGGTGGAGAAGACGGCAGAAAAAATTGTAAGTCTTTATCTGAAACTTCACTGGCTATATACACACATATATTTGTCCTTCATATGTGAATTACTTAATAAGTGAACTTATATACATATATTTGTACCAGGAAAGGTTAAAGAAAAAGGAGTCTGACGGAGAGCTTACAACAGATGGTTCAGATGATGTGCTCACCTTAGCATTGGGGAACCCTGAGCATCCTGGGAGGGTACAAGGGGTTGGTGGTTTCACCAAACCAGCTTCATACTTTAACCTCCCAAAAAGCAGAAAGAAAAGTGTGGAAGAGACTGTGAGGAAGAGTGTGAAGTTGATTTTGGAGGAGGAGAAGGAAAGTATACTCGCTAAGGAAAGAGTTGCATGGGAACAAGAGAGAGATAGACAAGTTGCTGAGGAAAGAGCATATTGGACAACCAAGATTGAGAGGTTGGAAGCAAAAATTGATGGAAAGGAGGTGCCACTAGAGTTACCAAAACAATTGACGCCACTTAATGAACATGGTTCAGGCAAAGGGAACTGTTCCCGACCAGCTGAGAAGATTATGATTGACATTGTGGAGGGTGAGGCCAAAACAGTGAAGAAGAAGTTGGTTTTAGCTGAAGAGAAGATATTTGTTCAAGAGGACCAGCAAGTGGCTACAGATCAACCAAAGCAGAAACTGACTTCTATAATTGAAGAGGAGGTTAGAGTCCACATATCTTCAAAAAATTCTTTCAATAATGACAATGTAAGCACCTTTCTTGCCTTAATTTATTTCTGTTCTCCTTAACTTCATTTTTCTTTGATTGTCTTCATTAGAAACTACAATAACATCTCTAAATGTGGAATAAATATAGTGAATGATTAACTGCTCATTGTTTGACATAGGAGCTGGTTGATGGGAACAACTGCGGACTGGCATTAGATAGGGTGGAGAATATTGTTGCATATGGTACCGTCATTCAAGTTAATGTTGAGGAAGGCAATCAGAAGATCCATGGGGTTCTATTGGGAGAGGACAATGTGCGCGTCTCAGTCATTAGAACCATTGTGCATGATGCCTTGTTACCGTTTCCAGTGAAGGATGCTGACATAGTCACTGTCGGAGACGCCATTGGGACTTGTGTTGCTTAGCCAAGAAAGCTGGTTGTTACCCCTGCACCAGAGGCACCCCCTAAACCCATTGAGCAGAAAGTAACTCATTCTTAATTCATTTATAGTCCATCTTCTTTTATTTATTGATGTTCAATTAATATGCAAATCTGTTTCATATATATGGTATATGTTAATATTGGAAAGGGTTGATAACATGTAGTCTTATCGTTACAAAATTAGAAAACAAAGCGTGCTAATCCGAAGAAGAGAAGAAGGGATTCATTTGATGACGACAATGAAGACCTGGAAAACTTGCCGACGAATCTGTCATTACCAGTAAAGGACTTGTGTATGTGGGCCAAGACCGGATTGATGGATGGCGCCACAATCCACACAACATTTGGTGGGGAAATTTTCGATCATTCTAGGAAAGCCGTCATCTTTAGAAGGGATATCTATAACATGGCTAAAATGCTGGAAGTATCTGGAGGAGTCATTGTTTTTTACATGAGGTATAGATCAGTTTTCTATTACCTTATTCTTATCTTTAGTAATTGACTATACTGCTTAATCTTCATAATCAGAAGCCTTTTTTTTTTAGCCCTTTAATATTGCAATATTATTTGTAGCTACCTTTATGGAGTCCTGAAGAAGTCTAAGATGCTTGATATGGTTGGCTTTATCGACCCTGCACATACCGGTATAATTGGGTGTGGAAATCCCACTGAACGGGCACGGTCTGTGTCAAATCGGTATATGTTAGGGAAACCGGGGCAGATATTTTTGGTTTCATATAACTCAGGGTATGTAATCAGTATTACTACAATGTTAGGCATGTTAAATTGCTTTTTGATAGCTTCTATGTATAGATTTAATGGACTTAATCCTTTCTGAAAATTTTACATCTTTTTGTATAGTGCTCATTGGATGTTGTCGGTGGTGAACCCGAATGAAGAAGTTGTGCATTTCATGGATCCGCTAAAAAGGCGACTTTGTGCTGGTGAATGGAAAGCTATTGTCGACAAGTGAGTCTGCTTCCCAATTATTATTTTTACCATATTGATCAGTTGATGTTGTTTCTTCATGTACTGAACTTGTTGCTTACTAATTTTAATTTTTGTGATCATCATTTTCAAGCTCCATTAAAATCTTCAATGCCCAAAAGGGTAGGAAATGAAGGAAAATAATCCAATGGAAGAATCTTTCTGTAAGTTGGTTGGAATTTTTGTAGTCTCCATTAAGTCGTACCTCCTCATATGGTATGATATATTTCCCGATGGTTAATACTAGTTTATTATTTTCAGGGTATTCCAGAGCAAACTGATTCTAAGACTTGTGGTTATTTCATCTTGCGTTATATGAAAGAAATTGTAGTGGACAAGAACTTAGAGTTTGCTAACAAGTTAAGAATGATCAACTGCATAACTTGCTGAGATGAATTAGTATTTCATCATAAGTACTTCCATATAATGGACTTGCTGCATTTGCTTCTCAAATTTAATGAACTTTATTATGTCAAAATCTGAAATACACCTATAATATGAAATCTGATTGCATCATAATAACTTGCTGCATTTGCTTGTTTCAGTGGGAAAAGAAATGAAATCTTGCTTACACATAGAAGGATATTGATGTGGTTCGAGCTGAATGGGCAAATCATGTTATGAAGTTCTAACTTTGGTTCTGTTTAAGGTAGATGAGTAGCACTAGGAACTGCTTTTGTGCATTTATATATAACTGATGGAAAGTGTTGATGAACCTATATTATGCATGCAGTTTCTCTGCCTAGCTACTCTTTCTTTACCTTATAGGTTTTTGACTTTTACCTTATAGGTTTTTGACTTAGTGCAATATTAGGTAAATGATCGAGATAAGATGGTTTTTTGGTTCTCGATCTCGATCATTATGTAACTATTGGGTAGGTTTAGAGTTGGAACTATGAATTGTATTTTGGATGATGTTGATGCTAGGGGTGGGTTCGCGAAACCGAAAACCGAAAAAAACCGAGCCGAAAGCCGAACCTAAGCCGAAAAAACCGCACCGAAAAAAAAAACCGAACAGAAAAAAAAAATAAAACCGAACCGAACTTACTTAAACGACGAAGTTTTTTGAGTTTTAATCAGAAACCCTAGAGCGCCGCGATATAAATGGTCCTCACTCAGCCTCGCGACATTTCATTTCGCGTCTCTTCTTTGGCCTCTCTTTTCTTCTCCGCCACTCTAGTCATCAAGGCTCTCAAAGAGCCGGATCGCGACATCAAGAAGCAAGACCATGAAGACCAGATCGATGGCCAAGACCTGAGCGGGACTGCGAAGGAGAATCTCTCGTTGGGTGCACGGTCAAAGGCAAGGACCCCAAGGATTTGCAACAAGAGATTACCAACAGCGATGGTATGAACCCAAGCTATTTCAATTTCAAATTTCTCTGCTTTTGATGATTTGGGTTCAATTTTGTTCTAGGGTTTGTCTTGATTTTGTGCTGGTGTGAATTTAATGGCAGGAAATGGATGAGCTTGTTCATGATCTGGTAGAGAAGGCTTAAGGTAGCAAGGACAAATTTCATATTGGTGAGTATTGAAGTTCCTTTTTTTTATTTGGTATACGCTGTTGTTTGTTTCTTATTGAATTTGTTTCTCTGAATTAGATATGTTCTTATTGAATTTCAATTTTATGTTTGTAAAATTTGTTGTTGATTGTTTTTACTAATTGCGGTGTTGGCTTGATACTTGATAGGAGAAGGTGGTGAACGCACTATTTGAGAAGTGTTCAAAGCAGTTCAGGATTGTATTGACTCCGAAGAGAGATCCGTCCCGATTTGTCAAGTGGCTCAAGGCTGTTAAGATATGACTGGGTATGTATTCGATCTGAAAGCTTTGCAAATTCTTTTTTCCAGTTGTAACAACCCACCTCTCTTCATATCTCTCCCCTCAAATTTGTACATAATATCTTGTCTTGCATGCTTTTGTCAGATCTACATGCAGAGACGCTCTGTAAGTTCTATAAAATATGTCTGTAATGCTTTTTTTAAATCTGTGATTGGAGTTCCATCAACATTGTATGTACATTTGTTTATGCAGCTTGCACATATCAATGGACAATTTCAATGGCTAACATGTCCAAGAAAGGTAACAATTCTGATGAGATATAAGTCTGTCAGTGAATGTTTATTGGTTTTGTAATTATAAAAAACCAAATCCTCTGTGCTGGAAATCAAATGTTGAATCAGCATGCTTTCTTTAAATATCAAGGATGATTGACACTTAATGCACTGATTCAATTCAGTAAAAGCTGTTCTTGCAGTTAAGTTAGTTGATCTCAATGTTGATTCCTATATTCCTTCATGATTGTTGTGTTGCAGTTTCCTTGGAAATTTGGCCGTTGAATGGCTTGCTCTATGATTTGGTTTGGTCTCATCAATTATGACACCTTTTGGAGGCTTCTTTGCAAGTGGTTTTAAAAGAGCTTTCAAAGTCAAGGTAAGCTCCTGATGCAATTTTTGGTGATGCAGTTCTAAATGCTAAAAACTTCAGTTCTTTGCCATTATTATATTAACAATTTTTTCCATTTGCCATAGGATTTTGGTGACAGCATTCCTGGGCATGGTGGATTGGGTGGATTGTTAGGTATAGTTATCGTTTTTTAAAATTGCACTTTTGTCTACTCTACTTTCTGTTTCTTATGCCTATAATGTAAACTGCATATGCTGATTTTGGAAGACTTCAAGTGAGAGATATGTTGCACCATCTCTGGACTGGTCCAATTTCTAATGCATCTGTGGATGTTGTTCAAGGTGCTGTCTGTGGAGGTGCGAGCAATTGGAATCACAAAGGTGAATTTATCTTTATCTGTACAAAGTTGCATCCATCAAAGTTTCTATAGAATCAATATATGCACTCTAACTCTGTTGTTCGTACTTGTTTTATTATCTAATTTTATTTTCTTTGATTCTACAGTTAAACAAATATCATGAACTGTTATGATTCGATTTAGGTTGATGGAGTCAATCAAGGCATGATGGGTTTCAACAATTGAGCCTTGATCAATAACGTATATTTGTTATGATATTTTTGTTTTTGGCGGTGCTGAGCTTGCGAACTATGATATTGCCTTAACCATCGATATTAGCTACTTTTATGTGGGGCTCCAATGGCCTTCATTCCTAGTTTTCCAGAATAATTTCTGCAAGTAGAAATAATGAACTTGATTCGTGGCCCAATAAACAAGCTGTGTTGTACTTATTAAATGATTTGTATTTAAAAAATAATAATAAATGAAAAACTAAAAAAAAATGAATAAAACCGAACTTGAACCGGACCGAACCGAACTGGTTCGGTTTTCTGTTTTAAACTCGGAAAATCACAAAACCGAACCGAACCGAACTGAATTCAAATTCGGTTCGGTTTTCGGTTTTGGCTCAAAATCGAACCGAAGTAAACCGAATCCACCCGTAGTTGATGCAATGAAACGTAGGCATCATTTTGAATGCTGATTTTAGTCCAATTTTATGGTTTTGATGATTGTAAATGAATGATGTTGAAATGGTTGAAAGGCAACAGATATATATGCAGGTTTCACAATTTATGTTGTATCAAGAAAATATAAACAACGTAAACAAATGATCATCTGTTGTTTCTACAAAGTTCAAACAACATAAAAGTAGAGTTCAAAGAGCTCTCAGACAACAGAAGTAGGTGGCTGATTATATGTTGTTTCTACCAACTTCAAACAACATAAAAGTATAGGTCAAACAACTCCCAGACAACATAATTAGGTGGTTAATCTATTATTTCAAACTACTTCAAACAACTTAAAAGTATACTTCTAATCACTCTCAAACAACATAACATAACTAAAACAATGGTTGAAAGTCCAAACAAACAACAGAAAAATGAGATTGAATACTACTTCAGACATCAGAAATTTGAGTAAGACTATACTCCAAGTGACTTTCAAACAACATAAAAAAAACTAAAACTATAGTTGGAAATCAAATCTAACCACAAGAATCACAATTATCTATAGTCCAAACAAATCTCAAACAACATAACTCACGATATAAATGTTGTTTCATATGAAATCAGTCGACATATAACTGTCGTTGTACTTTAAATCATACGACAGAAGCATCAACTAAGCTTAATATTGGTTCAATCAAACGACAGAAACAACAAAAATTCTGTCATCTTACATTAACTACATCGACGGTTATTTTTTGAATCCGTTGATGAAGTGAATTTCCAACAACATTAATATGTAGTGGTATAGTGTTTCAGATGATAGATAGACCCCGATTCTTCAATATTAGGTACTTCAGACGACAATACCTTAAATTGAATCTGTCGTCTGAGTGCATTATCAATGACAGATAATATCTGTAGTTTGAGTGGCTTAGAGACAGCAGCCACCTAGACAACAGATTTTTACCTCATCAGACGACAGATCACTAAATCATATTAGTGCATGAATCTTTAAATCTCCGGTCTGTTTGGTACTCAGACCAGAGATTATTTGGCATAGTCTGAAGGATTTTTTAGCATAGACCGGAGATTATTATTTAAAGTTTGAAGGCTTTTTTGGCATAGTGCATGAATCTCTAAATCTCCGGTCTGTTTGGTACTCAGATGAAAAATCAACCTAGGTGAATGCATTTTCGACTTTAAATAACTATAAGAAGAAAATCTAAAAATGCAGGTCAACAGTGATAATTTTTCCTTTTCCTCTTTACTGTTGGCAGCTTATAGTTATGACATATATTATGTTACATGTTTTATTCCATTACATATTATTCAGTAAAATAGAGTTGTAAATATGTTGTGTGCCAATTTGCACAACAAGAATCCAGAAATAAAAGAAAACCATAATTTATATTTTGGCAAAGTTGGATACTACCTTCTCTTCCACAGTACTCTTCAGATAACAAACAAAAGCCTCAAAAAATCAGAAAATGCATAGTTCAGCTCCTTTAATTGCCAAAATGAACTACAGAGACAACATACCCATCTTGCACTATAACAAGTTTGTGTTTTTAAAATGGACCAACCTCATTGCCATATGCTGCAGCTTCTGTAAATGCACAACAAAGGTAGGAATATCAGCTATATATTGTCCACATAAAAAACTGGCAGATGATAAAGGAATCGAAGTATCAGAAACTATATGAAGGATGTAGTAGCTCTAAAAACTCTATAAAACTATATGAAGCACACATAAGACCAACAAAAGAAAAGAAACCCCATCTGCCATATAAACTGATCAGTGCATCCAAACTCAAAACCAATCAACAAATGTTATTTCTGAACAAATCAAACACAAGCACTGTAGCTATTTCTCAACAAACTCAAAACCAATCACAATAACTATTTCTCAACAAATCAAACACACCAAATAATCCATATCCCTTAAACGAACCAAATCAGATGCAAAATCTAGAAAATACCAAATACAAAAAACTCAAAGCTTATGTTAGTGAGCATGTTTTCTTGTAGTGAACTGATCTGTTTGAGACATTATTCTACCAAATGAGATGATGAACAACTATCCTCATCCATACTAGTGGAACTTGAATCCTCATCTTCATTAATAGCAGGTCTACATAAATAAGCAAAAATAAAGTGACAAATATCGATCGATAAAAACGTTGCCATAAACAATAATATCAAACACAGGAATCTTACCTTCCGTGAAGTGTTGGACAATTTCTTTTGTCATGTGACTGACCAAATAGTCCACATCTATGGCATTGCCTACCTTGACTGGCCTTTACCTTAACTTTCCTCTTCTCTTTTCCTTTCTTCAACCTTCTCCCACACCCTTTTCCTCTCACTTGATCTGGTTCATTAAAAACATGCTGAATAGTAGCAGTCTTGGTCTCGGTCTCCAAACCTACTGCACTTTGTCCACTTTCATGACTAATTAACGGTTTGATATTCTCCAAAAAATCATCCAATGCTTCCATAAAGAGCTGGGTAGCCTCATCACTCACCATAACCTTATCAATTGCATATGTAGCATGCTGGAATAGTTTAGTCCTCCTTGCAAGTAAAGCTTTGTTATCTTTTATCTCCATTCCATTAGAATCTAACACAACTCTCTGTCTTGCAGCTTTAGTCTATCTCTTCAAGATGTACTGAATAGGCAATTTATCAACATCTTGGATCTTAACCCTACTACAAAAATTGAATCGGACGACACCTCTCAGACAACGCTATGCAATTATCTGTCGTGTGAATGATTATTTTTTTTCAGACGTCATTTTGTTAAGAGCTGTCGTCTGATAAGGACTTAGGAACTAGTTCAGAAGCCATTTAAGATAAAAACTGTTGTGTGACGCTAAAAAAAAATTGAGCGCCAAGTTTCCAACCGTGTTAGTGGTGCCAAACCCCATATTGAAGTCCAAATTTGATATAGGTTGGGCTTGAAACCCTAACACTAGAGCCAAAAAAATAACAAAAAACTCAAACCTCCTCACTCTCTCTCGACACAGATTCAAATTAAAGGCCAAAACCAAAATCTCCTCACACTCCCTACGGCGTCTCCCCAAAACCAAAACCTATAACCATCACCGCCTATACTTCAAATCCATCGGATCCAAGACCTCTGTTCTACGTCGACACCAAATCCATCGGATCCAAAACCTAGACCTCTCTCCTCTCTCCCTCTTATCTTCTACACGGCTACACCTATACCTCAAATCCATCTCTCCGACAACCAAACCAGTTTCCACATCAACCTAATATGCGAGAAGCCTCTCCGGTCTCAAAGATGACATCGTCACAGGTGGCCAAAACTGGCTTGGCTCAGATCGAGCCTTCACTTTCCAGCACCGATGGGTATCCAATTTCTCTTCTTTTCAATTTCGACCTAACTTTTTAATTTTTTTGAATTTTGGGGATTTTGATTTATGATGCGATTGTTTTCTTTGTTGTAGTAAGAGGATCAAGAGGGAGGTCATCGAGAAGGAGGTCATCGGGCTCAAAGTGGAGGGTCCGAAGATCAGAATCGGAGCTCTGGTCGACGGCGGAGGTGGAATCTGCTTTGGTCGGGAGCAGCGGAGTAGCTCTGGTTAGGAAGGACTTGGTGTTCGAGCCTTTATCAGAGGACTTCCAGATGCTCTGGTGCCAGAAGCTTCTCAAATTCATTGATTCTCTCGGTAATTGTCGTGGGTTAGGCCTGCTCCAGATCTATCTGCTTGTACAATGTTCAAAATACTAATGTCTATCATTCATGAAAATATTTGTGTGCAAAAATTGTCATGCAGGGCCATTGCAACTAAAAAAGCATTATTGAGGGGGTTGAAGCTTCTAGCATTAGGCCTGTTTCTTCAGGGTGGATTTTTCCATGGCATCAAGGAACTAACTTTCGGGGTCGATATTGCAAAGATGAGATGGATGGGCATTCTACAGGTGTGTATGTTGTGTTGATGTATTATTAGTGTTACTTTTCTAAGTTCTTTATATTCTGGTGTCCATAGCACCTCTAAAATGCTAGCTGTCACCCACAGAGAATTGCAATAGGATATTTAGTAGCTGCCTTGTGCGAGATTTGGCTAAAGGGTGATGGTACTATTAGTTTAGAATCATCTCTGCTCAGGAAGTATAAACTTCAGTTGTAAGTAGTAATCACCTTTTCGTTCTTTTAGTTTTCTGCTTCATTTCTTATCATATCTATATGCTCAATTTTGAATGCATGTGACCTCTTTCTCAAGGTTATATGGCATTGATGATAACTGTGACATATCTATTATTGATGGCCATTGTTAATTACCTACTTGGTTGGTTTGCATTTCGGTCACATCATTAACCATTTTAAGGTCATCAGAACAAAGTTTTGCACTAGACTATGTCATCCATGTCTATCGTAGTCTAGGCCTCGCCTTGGACTTATTTGGTGAGGGACTTGTTCATAATTTTCTTGTATATAGTAGCAACCATCAAAGTCGATGTGTTGTGTTTGTTTCTAAACTATCTACTTCCATGTTTTTAGATATGCATATGAACAAGGCTCTCTACACATTCAGTGAACATGTGTATGGCAGCTTGTGGGAGATTTGGCTTTTTTTTTTTTTTTTTTTTTTTTTATGTGGGTTCTGTGTGGTTTTCCATTTCAACTGTAGTTAGATTCGGCAGATTGTTTCATGCATGTGTGAGTGCATTGATTGACCAGCTGCTTTTTTTCACTTTTTTTTTTCATTAATGTTACCATCTCCTAAGGTCAACAATCAGTCTATCCAAGCGAATCAGGAAGATTCTGATAATCAATTGCTTATTGACTCTACGGGGTGGTAACATTGATGAAAAAAGATTATGTCAAGGTAAAGGTGCTGCAATTGGTTGATCAAGTAATCAAATTCAAAGGGCATAAATATCTGTTTCATGTAAAGTTCAGAGCACATAAACATTGCTTTTTGATATTAGTATGTCTTTTCAATTTACTATAGTGCATAAAAGTTGATACTCCAAACAGAAGTGGCAAATGGTTTAGAATGTCTTCATTTTGCATGGCACGCAGTAAGCAAGTATACTATGTTTTCAATGAATAATGATAGATAAGTGCTATGACTGAACGATGAAGAAAATATACACAGGCATTTTTTTGAACTAGGATATCTTGGTATGATGTTAAGGATTATTACTATTTTCTTCCATATGAGTGTTTAATTAAGAAGCTCTAGGTGAAAGAAAAAGGATATTCTATTGTGTAATGTTGTTCTAAATATACTGAATGTGTGCAATATCATGGGTTCCTCTAGAAACCATTGCCTGGTCTTAATAAGTCAATAACACCCAGTGGCTTTATATGTTTGCATGTTGCTCTTTGCTCTTTTCTCTTAGAAATATAATACAGTTATTAGTCTTTACTTCACTTTATGGTAATTTGTAAAGGAAGATTAGCTCACCTGAGATGCTTAATCCTTTCACTGCTTTGCAGGAAAACTGGGACATAGAAAGAAGGAAGATCTGGAATTACCATTGTTTTTGACTTGGCTGCTAACATTATCTATCCAAACAACTATTTGAGCCACAAAAAGGTTGGAGAAGGCAGTTTCAGATGTCTCTTTAAGGTAACTTCTGATCTATGTGGCATACATATAGTTTTAGTCATAACATGGACCGTTGAATGCATATGCAGACTGTAGTGTGTGCACTTCTTTTCCTTCACATTCCTTTTTTTTTTTTTGTCAATGTCACTATCTCCTACTGTTTCTGTAGTTGTTTTGCTTCATTGTTAGAGTTGATCCAATCTAACTACTTTGTTATCATTGTGAGGTACTTTCCGTGATTGTAGATATTGATTTGCATTGAATAGATGGTTGATTGAAATTTGAATTTATTCTGGTTTGAAGGAACTTACAATTCCAGTATCCAAGTTCTTTTTGACACATTACAGTATTAGACATATCTATTGCTTCACACTATTGCTATTTGAGATAAGAAACTTACATCTTTTATAATTACTGACCTTTACTATCTCTTTTAGAACACAGGGAAACCAGTGTTGAATCAGCAACATCATCAACAAAAATCATCAGCAAAGAAAAAATGGACTGAAGTGTCGCAGCAATTTTTATGTAAATAGAGCTGGAGGAAGCAACTTTTTGGACAACCTCCACTACAGAGCACCACTAGGCTAACAACTTCTCAGCATGCATGATTAGCAATCGACATCATCACTTATTTTTAGTAACCAGATCAGGCATTTGCTGTAACCAAGTTAGCCTATAAGTACAACAACTTATTTTTTGCAAGCTATTTCGACAGCAACTGTAATCTGTTTTTGAACACTGAATTTCAGTAAAACATGATCTATGTTAGTTCTTAACTAGATGTTCTATCCCCATAAACTTTCAGATTTCGTTCTAAAACCCGCAGCAACGCGCGGGCATCCATGCTAGTTAGATATATATGCGTACACAACGTTCACAACAGCCATACAAGAAAAACTGTTGTGTGAGAGTAATACAGATCACAGATGCTATCAATGATTTCGCTGTGTGAATAACAGTCACACAACAGTTATAAAAAAAAATGACTTCTGAATCACAATCACACAACGGGTTCTTAAGTTGTCCGTCGTCTGACTGACGTTCACACGACAGTTCTCTAAATCATGTTTCATCAGATGGCAGCGAGATATACGATAGTCAGCTCTGCATCAGACGACAGTTTTTAGCCGTCGTCTGATTCAATTTTTGTACTAGTGTAATCAAATATGCCAAAACATGCCGACATGGAAGCCCTTCACTGTCAAAATTTCTACAGTTGAATGATGCAAAATCAGATTTCTTTTCGTAAGTAAGTTCATGAGACTTACAAGTATCAATGTTCTTTCGTATAACCTTAAACTGTTCTTGAGTGACATTTTCAAACACAAGTTCAAGTTTATATTTGAAGCTCTCTCTCAACTATTCTTGAACTTCATATAATAGTTTACGTGTATAAACCTTGGCCATATGATCTTCTATGTCAAGGGACATGACCATTTTTGCCTTCTCATCAATATTAATATAATCCTCCTCTAACTCAGAATGGCGTTGGTGAATAAGTCCCCTCTTAAACTGAACCATAAATTCCACCAATGAATTCCACTTAGAAACATAATTCTTGAAGAAAGAATGTTGACTCTCTGCTCTTTGACTACTTGACATTCGAGCTGAGAAAACATGATTGACATATGCTGGTATCCATGATGAACGAATTTTGTAAATACTTTCCAGCCACTTGTTATCAACCAACCCACTCTTCTCAATAATTTCAATCCATCTTGAGTCAAGCTCCTCTCTACTACTTGAATTCCATATGCAGCTATGAAAGTCTTGGTAGGAATCCCGATATTTAATCACATCGAGCTTCTCAGAAAATTTATGAAGAATGTGCCAACTGCAATATCTATGAAATGTTTGTGGGAGTGCTTCTGAAATGGCTTTAGTCATAGTAGGATCTTGATCGATAATGATCATCTTGGGGGCATTTTCTTGTGCACCTCCTGGTATAGCATTTAGAAATTCCTTGAATAACCAAACGAAAGTATCGGCTGTCTCATCATTCAAGAATGCATAAGTAAAGATGACTGTCTGCCCATAATTGTTAACACCAGTGAATGGTGCAAAAATCATTCCATACCAATTTGTGTTGTATGTAGTATCAAAGATAACTACATCTCCATAAAAGCTGTAAGCTCATCTTGAAATTGAGTCAACCCAAAAGCACCGTGTTACTCTGTTTTCCTCATCTGACTCCATTGTATAGACAAAAGAAGAATCTTTTTCTTTCTCATTCTGAAAATGCATGTACAGTAGATCTCCATCATGCCCTTTCTTCTCTTCACGACAAGTTCTCCCATAATTATACAGATCTCGCTGTATAAAACCAATATTTTGAATGCCACCTGCCTGAACACCAAAGAATTCAAACTGTTTATGTTTCTCCACATTCACCAAGCTTAGTTGTTGTGATAGAACTGTGTTAACTTCTGAAACACGACGGTGAGATCTCAACAAATGTACTCTAGGCGGGCTTGTTAATGGATGGTTGTGACCCTCGACAAACATAGAGATTGCATATCTTCCAGACTCCTTCTTTCTCACAACTGCAATTCTTGCTTTACAACCCACTTTTGGTAATCCTCTTACATTTTTCTCCTTGACTTTGGAATCTCCTTGCTTATAACAAACATACTCCTTCCTCATAAGTTGGGAATTATCTTTGCTGGTCGCACTAGAATGACTTCTAATACTAATCCTTGCTTCTTTCGCATATCTATTGTAGAAAGCAGCAACATCATCTATTGTTTCAAACTCTTGGTATAATTTAGGCATCAACTCTGCCTTTACTTAAGGAATATAAACTTGATCATCCTCTGACTCCATTTATTTGAAACTGAAAAGCACACAAAATATCAACAATATAAACAAAAAACAAACCCAGAAACAGAAAGAAGAAAAGTCTCAAATATGGAAAAAAAAAAAAAAAAAAAAAAAAAAAAAAACCCTAAATTTTGTAATTGGAAATCAAATAAATTAGAAAAGAGAGAGAGAATCCATACTCTAGAGGTGTTTCTCTGCTTCCAAGTCTCCAACTTTTGGCGCGAATACTCCAAGGGATGTCGGGACCATAAGAGAGCTACAATTTTCATGACAGAAAGGAAAAAAGAAAGCTTCTGTTGCAACAATTGTGCAACCTGAGATGAGTTTCTAGTATTTGGAGAAGAGAAGACCTGGATTTTGGGTGGAGAAAGAGAAACCAGAGACTTCGGTTTCATTGAAGTAGAGAGTCTACAGTTCCTCTTTGTCTTTGTACATCGACCCGCGATGGTTTCAATTGCAGAAGAGATCGATCTGAGCCGTTGTTTTTCATTTAAAGCAATGGACGGCTGTGCTTGACCCATCCGCAATTTAACTATAGCAAGGACATCCTTTTTGGATCCTTGTTGTGTGTGTGTGTGTGTGTGTGTGTGTGTAGAAACAATCAGACTCAGTATCTTTCAGGTTGGTTGTTTGACATGTTTGATTTGCTTACTGTCTCTCAATTAGATGTTTTCCTTGTGGCCTTATGGACCCTATGGTGGAAAGAAACAATATAGTTTGGAATGGTGGTACTTTTATTCCAATGCATGTAGCTACGTGGTTAGCAAACTTATTGTATGAATATCAAAGACTCAATCCTTTACATGTTGCTAACAAGGGCAGGAGGAGAGGGGCAATTAAGTGGGTGTCCCCACCACGGGGAATGCTTAAAATAAATGTGGATGGGGCCTTCAGGAGTGAGTCTCATAGTGGGGGAATTGGGGTTATAGTGTGTGATAAGTTTGGAGCTTTCAGAGGAGCATGGTCCAGCTTTCTGCCCCATGTTAACTCCATTCTTCATTGTGAGGCAGAGGCATGTAGAGTAGGTTTATTGCGGCTATTCATCAAGGGTGGAAGGAGATAGAATTAGAGAGTGATTCCTCCGTCTTGGTTGCTGCATTAAACCGTCAAGTGATGGATTTTTCTAAGGTAAGTCGTATTACAGACGATTGCAAGGATTATTTACATGACTTTGATTTTTCTGTAATTCGGCATATATATAGAGAAGCAAATAGTGTGGCGGATAGATTGGCCTACTTCGCTAGTCTAGGTCATGTTATTGATCTATCTTTAGAGGAAACGCCTGTTTTCTTACAGGATGTTCTCTATCAAGATTCTTGTCTATTGAATATGAGTGCTAGGGGTTCAGGTATTACGCCCCCCCCCCCCCCCCCCTATGTGACATAATGAAATAAATAATAATATGGGCGTGGGGATGAGCCTCTCAGCTTGACTGGGTTCCAAACCCCTTTTCAAAAAAAAATATATATATATATATATATATTTTTTTTTAAGGGATTTGGAACCCAGCCTAACTGGGAGGCTCAGTCCTATGCCCGAATATTATTAATAATAGGAGAACCATTGTACAACGAGAGGGACATATAACCTTCACCTCGAGTAGTAGTACAAGAATGATAGAGCGCGTCCTGAATAATAACAGGAGTCTCTTCTAGCCAACACTCATCTAAATACGATAGACGTTTAGCGAGGTGTGTCAATCTATGTACAACACCATTCGCTTCATGCTATATAGACTGTACCCTAGTTGAAAGACTAGAGCTCAGATAAGCCTCGCAATCCTCCACAATACAGCCAACTTCTGACAAGTCCTCCATATCTCCATTAACCGCAGTAACAACCATAGCACAATCAGTTTCAATATCAATATTGATCATGCCTTGGTGAATAGCCAGGAGGAGACCAGCTCTCATCACTTCAATTTTACTGTGTAAAGCAGATCGAGCAAAAGAAAAAGGGAGTGCAATAGCAACTAAAAACGTACCATTTTCATCTCGAATAACTGCCCAAATTCCTCCCCATCTACTATTTGCATGAAATGCCCCGTCAACATTCAATTTCAGTCAACCACTAGGTGTGTGCTGCCATCGAGTCATGGGACGCTTCTGCTTCAAAATTGTAACCTTGTGAACCTGTTGATAGTCGGAAAGAAGTTTAGATGCCCCACAGGCAATATTCAAAAGGTGCCACCCTTCCAAAGAACTCTGTTTCTTTTGGACCAAATTGCCCATAGTTACATAAGAAAGACGTCACGTTGTTGCTGGGGTAGTGTCTCAGCGACATCAAGTACCCATGCTGCTAAATTGGAAGCAGGTAACGTCCTCGGCTTCAAGGTAAGTGGTCCAAAAAACCAGAACTCCTCCGCCCTTTTGCAATTTCTAAAAATATGAAGGTCATCTTCAACCGCTTGGTGACAAAACACGCAGCTCAAATCATCAATATTACACTTCTTCGCTAGGGCCCCTTTAGTGGGTAGTATGCCTCTTAATAACCTCCAAGTAAAGCTACGTACCTTTGGTGGTACACGTATATGCATTCCATGCAATCATCCATCGGTCAATACCTCTCCCTCTTGTACCCCCTGACGTAGAAGCATGCACTGATAGGTTTTTAGTGGATCTAAAAACATGGTAGCACTCCGAAGTCCGAACTGAGTAAACGCCTTTTTTATCGAAGTGCCAGACCCATTTGTCCCCAACCACTCTAATACTAAGAGGAATACTAGCTAGCAATAAGACCAGTCTCATGTTGGGTGAATAACACATGTAACAAAGGCAATATCCACTCTCTTTGCTCAATATCAATCAAATCCGCAACAAAAATATCTTCCATTCCCTCCATAGGGGCTGAGAAGGGCTTGAAGTTATAGGGGAGAGGCAACCAAGGGTCTTCCCACACTTTGATTGACGCCCCATTCCCAACTTTTGGATGTGGACATGTATCACCTCTCCTCCTAGTGGAACATATATAATTCTGTTTCCCATTTGTACTAGCTATTAATTCCTGGTGTTGAATGAGATAGTCTGATAGTGTGGCCCTTTGAGAATTTTAACTTTTGATATGGACATGTGGACTTTAGTTGCGTCTAAATGGAAACATCCACGTGATTTTCTTACTGGCTGGGCCAAGCTTAAAACTGTTAAGTATGCACTCCAAGTAATGTTATAATGTTAGGTATTTGATGTGGCCCTTAATGGTAAGGAAGATAATAGCTGTATCTTCTGAAGTGCTCTATGTCTGTGGGCGTGTACATTCCGATAATAGAAGTTAGTCTCATCTAGGTATATCTTTACAAATGTAGTTGAATCGAACTAAACTTGATCTGTTTATCTTTCCTGATAGAAGGCTCAGACTCTACAAGAGGTGATTTTTACCTGTTACAGAGAGAGAGCGTATACGTTAGCAGCTATAGTAGAACTATTCGGAGTTTGGCCTAAACATATTTGAGGATGGCACTTTCATGATAATGGAGAAAGTAGGGTAGCATGACTTGCAGCCTCCTATGCTAGAATTAGATGGTTGCAAACTTGCAACCCGCCAAGTTGTGTTTTATACTGTTAAGCTGAATGTATTAGCACCAGTTTTCATGTCTCCGGGATATTGAATGAAGATGTTATAGTTAGTGACATTAATATATTAAGATTACTTCTTTTGCTTATCCATTTGCCATATGCTTTGAGGATATGATTTTGATTTTGATTTTTTACTTTATACAGAATACCGTGGAATGGTGTCCCTTCCAATTCTGAATAGATAAGATGGCTGACGTTCATTGTTAGGTTAATGTCATGAAATTTCCACATATTGCACTATTTTCTTCCCTTTTGATGTTGGGATAGAGACAGGGGCGGAACTAAGTTGAGGGCTGTATTGGCTCAAGCCTAGACAGTTTTTTGGGCAAAAAACCACTAAGTATGTGTGTGTGTGTGTGTGTGTGTACCTTCAGCCCATATCCAAATGAAAAAAAATTAAATTAAATTGGGAGGTAAAAGTCGTGTACTCCCCCAGCCACAGCAGCTCACTTCTCTCCTCTGTGGTCAAGACGTCGAGTGCTTCTCTCCTCTCTTCGCCTCCTCGCCTATGTTTCACTCAACGGAAATATCAGACCCTCCTCCGCCTTTTCTTCTCCACCTCTCCCTTCCATTGCCCGATCCAGTGCCCAACTACCCAAGGTTTCTCTCACTCTCGTTTACGCCAATTTCTTGTCTTGTTCGATTTTCTTAATGTGAGTTGCTCCACCTTTTTATTAATCATTTGCATCTCTATGATATCTCACTTATTTAAGGACCAAATTTAGCCTCAGAGCCACTTGACCACTTATGTTTTGATTCTGGGTATTAGGCGTATTACATTGAGTTGCCCTTTAGTTGATTCCATTTCACTTGAGCTTCCCATTTCAGCTGACATTGTAGATTTGAAGTGATTGCAGAGTTTGAAGTGAGTGAGCCTCTACAATTTAGTTAGCTTATTATTGTTTTACAATAAATGTATGCTTGTAGTTTTTAATTTACGGGATTTGGTTTTATGTTCCCTCCGTTGTATGTTTTGATTGAAAATAATAAAGACGTGAGGATGAGCCTCCCACTAGGTTCCAAACCTAAATAAAAAAATATAAAAAAATTGTGCACTTATAATTAGCCTAGATACAAGAATTGGATCCTGGATCTGCCACTAGATAGAGATATATTTACATTTTTATGAAGAACTTATTGTCTCAATAACTTGATTGTTGGAATGGTTAAAGAGGCAGTTGAATATTTTTAATAGGAGTGAAAATCTTTATTGCTCTGAATAAATTTGCAATGAAAGTATCCTCTCGTTACATCGACAAAGTGGTGTTAGCTCAGTGGTTTGAGCATCCACTATCTAAGATCGAGGTCATCAGTTCAAGTCACCATTGGGATATGAGTGAAATCCTTTTATCCTTTTTATATATAAAAAAAAAAAAAAAAAAAATTGACATAGTGAAAGATATCAATGTTAATAGTCCTTGTCTGAGAAGTACCGAAAGTGATGGTAAAGTTTCTCAGATAACTCGTTCATAATTATACTGCATCTGTTAATTGTTTGTATTAGGTTCTTTTTTTGGTCTGAATTATGTTAGGTTTCTTTTCCACTATAAGGCCAAATATAAGCCGCCTATCCCCAGTAGACCAGGGAGCGGACTACAGTGTTTAAAAGATTATAAGTGGATGGGCAGGGGACAGAACAACGTTTACTAGGACTCAGAGGCACAACTATATAGACCAATCAGGCACTATTAGACAAATATATATATATATATATATATAGGATCCCACCTCCTGCGGCTAGGACTGCCATTTGCTATGAAAACTTTCTTCTATATTAATCTTCTTTTGATGTCAGCTAAAACAGAATGTGGTTTTGTAGGTTGTTTAAATGTGCTCCTATTGGACCTTTATGCATAAGGTGATAAAGGCATGCTTACAAAAATTAGGTCAGGCATATGTGACTGTATAAGAAGCTGCGGCTTTGCTTTTGAACTTACACAGTGCTTCTATTATATTTAATAAGAGTACAAGATGATTTATAGCTTCTCCTTACCCCAGAATTAACCTTTGCTCACTGTCATGAAGGAACAAATTTGGGTACATTAAGGATTGAAGTGTTGAGTGGAAATCTATGGAAACCCCTCTTTGATAGTTAGATTACACTATTTTCAGGGGCAGATGCACAGTTTACATAGATTTGGTATAGGCAAGCTATGTGAAAATGGCAGAAATATAGCAAAAATGGCATAAATAGGGCAGGAATATGGTAAAATAGGCAAGCTTGGTACTGAATATATCCTTAATAGGTTTGGCATAGGCAAGCTATATATGTGAAAATGGCATAAATAAGGCAAAAAGAGGCAAAATAAGTAAGCTTCGTAGAATATATTGACATACTGAATATATCATTACAATTTACTGAGTCTTGCCTTACTTGAGAAACATTTCTAGACCCGCCCCTGACTATTTTAGCATGTAATCCTTTACGCGCCACTGTTTGTGGCTTAATTTATTGTCTAGCTAGTAGAATAATTTGTCCTTCAAAGTCTCCTGTCTCACATTCTCACTGGATTCTTGCTTTGGATTTTTGAATGACGTGGATTGGCAGCTCATTAGTAATTGATTACTGGATTTTGCTTTTGTGATAAACGTAGTGTGAATGTGATGTATAATAGTGGTGATCTCAGTGCTTGGATGTGAGGTGGGAAGAATTTGATTAAATGTTGCGGTGAAACTTGATGATTTACCTTGTGCCTAAGCTAGGAGACTTGTTCATCTGAATGATGTGATGGAGATTCTAATTTTAATGAATTTTCATCTGCTCGATTAATTTTGTTTGTGCCGAATTATCCTTGTGCTGCAAGTTTCTTCGAGCTGCGAAGTAAATTACTATTTATCAACACTGAATGGTGTTTATATAGCAAATTAGCAATGCGATTTTTGGTATCCTAATAGCAAAGAGTAGATGTCATATGCAATGCTCAATGCTCATACAGATACTTTGTATGTATTATCCACCAGATTTTGACAGAAAATTATACTGTACAATCTTAATGGATGAGCTCTTGTAGGCTGCAGCCCGCTTTGTTGAATTAAAGACCAAAAGGTTGAATTAAAGACCAAAAGGAAAAGTTTGACCTCACTAGTGTAGAGATCATTAGGTTATCTCTACAGCAAAAGTTCGGTAGATCGGATCACAAAGAGAAAGGGTGTTATCATACACCTCTCCGGAAAGCATAATAATTTGTTCACCACATAATGTGACAATTGATGATCCATTACGGCATAGTTCATACTGTTCATTAGTTAAAGTGGCAAGAAACTGCAATCCTCTGACTATGAAATACAAATGCCCCCCACTGTCCCTGTTAATCATGACTCCGACCTCGAAGGCCAATAGAATATGACTGAAATCCTATGATGTTATCTCATGCTAATGTATCCAGAGCGTAATTAAGCTTGCTTTGAGCACTCTAATTTCTTCAAAGTAACAGTACCGGAGGCACGACCTGGCCAATTAAAGCTAGGAGCGTATCGCCGGTAGAAGGGATGAGCCGACCGGTGCACACCTAAAGGCAGACCGGTCGACCCAACCAAAGGTCCAACTACAAGCTTTTTAACTACAACAACTTAAATATACGCTATTGGAGCTGGAATTACCGCGGCTGCTAGCACCAGACTTGCCTTCCAATGGATTCTCGTTAAGGGATTTAGATTGTACTCATTCCAATTACCATACTCATAGAGCCCGGTATTGTTATTTATTGTCACTACCTCCCCGTGTCAGGATTGGGTAATTTACGCGTCTACTGCCTTCCTTGGATGTGATAGTCGTTTCTCAGGCTCCCTCTCTGGAATCGAACCCTAATTCTCCGTCACCCGACACCACCATGGTAGGCCATTATCCTACCATCGAAAGTTGATAGGGCAGATATTTGAATGTTGCGTCGCCAGCACAAAGGCTGTGCTATCTGTCGAGTTATCATGAATCATCAATACAACGGGCAGAGCCCGCATTGACCGTTTATCTAATAAATGCATCCCTTCCAGAAGTCGGGATTAGCTCTAGAATTACTACGGTTATCTGAGTAGTAGATACCATCAAACAAACTATAACTGATTTAATGAGTCATTCGCAGTTTCACAGTATGAATTAGTTCATACTTACACATGCATGACTTAGTCTTTGAGACAAGCATATGACTACTGGCAAGATCAATCAAGTAGCATTCCTTTGCCAAAGCTGGCACCGCGCAGGGAGCCCCTGCAATGAGCACAGCAGTCGTACATGTCTAGCAACAAAATGCTTGAAATTGGACGTCAAGGGTGCAAAGACCCCAAGCCTACTGAATGTTCTGTATTCGAGACATCAAGCAGCAACCTGGGAATCATTGCAAGGTGCACACCAAAAGGCATGCTAATGCA